>JAIXND010000773.1:15657069-15746080 GCA_023646645.1 Varanus salvator macromaculatus
TGGGGAAATTTGACTTGGCTCACGACCGACCGGAATCCTGGAACGGATTAAGTTTGTGAGCCAAGGTACCACTGCACTGTTTCAACATTTCAAACCTGTCCTGGGACGTTTGCGGCAGGTGGCTGCTTGCTGTTTTGTGTAGAGCCCTTTCCAGCCTGCCGTTCTCTCGCTAAGCGCCCAGTGGGACTTTCCTCCGTTTCAGGGTGGCCACTTCTAAATCTCTCAAAAAAGATAAGAGATGCCTATTTGCATAACCCTTCCATATGCGATTTGCAAGTGTAGAAGGGGTTGTTGCGATCCGGTAGAAATGCCGTGCATCTCACCACAGGTGGGAAGACGGTGCCCGGGCTGCTTCGGAGCCCAGTGCTGTCTCCTCGTGGTTCATCTTTAAACTGGACTTGGGCTGGATCAGGCCACAGGCAGGAGGCTCTTCCGCAGCCCTTCCCGTCCTCAGGAAGCACACAGCCTCCTCCTGCAGGTGACCCCTTACCTGCCCACCGTAAAGCTGCAGCTTTAAAGTGGGAAATGGCATTTGATAGGTGTCAGGAAAAGATGCTTCTCCCAGTGTCGCCTCCAGTTTTGGGCAATTCGAAATCTGGGCTGCCTTCTGTGCCTCTTGGTCAGGGAGTATCACACCCCCTCACATTTTCACCGTCCATTTTGCGTGGGTGTGGTCCCATTTCTGTGTGCATGTCTAGTCCTGCCAGTTTCAAGGGCCACTGTTTCTTCTGGTACATTTAAACAGCACTGATAGAAATTAAAATCAGATTAAAGGCGTCTTCCAACAAGGTTGGCTGGCTGCCAGAGATGTCTGTAGTCGCTCTCTTTCTTGCTGACTTGTGTGGGTACCTCAAGGAATAGGGGGGGAAATGTGGCATCACCTGGTGTCTTGTGAACAGGTGTCAGGTGGGCCTCCTGGGCCCACAGGGGCATTGCGAGTGCGAATGCCGCCTTTGGGTCTTCCACCTGACTTTCCCTTAAGCCAGGTGGGCTCCACGGTTCTGAGGTGGGCCTACCATCGCATCAAGTCTTGCGAGCGGCCAAGATGCCCGTGTCTGTTGTGTGACCGGGGCAAAGCGTGTTGCCGGCACCTTGGGAGTGCAGGGCGTGCTCGTTCTGCGCGAGAAGAGGTTGGGCTGCGGCAGCTTTTCTGCCGTAGGAGAGGCCAGATCGGAGGGCGCTGCGGGGTGTGGTGGAACCTTTTGTCCCTCGGTGTTACTTGTGTCTGCTAGGATTTGTCTTGCCCTTTCCCCAGAGAACTGTTTCCAGCAGTCTGGAAATCCAGAGGGGGGATCTGGCTCGGGGCTGAAGCGCTGCCAAGCATCACGTTGAGCATGTGTGAACGGCTGCGGTGCACAGGCAGCAGGCTGGTGCAGCTCCGATTTCCTGGTCTGTTTTTCTGCCGGCCACCTTCGCAACCAGCCTCGTGCTGCGGGCCTCAAGGCCGGCACAGCGCTCATGGTTCTGCCTCCTGCCCCCCCGCCCCCCCCAGTCTCCAAAGAACAGGACAAATTTGGCAAACTTCCGTTCTCGTACTTTGTGGAAATGAATGAACTTCAGAGATGGCCATTTCCGCCGCAAGTGCCGATACCGCTTTGCAGAACAACAAACCAACAAGCGAACACGTGTCCTGGGAATGGAAAAGCACATGCCTGGGGAAAAAGCGCACCCAAGAAACCCCTGAAGACAAGAATGACTTGGCTAAAATACTTTTCTGACTACAACAAAATATTAAGCAAGCCTGCACTGAGGACAAGCGTAAAGGAACTGCATGCAGGCAGACGAGCTTGCAATACTATAGCATTATGCAGAGTTTTGGCAACGTGGTTGTCAAATAGTTGTCTACTCATTGTTACGTAATTCCTGTATTTTGGCTGACCCTCGTTCCTCCATATGTGCATTTATGCTCTGCCTTTTTCCTCTTGCAGGGAGGGCAAAGCGATTTACTTGGGCCTCTTCTCCGGTTTATCCTCACAACACCCCTGCGGGGTAGATTAAGCTCAAAGTCAGTTTGTGCCTGGCTCACCTCATTCAAGTCCCAGTCCAGTTCACCAAGCAGTGGTGTCACACTGCTGCTCTACCTCTAAATGCATCTTGAAACTTGGCAACGAATGGAAGCATTTTTCAATTAGTTCTGTATATTAACGGGCTTTAGTGCAATCAATTTCAGAAAATGCCTCTTTACGGCTCCTAAACAGCCCTGTGTGAGTCCGTAAAACTTGGCCTTTTTAGGAGCATTGCCAGATTGGGGACATTTTATTGGGGACTAAATTGGGGATTAAAAAAGTCAGTTTTTAGTCAGTTAACAACATTAGTGGATTAAAATTTACATGCCTTTGCATCTGGTGATTCAGAAGGGAAAAATCTGTTTTTTGGGTTATGAGTTCACCTGATGTCACAGGTCTCATCTTAGAAGAAGCATCTTATTGTAAAAATCTACAGTCTGGTTAACTGGGCCACCTTTTCTTTGATCAGATTCGAAAAAATAAGCCAAGTTTTATTTATATTGGCCAATTAACCTATTTAAACATTGTATTCCTATAATGTTCTTCCTGTGTGGGTTCTTAAATCGTCAATCTGTGGCTACTATGTTTATTTCTTCATTTGTGTTTGGGGTGAAAATGCATCTCGCTCTCTCAACTTGTGGAGAGTAGCGCGTGGGAGAAGGACATGCTCCATGTTCCCCGTCCTGTGGCTGCACCCACGTCTCCTCTGCCTGGGTTGCTGCCGCCTTTGCCCTGCCTTGAGGGAACCCTCACCAGGAGGGCAGCCGGGTGCCCACGGCATTGCCGTTTTGGTGCCGTTCTACGGTTTTTATCCCCAAATGTTTGATCTGGACTTCCCTACAGAATGTGTTTCTTGGGCACTCCCGATCCCATCGTCCACAGAGTTTGTGGGGCCCTTTCACACCCTCCAGGGTGTCTTCCTTTTCTTTTACAAAGCAGAAACTCTGGTATTAAATGTTCAGTTGGAATAAAAGCCCTGCGAAAAGATGAAACCCAGCTGCTGTGTGGCTGCAGCGCAGCTCTGCCTGGTGGTGAGTCAGCAGCATATATGGAACGGCAGAGAAGCAGAACCGCCCCGGAAATGCCGCGGGCGAAGGATGCATCGCATAGGTTGACCTCTGTTACCGTTGCTTTGTTTTGTTTACATGGTTGAGCTGCCTCGAGAATGCATTTTGAAGGCTGGGATATAAGCCCTTAAAACAACCATCGGTACAATAAAATTGGGAAATATTTCGCCTTTACGCAGCCTGGCAAGAAGGAGATGCAGTTACACAGTGCCACCAGGTGGCAGCCTTGTGAGTCCCAGCAGAGCAGGCATTCTCCCTCCGACGGATGCCATCCATCCGGGCAGGTCTGCTCTCTCATCCGTTCTTCCCAAAATAAATCCGTAAGAGCCACTTTCCCACATTAGAGGCATCACGGTCCTTTCCTCCTCTTTTGAAGTGCTCCTGTTCACGCCGGAAGATGCAATCAGTCGGCCATGACTTTAATTAAACCGTCTTCTGTCCTTTGGTTAGCTCGGGCTCATAATTAAGAAGAGTTTAATAAACACGACAAAGCCTGCTTACCTGCTCTGTCTCAGACGCTACGCCTGCCCTATTCTGCTCTGTTCAGAGCCGGGAGAGGGCTTTTTCATCCCCTCCCAGCATGCTGCTGCCTCCACTGGCTCCGCCGTGCGACTGGACAGTCCCATTCCCAGTGGGAGCCGGCTGTGGCGTTCTCTCCTTGAGGCTGTGCCTCCTCGAGGTGTGAGGGTTGGACATCTCTCTAATGGCTCCTGCAGGCAAGGGGCTCAGTATTTTCCTCTTGGCCCATCGTGGCCTGGGGAACATGGGCGGTGAATCTCGCCCTTATTATTAGACCAGTCCTGATGGGTTTCCCTCTTCTGCAGGAGGAAGGTCACATGTACTCCACTGGGGATGATGGCTATTTGTTGCTACTGTGGATGCTGGTCCTTGCCATCTTAAGAGGAGCACATGTGTTAGCGTGTCGGTGGTTCTTTATATATAATACATCCAATGTTGCCTTGAATCATGGAGGCCCCATGGATGGAAGCTCTCCAAAATGTAGACTCATTTCCTGTCATACGGCATGGAATGGCTGCGAGGGGCTCACGGGGAAGAGAAATTTCGGCTGTGCACTTCTCAACGGAAGGAAGATAACAACGTCTGTAAAAAGGGCTTCCCCATAAGAAAGTCCCGTCCAGTTTCTGGAATTACTTAGCTGCTCTCCTGGCAAAACATACTAAAATTTGTCACAGTATTTCAGTATAATTCAACTGAAGGACTCCATCAGGTATCTCATTCCTGCGCATAAACTGGTGGAAACAAAAATTAAAAATAAGAACTGGGGTCGGATGGACTGTGATGGAGGAAGCAGTTGATTGATTGTTAGGCAAGAATATTTGGCAGGCTGCTTGCAACTGGTTTCCATAAAGCTGGTGTTGGGACTCTCTCACGTAATACAGCTGCACAAAGCCGGAAACTGTCGAGAAGAATTTGAGATGGTTAAGACCTCTTTTGTTGATGGAGCAAAAGAACAACCTGTCCTTTCTGTTCTTCCCTTCGCCTGTCCGCCCTCCTTTTCCCATGGAAGAGCGTTATGCAGACATCCAGCTGCGGAAAGCGCGCACCGACCGGCATGCAAGAGGTGGCAATCTGCCCGCCCTGACTTTGCTGTCCTGACTTCTGCCGCCCTGCCCCGGAACAGACCCACGGACACCCTCTCTGTGGCTGCCGCCTGCAAGAGGCTTCTCTTGGGCCAACCCTCGTGGCTGCATTAAAGTCCCTGGTGGCCCGAGAACTAGTCCTACTAATGTTTATTGGGAAGCTGTTTCTCTTGGCCCCGCTTCCCGACCAGGTTGGGCTATTTTATTTATCTATCTATTTAATTTTTTTCTAGACTGCCCCATTACCAAAGTCTCGGGACAGTTTAACAATAGAAAATGTAAAAATAAAACACAGCTTCCTAAAAACTAATTGAACAATAAATCCCAGTTAAAACAGTCAGGTGTTAAAACATTGGGAAAACAAAAAAGTTTTGGTCTGGTGCCGAAAAGAATGAAGTGATGGCGCCAGGCGAACCTCTCTGGGGAGTGGGTTCCACAATTGAGGTGCCACTGCAGAGAAGGCCCTGCTCCGGGTAGTCACCCTCCTGATTTCCTTCAGGGTGGCCACCGGGAGAAGGGCCTCTGCCCCAGATCTTAAGGGGTAGGCAGGCACATATTTTCCCACTGTGTCCTGTGAGTATGTCTGCAAGTTCACGTTTGCCCCAAGTGCGAGGTCTTTGGCAGGCGATGCTGGAAGGAAAAGGCTCAGAGCAATCGCATTCCAGTGCCGAATTAGTCAGAGAAAAGCTCCACGGCTTCCAGCTCGCTTTGCCCGCAGTGGCATCGACGGCTGTGCCTGCAATCACACGCTTCAAGAATTCTGTATATGCCGCCCTCCTCCTTTCAAAATTGATAACTGGAGTAAAGGCACACGACTTGGCAAGCCCAAGCTGGAAGACAGAAATGCAGCTGCCGGTAGGTTGCGCTGGCAGCTGGCCTGTTTGGTGGCGGGAGGAGCAGCGCGCAAAGTGCTCCGCGGCCTCGGCCACGTTGCCGGGAACGGCACGGCGGCACGGCTGGGAAGCCGCCATTCGCCGCATTCAGACCTCTGCGCAGCAAGGCTGTCCGGGGCAGCCGTCCTCAGGTCCTTAGGATGGCCAAGGAAGGGCAGGAACCTGCTGGGCCGGACGCAGCCCGTGTGTCAGGATCCGGGCCTGAATAGCTCTGCACGTGCTCGCAGAGCCAGGAGCCCCTTTACGGGCCCTTGCAAGAGCTCCTGTGGAGCAGTCATGCCGTGCCGCCGGAGACCCTGCAGGCCACCCTAAAAGGCTGCCCTGCCCTGCTGCTCCTGCCACGGCAGTGCACACATCCTGGGGGCTCCTCCGGCCCCCGCTTCCCACCAGCTCGTTCCAGGCCATTCCCGCCTCGCTCCAGCCAGCACCCTTCCCGCTCTTCCCATCTTTCCTCTGAGTAGACCCTTCCTCACTCCAGCCTCCTGCAACCCTTGTATCCAGGTCTCTCCGGTGCACTGACTTTGGAACTGCGCTCTGACCCTCTCTCTGCGTGCCAAACGCGGACTGCCTTCATCCGAGTCTTCGACCCGGACTGCCCCAAGCCTCTGGCCTGCAGGGGGCTCCGGACTCAGCTCGAGCTTGCCCCTGGACCCGGCGTTCTGCCCCTCTGTGCTGCTGACCCCGGCCCGGCCCGGCCCAGCCTGACCCTCCCAAACCAAATCAGCAGACAACTGGCAAAATGGGAGTCATGGAGTGCATTTCCTTTGGGACTTCAGCTCCCAGTGTTTTAAATGCTTCATGCAAAAGAAGGACAGAATTAGCAAAAGCAGGAACTCTTTCTCTGCCGCTACCCTTCTCAGAGTGTGTACTTGTGGAGGCGGGCACTAAACCCAGTTTACGAAAGCCATATCCTGGATTTCTCCGTTGATTTCTACGGCAGCTCTTACCGCTGACCCGGGACATCTTGAAAAGGTGAAGCAAGAAGCAAGGGCTCTGGCCAGGGGGACGGTGCCCCCTTGCCCCTGTGGCGTCTCCTCCTCCCTCCTCAGTCACCCAGCTGCCCTGATGCATTTCCCTCCCACCTGGTAGTCACCTTTCTCCTCCGAATTAGTCATGTTTCATGGCTGCTCTTTATTATTATTCTAAGGTATGTGCAGGAGACAGAGTCTTTCCTCTCCTCTCCTCTCCTCTCCTCTCCTCTCCTCTCCTCTCCTCTCCTCCCTGCTTGCTTGCTTTTTATTTTTTTTTCTTCTGTTAATTTTTATTTTCTTAAGAGGAACAAATAGAAAAGAACCTAATACAAAACATCTACAATGAACAGAGCAGCTAAAACAGACAAGGTTGCCAAGGGAATCCGGTTCAGTCTTGATCAAGACCCTAGTGTGGAGGGCAGCGGGGGCTTCAACCTCTCCCTCCAGGGCCCCCCCCCCCGCCTTGGGCACAATCCCGATGAGGTCCCTATTTGCAATGTCGATTGCAAAGCAGTGATCCAGTTGCTTAGTGGACAGCGGCATTGCGACGGGAAATGCCCGCTGTGGGTGGGAGGGGCTCTTTTGGGTGGGGGCCACAGTGCTGGGGCAGTTGAAGGCCCCCACCCACGTGCTTGCTCCCAAACTGCTCCTTGCGCCATTCCTGGAATGAAAAATGGCGGAAACTGTAGCCGCCGGTTCTGTGCTGTCTTCACTGGGCCGTGCTAGAAGTCCTCCCCTGTTTGGTGTCCCTGCTCCACAGAGATGCGACCTTAGAGGCCACTTGGGTCTGCTCCCATTTGTCTGCGGGAGCTTCAGGAAGTAGATGACTCCTTTGAGATGCGCCTGAAGGAGGAGGAAAAGCCCCTTCAGGGGCCCGTCGGACTCGGCTTCCAGACTCGCGCCTCTTGCGAGAGGACATGGCTTCAGAAGTCCTTCTGGAACTGTCCCACCAGCTTGGTTTGAACATCTAGTTCCCGCGAACGGCTTGGAGGAGCCGCCGATGCACCGGTGGAGGGAGCAGCAGGGTCAGCTCTCCGTGTGATGTGTCACGAAGCTTTCCGAAGCCCAGGGCAGCGGATCTTTTCCTTGGTGAGATGCCACCACAGCCACGGGGAGCATCCGACCAGAGTGAGCGTGTCGCTTGGATGACGTGCTGTGGTTGCTCCAACCGCTGTGAGCTGGAGCTTTCGCTTCAAATGAGAACGGCAGTCGTGAATCCTTGGCATGCTGCCAAACTTCCTTGTAAATTCCCCCTCTCCTCCATATTCCTAGCAGGCACTTAGAGTTGGCAGTAAAGCAAGATGTGATTAATCACTAGAAACTGGGAGCAGCCTTTGGAGTTTTAAGGTGATTATTTATTTATTTGGGAAACTTGTATGCTGCCCCATTCGCATAAGCCTCGGGGCGGCTTCCAACAAATAAATAACAATACAAAAATATAAAATTGGACACATCCAGGCAATAAAACCAATAAATAAATTAACAATTAATTAAAATAACATTTAACTAAAAAGGTCTTGGCCTGATGCCGAAAAACAAATAACGACGGCGCCAGGCGGACCTCTCTGGGGAGTGCATTCCATAAGTGGGGCGCCACTGCAGAGAAGGGGCGCCACCATGATCAGTTCTTAATCCGTGGACTCAAGAACAAAGCAACTAATGCGGACACGGTCAGGATGCCGAACATGATGGGACGAGCTCCTACAAGGTGCCTTTGCATTTATTTTTATTTTAGGACGGGCAATTCTCACTTTGTATGGAGACCTTCCATAACACTGCACAGGATACCTCAGATTTCAGTGGGTTTGTTCAATAGGACGGCTGCTAGCTAGGTTAGGAATTAGAATTTCCCCAGATGTTTTGGCAATGCCAACAGCTGCCTCTTGGTGGGAAGAAGTTACAAAATGGATGCATTTAGTATGGAAACGTTCTTTAATTCTTATGGTCGCCCTTGTTTTACTTAATTCTTAACCTGCTGCTTGGAATCTATGCAAGGGAAATGGAAATGGATTTACCATGCCTGGAGCAATCCGTATTGTAGCACCTGAGGGAAAGTGGTGCCACACGGACGATCTAACTCCTGCAACCTTTACACAGGTGGTACTTAGAGGACAACTACCTCTGCACAGGGACGGCAGGTGGCGCAGTGGTTTAGACCGCTGTGCTGCTGGACTGGTTGATCGAAAGGTCGCTGATTCGAATGTGCACAACGGAGTGAGTTCCCGTTGCTCCGTCCCAGCTCCTGCCAACCTTGCAGTTCGAAAGCATGCAAATGCAAGTAGATAAAAAGGTGCCACTTCGGTGGGCAGGTAACAGTGTTCCGTGCACCTCAGTGTTTAGTCATGCCGGCCACGTGACCACGGAGACTGTCTAAGGACAAACGCTGGCTCCCTCGGCCAGGAAACGGAGATGAGCACCGCCCCCTAGAGTCAGGCATGACTGGACTTAATGATGTCAAGGGGAAACCTTTACCTTTACCTCTGGATAAATATACAGAAATTTGGCTTGCCTTTGTGGAAACTGGTTCCTCACTGTTTCTCTTGACAGGTGTGTGTGAGCATGTGATAGAAACATAGAAACATAGAAACAGCGCGAGTCAGAAGGGGCCTCCCGGGCCATCTAGTCTGACCTCCGGCACCAGCCGGCTCCGCTCAGGACATGCCCACCATGTGCATGTCCAGCCTGTCTTCGAACACCCTCCCCGATGGGGCCTCCACGACCTCCCGTGATGTTGAGGCCCCATCGGTGATGTGATGTTTTGCCCTTTCACATAATGTTGGCCGTCTCGTCCTTCAGTAAAATCTGAATTCACAGTTTATCTCATTTTTCCCCGCAAACACATTTGGAGGGTATGTGAGGCTTCGTGGCGAGCAGGGAGAGGGAGCGTCCCATCCGAAGCCATCCCAATATCCCCGCCTCCACAACGGCATTTGGCTTCTTTGGCAGCTGCGCTGCCTGCTCCTCCAGGCCCGGCTGGCTGTGGCACCTGCCACGCTTGGGACATGAAAACCCGGAGAGCGTTTGCCAGCTGTGCAGCTCTGATCGCCGCATCTGCGGCCTCCCCGAGGCATCGCTGCAGGATGCTGCACGGAGCTCAGCGAAGGACCTGAGGCTGAGGTGGAACTTCAGGCCGACTTGCTCAGCGCACGAACGCGGCCAGGCCTAGATTCGGCTGGAGGCACACAGACCTCAACCACCTCCCGGCATCAGCCGCCACCGACAGATCAGCTTTTGGGAGCCGCTCCAACTTTTTGCTTGAAATTCTAATTGCACTGGTAGATTAGCCAAGCCTCGCATTTCCTGTGTAATCTGTGTTGCTGTACTTTCTCTGGCGCCGGGCTGTCCCTGTTCCAGGAGGCTCAGCCGGCTGCTCCGGGAGCCCAGCTTAGGAGACACGGAACAACCTGCGGTGCCCAAGGGACCCCCCTGCAGCGCTCTCTGGGGAGGCGGGCTCGCCTTTCGGGGGAGGCGCTTTTCGATGCTCGAGGAGGGAGGAAGGGGAGACGTGAACAGGAGTGGGTGGACAAGCGCTTCTGGGTGCTTTTTTTGCACCGCTTTCTGCCTCCCTGGCATCCCTGGCTGGCAGGCCTTCAAGCCGAAACCGTGCGCACACGGAGTAGGAGCTCTGTGTTACGAGGAGTGCTTCCTCCCTTTTGCTGGCGCCCAAAGAATCAGGGTCTTTCCTGTTCACAGGAAGAATTCCTTTGGGACATTTAACCACCTTCCCCGAACGAGCGAAGGAATGCACTTAATTTAATGTCTTCCTCCTCCATTTCCACGCATTTAATGCAACCTGAAATTTGACTTGCACGGTCCTGCTTCCCATCGTCTCCTCTCAAGAGGTGAACAGCCTTTTCCATGCGAATAGGGGAGCGAAGCGCAGGAAGCCTGGCTTTGGAGGGCCGGACTGACTCCCCAGGCTGCATCCACACGGATGCTTCTCCCCACTTTGTTTTAGGTTTCGTACTGTCAGCTTGTGTTTGTAGCCCGCCTTTTACACAAACGCTGCACCCAGAGAGGGAGGGGAAGGACGAGCGGCAATTCTTGCCGCTCACTGCCTTTCACGCCACCCTGGCATGTTACCCTTGCAAATGGGAGCGTTCGGTTTCAGCATCAGCTCCGTGACTTCAACAGAGCAAAGGATTCATTCTCTTCTGCTGACTTCTCCTCGCTCCCACACACTCACGTTCCCCAAAGGATACCAAAAGGAAGGTTAGGAGTAGAAACATAGGAACAGAGTGAGTCAGAAGGGACCTCCTGGACCATCTAGTCTGACCCCCATCTCCAGGCGTGCCCGCCATGTGCCTGTCCAGCCTATCCTTGAACACCCGCACCGATGGGACCTCAACCACCTCCGGTGGAAGCCCATTTCTTGCCCTGGGGGTCCTGACCGTCAGGAAGTGCTTCCTGGCATCCAGCTTGAATCTTGGTTCTCTGAGCTTTGCTCCATTGGAGCACATCCTGCCCTCTGCTGCACCTTCGTGACCCACCTCTGCATGGCTCCTCACATTACCTGTATGTCGCCAACAGGTCCCCTCTGAGTCTTCTCCTCTCCAGGCTGAAAAGACCCCACTCCTTCAGTCTGTCCTCATCTGGCTCCCCCTCCTAGTGGCCCTTCACTGCACCGATTCCAACCTCGCTTCATCCCTCTTGTAATGACCCCATGATCCTGAAGGTGCTGGGAGACCCTGAGCAGAGGTCCTGGCAGTGCCCGCAAAGCCATATGCCTGTAAAATAGGCATCGTGGTCCTAAAAGCAAGGCAGGCCGCAACTTGTCCAATTAAGGTGTGTGTGGCCTTGGGTGCAAGAGGTGACTTGGTCCGAGGGCCTCTTTCCCCCTCCCCCTTCCAGTCCACACAAATGGGAAGTTTTGGGGAGCGGTCTGGGCCTGGCCAGTGCCTCTTCCTGGCCTCAGCACCCCGATGCCCTGCGGGGCAGAAGTGAGAAAAGCAGCGACTGTGCCCGGGGGTGGGGGAGGGGGTGCTCCCAGCAGGCAGACTCGCAATGAAGGGGAAAATCGCCACACTGAATGACCCCATCCGAATTTTGCAGTTTTCTGAGGGAAAGAACACCTGCTGTTACCACCACCTCTTTAAAATAAATAGACTATTCGAAGACCGTTTGGTGTCCCTGCTATTTGTCTCTGTTTGTATTGCCCTTGCGTAAGCTCTCAGGGGCTGATGGGAGGGGAACCGGCTTTCCGGCGAAGTGTTTGTAGACTCCGTTCTCCTGATCTGGGAAGAGTTGGCCTAATGGAGGTTGGAGAACCCTGGACCAAGGCTGCTTTTCTTGGGATAGTGCGGGGCGCTAAGGTGACCTGGCTCGGAGCAATCTCACTTGCTCCAGGAAGAAATAGCTAGCTGATGGCAGTGTTGTGTTTGGGCAGTCCCATGTGCCTTTTTCTCGTAAATATTTTAAACATCCTTTTCCGTGTTTCCCAAAGCGTGTCCTGGGAACAGCCGGGCTTAACAGGCTGGGCTCTTTCAGAGCAACCGGACTGGAGTTGCACCACCGAGCAGCTGCGTCGTGTCTGCAGCTCCCCAAGTAGCGTGACTTGTGTTTTCAGCCGCTGACAGGCCTCCGTTAACAACTCCCTTCTTCTTTTGTAAAAATGGGTTGTGGAGCAGCAAGTTAAGGCACGACCCACATTATGAAAGAGGGATTTTTTTTGTTTCTCCTGCCGTTTCATGAGAAAGCCCAGCTCTGAGTAAATAAACACGGAAGCTTATCCTCCGTGCCAGGCAGTTTGTGTTGCGTGGGCAAGTGTGTATGCTGGGACTGTTTACATCTGCATTGCACGGGGTATTTCTAGGCAGTAGAATCCCTCTCTCTCCCCCCCCGGCCCCCCCCCCGCACGCACACAAGAGGGAGAGTGCTTGTGCAAACTCCACACATCGTTTTGTGTCCTTGGACTCTCCATGAGGGTTTTATCCCAGCCATGCAAACAACTTTGCCCCGTGGGGTAAATGGAATGCGCATCAGAGCAGTGGCTGTTTTAATAGCTTTAATGGAGCGTTCTGTCTTCTGCAGCCATATTTTGACTTTGGATTTGACTGCCAATTTTGTGACATGCAATGTTTATGTACCTTGTTGTTGTTTGTTGTTGTTGTTAGTCGCGAAGTCGAGTCCGACCCATCGCGACCCCATGGACAACATTCCTCCAGGCCCTCCTGTCCTCCACCATCCCCCGGAGTCCACTTAAGCTCACACCAACCGCCTCTGTGACTCCATCCAGCCACCTCATCCTCTGCCGTCCCCTTCTTCTTTTGCCATCTATTGTTCCCAGCATTATACTCTTCTCTAGGGAGTCCTTCCTTCTCATTAGGTGGCCAAAGTATTTGAGTTTCATCTTCACTATCTGGCCTTCTAAAGAGCAGTCAGGGTTGATCTCCTCTAGGACTGACCGGTTTGATCGCCTTGCAGTCCAAGGGACTCGCAGGAGTCTCCTCCAGCACCACAACTCAAAGGCCTCAATCCTTTTGTGCTCAGCCTTCCTTATTGTCCAGCTTTCACAGCCATACATTGCAACTGGGAAAACCATAGCCTTGACAATACGCACTTTTGTTGGCAGGGTGATGTCTCTGCTTTTTAGTATGCTGTCTAGATTTGCCATAGCTTTCCTCCCCAGAAGCAAGCGTCTTTTAATTTCTTGGCTGCAGTCCCCGTCTGCGGTGATCTTGGAGCCCAGGAAAATAAAATCTGTCACTACCTCCATTTCTTCCCCATCTATTTGCCAGGAAGTGAGAGGACCAGATGCCATGATCTTAGTTTTCTTAATGTTGAGTTTCAATTATGTACCTTACTAAGATCATTTTAGCATTTATTAATGGTTTAGTTTTATGTTAGGACCAAATTGTATTGTTTTAATAGTGTTGTGAACTGCCTAGCATGTCCATGGCTAATGGGGAGGCATCCAAGCCAAATATAATAACAATAAATAATAATAATAATAATAATAATAATAATAATAATAATATGATGATGATGATGATGATGATGATGATGATGTGGTGTCTGGATGCTGATGCCAGTTAGTTTCACTAATGTTTTCAGTAGGATTTGTATCTGGTCCAGAAAAGCAAAATATAACATTTTATCAATCCATGAAATCCTAGCCCAGCAACAATTTATGTATTGGTTTATTCATTAGATTTAACGTATTTTTCGCTCTATAAGACGCTCCTGACCATAAGATGCACCTAGTTTTTAGAGGAGGAGAACAAGAAAAAAAATATTCTGAAGCAAACGGGCACATCATCACAGGCACATTCCCCATCGCTTCCCCATGGGCTGCACATCTGGCAGACTTGCTGCACACACGTATTCGCTCTATAAGACGTACAGACATTTCCCCTGACTTTTGAGGGGGAAAAAAGTGAGTCTTATAGAGCAAAAAATACGGTATATCCCTCCCTATTAGCCAAAAAGGCAACGCAGAAAGCCCTTCCCTGGGCAATAGGGGGGGAGTTCACCTTTAGCAGCAATCTCCTCTTGCTGCCAGGTCCTACAGCAACATCGTTTTCCAGTGGCCCAAGGGCTGGAGAGATTTGTATACGACTCAGTGGCACTAGTGCTTACGATTTGAATGGGAATAACCAAAACTTTAGGTTGGCAGCCAGAGCAGGCAAGCAGGAGTTGGCCTGTTTGCAGTTTCTGCGAGGAAGTGAGCAGAAGAATCTGGGGCAAGCGGAATTTTCCAGACTAACTTCCCCGGTAGCCTGATGTGGCACATGCTTCAGGCCTCTTTTTAGAGTGCCGAATCGCGGGCAGATTTTGGCAGTCCAGGGCGGCAGTGGCCAAGGAAGGGCATTTTCATTTTCAAAGGGTGCGTGGAAGGAAGGACACATGCACTGTGTCGTACTGCAAATGTGCTTCTCTGGGACTGCCAGGCGTGGACGTGGGGTGGAAGCTGAACGGAGAACGTGTCCTCTTTCCCGCTGCCAAATTCGTCCACAGGTCCAGGCACGCACCCAGCGGGTTCTGCCATCCAGAAATGGCCCTCGGGCCGCTGAGGTCGCCCTCCGCAGTCCAGAGGAAACGGCGAAGGCAGTGGACCTGTGGATGTGGCCGGGGCCAAATGGATGGGTCCCGAGGAGCAAGTTAATAGGTCAAGAATTAGAGCTGGGGAGCAGGGATGGTCAGAGAGGTCTTTCAGGACCCTGGACAGGTCCTAAGGCGGAGAGGACTTGTTGCAACAGTGCTGGGCGCTGCCCGGGTGTTTCCAGAGTCCCTCAGCCTGACCTTCCTTCTCAGGAGGCCCTCCAGCCTTTCTGGAATTGCTACCTCTGGTCCTGCTCTTCACCGGATCCGTGGTGCTAAGGCCTGTGGGGTAGGGCTGTTGGCCCCTGTCAGGTCAGCTCTGGGGAGGCATCCGTTGGGGGTCCTGGCAGGGCCGCCTCGGGCTGAGAAGGTCCCTGATGGTTGGAGCAGTGTCAACGGGATCGGGGTCTAGGGGCAACATCTCCGTTGGCTGTCTTTTGGCTTCTCCGGCTGATCCCTGTGCCCCCGCTTTCCACGACTGACTTGTGACCCCATCTCCAGTGGCAGTGCATGGAGGTGGGTCCCAGGCCTCATCCTCCAAGGGAACCGGGCTTTGTCTAGAGCAGGCGAACACCTGGGCCCCCAACAACCACCCTTCCTTCACGTTAAGACTGCATTTTTCACCCTTGCGGAGCCTTTCGCAGCTTTCAACTCCCGCTTCAAGGACAGATAAAACAGCAAAGCAGAGCTGCACGTTGTCACCAGCCTGCACCTTGGTCTGTTAGTGTGCTTGTGCATGTTTTCCTGCGCTTCTGTTCAGAGGCTGAGCGAGGAATAAAAGAGCGCCGGCACTCGCCCAAGCCGCTCTGCCTCGCCTGTGCCTTGAGCGAGCCCGCTTGCGTCTGGACGCAGCAGGGCACCCCAGGCTGTTCCCTCCTAGCGTGCGCTGTGATGGGCACAGCACGCATCCGGAGCCTGGCATCTCTATCTAAACAACGGTGCCCATCGAAGTAGCACACGGCTTTCCAGGTGGCTTCCAGGACTCTGCACTCAGGGTGGCAGTCGGGCTGCGGTGTGAAAGCACAACCCGAAGTGGTGAAACACCAAGCGGGCAGATTAAGTGCAGGGTCAGGTTTTGGGAACTGTGCATGGAAAGGCATGCGGGGAAGCTCAGGGCTCCACATGCGAGCGTGCGCATGCATCACTGGAATGCCATGTCCGTCTTTCGGTCTCACTTATCTATCTCTCAGATTTATATCCTGCTCTCGTCTTACAACAAACACAAAGCAGCTTACATCGTTCTCCTCCTCCTCCTCTCCATCTGCTCCCCACAGCAACAACCCCGTGAGGGAGGCTGGGCTGAGAGTCTGGGACCAACCCAAGGTCACCCAGTTGCTCCATGACCGACCAGGGATGCGAACCCAGGTCGCCTGAGTCCCTGCCCAGCGCTCTCAACCTCTGCCCCACAGAGGCTCTCGTTGCTGTTCCTCCCCTTATTGCCAGCACAAATTTATTTGCGTATTCCCATGAGAATCAGGCCTTCATTATCTGCCCCCTATAATTGTAATGTTTGTTACATTACTCTGCACTTTAAAACTGCATGCAACTGCAGAGCATTACTGGGAAAACTGGGAATCAGTTTTGTCCTCCGCTTGCCCGCTTCCTCCTGTGCAGGCAGGTGGCACTTTTCTGGTGCAGCTTTGCTGAGCGCTGAGTTTGGGTTGTGAAGCCACAGCTCGAAGTGCCCCGAGAGCCAGCCTGATTCTCTGCCGTGCCCTTTTGCCGTGCCCAAGGAACTTGGAATTTGGAAAGACTGGGCCTGAGAAGCATTTTCCGGGCCAAATGAAGCATACTTTACACCTAATGGGCCTACCTGTGAATTTCTCATGCCGCCCACACAAAAATAGCTGGAAGGAGCATTTGGTCACATAACCACCAAGTTTTCAAAGGCCAGTTCTCATGTCGGGACACGCAGAAGAATTTGCAAGAGGAAATTAGGCAACGAGGGATGAAAATCAACTTTGTTTCTCCTGCTGCAGAGCAGCTTGCACCTTCGATCCACGCCCTGCCAGCTGCCCACTGCGCAGGCCACCGGTCGTGAAGATCGTGCTGGTGAGGGGAAGGAAGCAGTGCCGCTCCTGCCCAGAGCTCCCATGATGCAAAACGAGGAGGAAATAATTGAAAGCATGTACCTGCCCTGGTTGAACTCTGGCACATCAGTGCTGCTGTGGGGCCAGGGATGTGGCGGGTGCCCGGCACAGGTGTGGTGGGCCTCCTGGGAGGAACTGTTTGAAAGTGAAGCTGCCAGCCTGGTCTGGAACGGGGCTGTGAAGCCGGCCGAATGCTCCCCAGGCAGACTGCGGTTTCGCTGGATCTGGGGAGGACGCGAAAGAACTTCAGCTGACGCGCTAGAGGGACGGCGTCCGAGGGAAGCGCAAGGCCGCTTCTAGGCTGCAGGCCCTGGATGGTGCAGGGAACAAAAGGGGGCCAACGTGCCCTTCAGAAATTGCGCTGGACAGGCAGAATACCTGTAACTCGTCATTCGCAGGCCTAAAAGCAGCTCCCAGGTTTGCTCTCCCTTGAACTGTCCCTGCTGTGACTTCGGAACGGACCTCCTGTGTGGAACCGGAGAGTACAGAGCTGCCTTGGAAAGGTGCTGGGGACCCTGCTGTGCTCCCAGCTGCAGCTTCCGGGCTGTGGCCCACAGGAACTGACCGGTCCTGAACAGGCGGACTGGCTGCTGCTTCGGTTCCTTGGTCCCTGGGGGGCTGAGGCCGCCTTCAGTGCTGAGCAGTGGGAGACCTGGTGCTTCAAGGGCTGCCGTCTCCCGCGCAGGGCCAGCGCAGGAGAGGGCCTTCCTTGGCAGGGCCCGTCCTTGCGACCAGGGAGGGGTGATACGCGGCGGGAGCTGGAGGGGGCGGGGTGCTCTGGCAGGGGAGGCTCTTCCATCTCCGTCTTGCTGGTGGGTTTTCCCAGGTCCTCCGCTGAGCTGGTCTTGCTCCGCGGCTGGGCGTATTCTTTACACGGAACTGGATCTCGGACTGCAAGAGCGCTTGGGCCCTTGTCCCAGTAAGTGGCCCCGCACTGGTGGGGACAGAGACAGAGCCCCTGGCTAAGGGTCTCCGGCCATGAGAAGAGGCGCCAGGCCTGTCCGTGCTGGGTAGGGGCTGTGGGGGGACCTCTTCAGGGAAGGTTACAACCTGTGGGCCCTTTGGAAGATTGTTGTTTCCAAAGGGGAGGTTGCACACAATTAGATCTCACCAACCGAAATGCCTGCATCTAGACATGCTTAGGGTTGGCTGGATCATGACCTCTCTGTATTGTGAGCAAAATACATTCACACACGCACAAGTGCACAGGGCAAACCATCTGGGATCCCACCTTGAGGTGTTTGGCCTGGCGATATTCTTAGAGACGATGCTACCCTCCCGGCCTAGGCCAGCAGTGATGCCTTCTCGCATCACGGCCGTGAGAGTCCAGACAGGTGCCGGGTGTTCCTGGGATTTCCGCGGGTCCACAGTCCACATTCAGGTGCTGGCTGGAAGACAGAGGCCCCGAAACATGACTGGGCAGCTTCGGGATGGGGCAAGAGGCGTGGCTACCATTTCTCGGCTGGGAACGAGCCAAACACTTCCCAAAATGTCCATAAAGTTTTCTAGTTCATGCTGAGGTGTAATACCGCCTGCCAGAATTGCAGCCTGGGTGCCTTATGGCTCGAGGAGAGAACCCACCCCTAATCTGGGGGAAAGGATTCTCTGGAGCAGACTGTATCTTAGGGAAGGATCAGACTTTTGAAATGCTAGTTCTAACAATGAAGCAACTTAATTTGCAGGTTGAACCCGGAGGGGGGTCAGGGAGGGATGGGCAGGTTGCTTTATTAACACAATTAGCAAGTGTTGCCATGGTTATTGAGTCAGAGGCCTAGAAGGAAAACTCCTGTTTTGGTTCTAAACAAATACATTTGCCTTTCCCAACTTGGCTCAAGTTGAACTACAATTCCTATCTTTCCCAGCTGGCTGGCTGGGGCTGATGAGATTTGCAGTCCAAAACATCTGATTGTGCCAGTTTGGGGGCAGTAGGAACGGGTGACGATTTTCCTTTTATATTCCGGAAAGCCTGTGGAAAGCAGGTACACGGAACCACAGTCCCCGGGGTCGCGCCTGGCCCTGCGGCCCCCCAGGACAGCTCCCCCTTGGCTTTTTCGCCATTCTGAAAGGTTTTAGTGACTCTCCCAAGGCAGTTCGAGCTGTTAGCCAAAACATGCTGGTACCTTGGGTTGTCTGGCCCTGCCCCATTCGCCACGGCCCCTCCTGTGAATGGAATGTGCCCTCCAAAAAACATCTGAACTTGACTGGATCTCAGCCTGGAAGAAGGGGCGGCTTCACTACCCACCGGCACATTCCGCACTGCAACTTTCCCGTGCGTCGTCCCACTGGCTTTTCCCACACGGTCACAGAACACCTTGTCTCGATGATCTCCTGCCTTTTATGTTGTTGTTGCTTTTTTAATGCCTGGGGTGACAAAGACACCCCAGAAGCTCCATGGGGCTAGCTGGGCAAGAGGCCCAGAAAAAAACGGCCTGAAACAAGGTTCAATTTCGATCGTCTTGGTCTCATTTTAATGCTAAGAGTCTAAGCTAAAACTTCCAGCAGATGATTTGAGGGAAAGCCCTGTGATGATTTTTTTAAAGTCTGCAGGCTGAAACCATTGTTTTGCAGAGAAACGTCAACAAGCCTGCTATTGTTACACAGATTTTCGTAGCCTCGGGAAGAACTAAATCCTAAATTGCAGCCAGAAAAGGGGGTGTCGCATTTCTGCAGCTGCAGGCACTTTCTGCTAGGGTTCTTGAGCCCCCTCTGAAGGAACCCCTGTTGGGAGTTTTTTTCACTGCAGGATAAAAATCTCACGCCTGCGGAGATGGTTAGCCAAGGCCTTTTCAGCATTGGCACCCAGGCTGTGGAGCTCGGCCCCCAGATGTCAGGGCCCTATGGCAAGGGTCCATGGAGCTGCGGAGATGCTTGTATCCTGGGTGGGACGAGGCCCAGTGTCTTCCGGCACAGCTCTGTGCCACTACGTAAGAAGCTGTGCTGCAACCAGCAAGCCTTAATTCCCGCTCTCCTCTGTTCCCATTTCATGGAGCAGCTCGACACGCATGCCAGGAAGCCTCTGAGGGTCCGGGAAGCCACCCTTGACTGGGGCGCAGGGGCATAGGTGGGGATGGAGGGGGCTTGTGTGCACCTCTCTTGGAGAGCCAGCGCTCCCTGCTCCCTGCAGCTGCTCACGTCTGCCCAGCCCCGATCCCGGCCCAGAATGACCGTGAGAACAGCGCAACGATGACATGGCCCGTTTCCCAGGAGCACTCTTGGCTGCCCTCCTGGGGCTGCCCAGAGCATCCTTCCCATGGGGATGTTCTCCTGGCAACACTGAACAGGACTGGCGAGGCAGGACGGAGCCGGTCCTTCCATGAGGCTGGGTGGAGCAGCTGCCTCGGGTGCAACAGGCGCCGAGCCCCTTGTGAAGGCTGCCCTGCCTGGCTGCAGCGAGCCGGCCTGGGATCCGGCAGCCTGGGCTGTGCCTCGCCCCCCGCCGAGCTGCTTGCCCCGTGTGGTGGCAGAGGGAAAAGAGTGTGCAGCCTTTGGTTCAAGCCCTACTGCGCGGCTGGAGGAATCGCCAGCCCCCGTAAGGTGGGACTAGAGAAGTGGAATTGGGATCCGTGTGTTGCCTCCGGGCCGTTAACCTGTGGATCATGGGGATGTCTCCGGAATGCTCTTCGAGCTGCCACGGCGCTTGGGCCAGCACTGGCCACGCCGTGGTCTCAGGCTTTTCTCACGTAATAAAATGAAATAAGGGCACAGATTCGCAGCCACTTCACCTGAGAGCATCAGGAAGGCTCTTCTTTGGACGTGCAGAAGTACGATGCACCAACAGAGCAGTGGGACCGGGATGCCAGCTGCTTTTGAGAATAGCTTCCAAACGCTTAATTCCATGGCGATGCTGGCGATGCTGATGAAACAGTTTATCCTTGCAGGAAATTAATGATCCCCACCCCCAACCCCCCATGCCGGCAGCTCAGAAACAGGGTTAGCATGTGCTTGCTGAGTGGGGAACTCCATGGAGATGTTGGCTGGGAATTTGTCCTAGAAGGAAAGCATGCGCTGCGGTGCCATGTCGCTGGTGTCGGAGAGTCGGCAGTGAAGCGACTGTGTCCCAGAATTACATCGCGGGATATTTGTGAATGGTAGTTCATTTGCAGAAAGTCCTAGTCCTGGTAAACCGATCCTCTGGAAACTTTTCCAAAAAGCTCTGCCCTACGATAGGAGCCCGACTGTAGGTGATCCCTTGGAAAGGCCCTGGCCCCTCTTTTCTCCGTCAGAGAATAGCCTAATCCAGGGAGGAATTATCTGCGGGTCTCACTGGAATATCATGCAGGTATTTTCTGTATCATTCTACATATAGCATGTGACTTCTTCTCTCTCCCCTTTGGTAAGTCGGCTCTGCACATACCTCTCGCAAAGTAGGTGGATTGGGTGTTAAAGAGAACTGTGTGATTCCAGACTGCGGTTTGCATTTTAAAAAATATTCCTACTGAAAACAAGCAATCCAGCAAGGCCCCTACACTTCACCAGCCCCACCAAGACTTCAGTTTAGGGTTCTGAAACAGCAGGGAACAGCTCAACAGTGAGCAAACTGCAGACCAAAAACAGAAAGTTTGTGACGACGGCTCCTTTTCTCTTGGCTGGCCATTCCACGGGATGCCAGAGCAAAGCGAGTGAGGGCCCACCAGCAGGCGGGGAGAGGAAGGGTCTCTTGCAGGGCTGGTGGAGTGCAGCCTTGCTCAGGAAAAGGCGCATCCCTGCTCGCTGCTGCAGTGGCAGAGGCTGCTCCGGCTCGCCCCAGGCACCTCCGCGAACTTCAAAGCGCCGTTCTGAAGCCGTGCGTTTAATGGCCCTGCTGCGCTCTGCTCCTCAGCAAACCTACACGGGAGCACAGGAAGCCAGGGCACAGGTCCGTCTGCTCTCTCCTTGCTCCGCTGATGGGCAGCAGCCCTCCCTGCCCTCCCTGGGGGTCCCCGGGATTAAGCCAGGGACTGTGTGTGCGCTCCGTGCCGCCGAGCCAGGATTCCTTAGGGAAAAGGAGAGCTGTGCCAGGGGGCCGTCTGGACCTGCAGTGATGACGCTCCCCTTCCATCTTCTTTTCTGGTAAGTCACATTTTCCACAGTCTGAGAAGAGATTAAAGAAAGGCCGGGAAAATGTGGGGCGACTGCAATTTGATAATGATCTCATCGATACGCTGTATAAATGCAGCACAGGGCCAGTGTGTGTGACACAAACTGTGAACACACACGCAACGGAAGAGCCTGGAAAATACCTGGAGCTTATTTTAGGGGGTGTGGACCTTCAGGACAACTCTTGCTACAGCTTGGGTGCTATGCCCTTCTGCTACTCACGAAAATTCATCCACTTCTGCAATGCAACCATTAGTAGTTGTGCAGTTTGGACAAGCTTGATAGGGGAAGCAGTGGAAGTCTGCAAGAAGGCCTGTAGAAACATCCGAGTGTCGTTTGCAAACTTTTGGAGTAGGTCATAGCTTCTAAGCGCTCGTATCTGAATTGCAACTTCAGAGCCCATGAGTACGCTTCCCTTGACCTTGTATAGAGAGCCAAATGTTATGGGGTGTGTAAGTGCCCCATGTTTCCTTCTTTGCTGTGGCAACACTAAAATACTCCTTGGGTGACCTTGGGAATGTCAGCGTGGGCCTGATTGTTCAATGTTTCGCACAAGCCCCCGCGTGAGATAATACTGCTTTGCCTTTCAGGGCGTCGTGAGGATTAGTGACCTGTGCACTTCCAAATCATCGCTGCTGGTGTGCAAAGACACATGGGCAGGCACAACCTGGCTGTGGAATAATCCCTGGCACGAGGCACAGGCGCTCGATCTTCCCAGGCGCCTCATGCTGGCGTACATTTCCCAGCAATGTCAGGTCCTGGAGGGTGCTTGGGGCCCAGTCCCCACCTTCCTTGGATCCTGCTTCCATTTGGGCATGTTTTATTGTGGCTGAGAGTTATGTACGGAAATAGTTAAAGACCAGAGTTATCCACCCAGAAATGGGTGTAGCCTCTGTCAGAAACTGTATAAAAACAGTCGGAAGTTTCAGCTAGCAAGCAAGCCTCGAAGCCACACTGGTGGGGTGTTTAACGTCTGGCAGGAGCTGTCTTTTCCTTGGGACTGTAAATATTCTTGTCTGTGCAGATGCCTGAGAATAAGAGGAAGGGCAGAGGAAGGGGAAGGAAGAACAAAGAAGGGAGGGAGAAGGCAACAGAAGGTACTTGCAATTTTCAGCATATTTTACCGCATTGCAAAAGATTCTGACCGGGGTCGCCTTTTCAAGCTGCCCGAGATGGTTTCTGTCTGCTTCAAAAGTGCACATGCTTTGCGAAATCCTAATCTGTTTCTGGATTATTTAAAAACAGCAGCAGAAGTTAATCTCCGTCGTAATCAAGGCAGGGCTTTTCTGGCCCCATGATTAGAAGGTTTCATGGAAGTCAGTCCTTGTCTGTGCAGCACCCGCAAGTCTGTGGCACACTCAAAGGCTAGGAAAGCTGAGGCCGAGAGGCAGAGAGGCACGGTGGCAAAAGACGGGCAGCTCCCCTGGTGTGGAAGAGGCTGCCGCCGCCGCCGCCGCCGCGTGTCTCAGGATGCCACCATCGGCATCAGCGACGGCCCTCCAAAGTTACTTTTCTCTGTAACGTTTTTAATGCTGTGCTCTGTGAGAAGTGACTTGCCAATTAGGAACTGCAGATGTAGCGAGCGATGCTCAGGAGAGTGTTCATGCTGCTTAGTGCTTCCAGTTTTCCAATAAGAGCGAAGCGAGACGCTGCCTGGCCAAGGAATGCCAGCACTATTTAAGTGGCCGTTTTGGGCGGGTTTGGGGGGTTGATGCAACGGTTGCTCTTCCCGAGAGGGCTCTCCGTGCATCCCTGGAGCGGCCGTGCTTTGGGAACGTCGCTCTTTGTAATACAGAGCTGCCTTTGGAAGGTGACGGAGCTTGCTTACCTGGCTGTCGTCTCTCCAAGCAGCCCTTCTGCCTTGGTCCTTGGTCCCATGCCTACAAGGCAGGCCAGGCTGAGAGAGGAAGGGCTGCTCCATGGCAGCTTCGCAAGCTTGGTGGCTGAACTGGCACGGTGACATTGGTCCCCCGCCCATCCCTGCTGCCCCGTGCTCCTCTTGTGTTGCAAGAAACAGTTCCAGCCGGGGCACGTCTGCACGAGGATCGGTGTGCCCTCTCCCCTCTGCATTCCCCGCTGTCCAACGCAGAAAGACTCTCCATCTCAGGTAGTTGATGTTTTACTAGGGCGATGGAGCGCCGGGACAACAGGTGCCCTATAAGCGGGGTGGGAAGGAGCATTCCCACTTCTGCTGTGTGTGGGACGCGCAAGCGATTCCTGCATGAAAGCCCCCCCCACCTCCACATGTCCGTGCGCCTGGAACACCGGTGTCCGCGTGCCAGCGGGTCTGCCCAGCATCAGGCCGTGATTCTGGGAGCCCTTCAGGAAGGGGAGTGGGGTGAGTGCAGCAGAGGAGCAGCTGCTGCCGAAGGAGAGGCAGGGCAGGCCCGTCCCGGCTGTGGAGGGCAGCGTGCCTCGGAAGCGGTTGTGTGCTGAGAGCCGCGTGCGTTTGATTAAAACAAACATAGGAAGCTTGCTCCAAAGCCAAGTGCGCCAGGTGTTCCCCTGGTCTTGGGGGTCCTTCGGGGCTTTGATTGTCAAGTTGGGGAGCACCGCATTCTATCAGAAAAGGTACTTTTTAAGGAGCAAAACAAAGCCAGACTTTTCCCCTGGCTGGTGCTGCTGTTTAGGGTTGCCTTCCCCAAGAGGCGTTTGGACCACAACTCCCAGAATTCCCATTCAGCAGGGCGATTGACTGGGAATTCTGGGTGTTGCGATCCAAATGTGTCTGGAAGCCACAAGGTTGGGGAAGGTGCTTTCGGGTGTCCTACGGGAGGACTGGTTCCTGCCCAGCTTGGCATTCCTCTCATGTGGGCCTCCTGAGATCACCAGAAGGGTCTGACACTGGATTACTCCCCACTGGGATTTGGGGCAGGAGTACCTGGACCGATCATGGTGCTCCTTTCCCTGGAACACTGTTTCCTGGAAACTCCCAAGGAGGGTCTTTAGGGAGTTTCAGGTGGTTAAAGGAAAACTGGCTTATGGTCTCTAAATCATGTCGATGAACACCAGGAGCTGATTCTGCTAAACTAGGCTGCTGGGTAGTCTGTCTTGCCCCAGATTCTGACCAGGACTGCATGCCCAGGATCTCTGGAAGGATCTTTCCCAAGCCTACAGCCTGAGAACCTTGTAGCTGGGGATGATGGGGGTGGAACCAAAGGCCTTCTGTGTACAAAGAACATGCGGTACAACCAAGCTACAGTTTCTCATTTATAGGAGCTTAAGATGGGTGGATATCAGAGAGTCTAGAATTCCTCTATTCCTCCGGAATCCATCCCTCCCGAATCTGCGGACTTCTTCTTGTCCTACCAAATGAGCTGAGCTAAGAGGAAGTCCACACATGCCCACCGTCTCCAGGCTGCACAAGCAGCAACCTTCCCCACCAGTAGCAGCTGCAGGAGCTGAAAAGGAAGAGCTGGGAAAAAGTCCACCAACCGCCTTTCCTGGCGACCGGCCTGCTTCCTCACTTGCTGCCGTTGCCGGTGGCAGCAGTGGCTATGGAGGGATGGCGCTGGGACCCCATTCTTGGCCGGCGCCCCATGAATACTTGGTGCGCCCACCAGGAGCTTTGACTCGGGGCTGCTGCAAGGTGGAACGGTCGAAGTGGAGGCAAACTAGGACGCACCCACCCTCTCCTGCGGTAAAAGTCCCGTCGGCAGAAGAACGTGCATCTCTCTAACGGTGATGCGGGCAGAGGAATCCCAGAAGGGCAGCACTTGGGCAGCAGCAGTGGCCTCAGGCAACACTGGCAGAGCATTTCCACAGACAAAGGCTGGCTCTAGATCTTGCTACGCTGAAGAGGGCAGTGGTTAGGCCACTTCTGGATATCTGCTACCTCGAGATCCTACGATGAACAATCCCAAGTGGAACAAGAGACAGTGCCAGAAGGGGAGATGCCCCAGTCGGAAGGCACAGACCCGGCTGCCGGGGGAGAGCAGAGGACCAGCACAGAGGGAGCCGCGGCTGTCCACGCAGCCCGAGCACAGCCCGAAGGAAGTCTGGCAGCCGACAGGCGCAGAGGCGAAAGGAAAGTCCGATGCTGCGCGACACACACAGGTTGGAACACTGAACTTGAGGAGTTCGAATCAAGGCAAACGGAGGACCAGAAAGCAAGAAGCAGAACTGCTAAGCGTTGCAAAGTGGGCCAGAGTGGGACGCTTTCAGTCAGTCAAGGTGATTCACTCTGTAAATGATAACTCGGAAGAAATGGAGGGCCTCTAATGCATGTCATTCAGGATGATTGGAAAACCTATCAACATAACCATCATTCAAGAAGAAATCAAAAACTTTTATGTAGGCATTCAAGGGGAGATTGATAGTGCACCAAAATAAGATATAGGACTGCTTGATCGTAGGTGACCAGAATGCAAAAATAGGAAGCCAAGAAGAATCAAATCTCTTGGAAGAATTTGACCTAGGGCCAAAAGCAAAGCAAGATAATAACCCATACAATTCTATGCAGCCAGCAGTCTTATTGTAAACTCAGACTTCATGCATCCAATCTGACAACTACACACATGGGAATAAATTAGATATACTATGTAATTGGAAGCAGGAGATGAAGAAGCTGTGCTCTCACTTTCAAAATAAGACCAGGAGCAGATTGTGGTAGTAACATGAACTGTTAATATCACAAATCAGAGTAAAGCTGAAAAAGGTCACTAATAGAAGCGTAGAGTGAAAGTACAACCGAAATAACACGCCTGATGCATTTAAAGTTCATGTATAGAACAGATTTGTGTTGCTGAACTCAAGTGGCTGCAAACCAGAACTGTGGACTGAAACCAGAGACATTGTCATGGAAGAATATAAGGACAGGCAAAAAGCAAAAGCTAAGCTAACAAGAGGGTAAGAATTCAGAAAGCAGCTTTTCAGTGATTATCATGTAAAGGCAAAAAGAACTATTACAATGGCCGATGCAAGGAAATAGAAGAGAGCAACAAAAGAGCAGCGTTCTTCCAGAAGATCCAGTAATCAAAGGGAAAAATTATAACTTGAAGTGAAAACTGCTCTGAACGCACTTAGAAAGAACAAAGTTCCTGAAATGCATAGCGAGACAATGCAACTATTCCAAGCTGCTGAGACTGAATTGGTTCAAATCCTAACAAGAATATACCAACAGAACAATTCCCCGTGGAAGTGTTTGCGATGCGTCCTAGTCCCCAAGAAAGGAGATGCAGAAATGCACAGAAGCCGTAGGACCCTTGCACTCATTTCCCATGCAAGCAAAGCAATGCTCAGAGTTTTGCAGCAAAGAATTTCATTCTGTGTGGAGTGGGAAATGCCTGACATTCAAGCTCGGCTCCAGAAAGGAAGAGGCACTTGAGATCATATTGCAAATCTGCATTGGCTACTGGAGCACACCAAGGAGTTTCGGAAGAACTGGCCGTGCCTGGTGGGTTGCAAGAAGCCTCTGACTGTGCCCGAGAAGCTTTGGCTGGTCTTGCAAGCGCTGGGTGCGCCTCGGCTCTTGATGATCCTGCATCGTGGACACGAAGCTGCTGACAGAACATGGACAAGCAGTGTCGCTTCCTCAGGGCAGAGGGATATTATCTGTTCAATCTGTACACAGAGCATATCATAAGGAAAGCTGGATTAGGATCAGAGGAAGAACATACTTCGATGATTTAAAATGTGCAGATGATGCTGTATTACTGGCAGAAGGCAGCCATGAATTGAAACAACTCCTGATGAAAGCAAAAGAAGAACATGCAAAAGCTGAACATTAGGAGAACAAAGCATTTGTCTGCAGATGAATTACATAACTTTTCTGTCAGAAGAAAAGTTGAAATTGTGAAAGATTTTGCATATCTTGGCTCAGCTGTCAACTCAAATGGAGACTGCAGCCAAGAAATTAGGAGAATTGGAAAGACAGCAGGGAAGGAACTAGGAAGAATAGTCAAGTGGCAGGTTGTTTCGCTGGAGTCCAAGGCGAAGATGGTCCTCGCTATTGCACTTTGGATTGCTATCCATGATGGTGAGACCTGGACATTGAAGAAAGCCAACAGGAGGAAAATCAAAGATTTGGAACAGGGTTCTGGAGGAGAGCTTTGCAAACATCTGGACTGAAAGAAAGTGGGCCCTTGATCAGACCAAGGCAGAACGTTCCCCGAAAGCAAACATGACAAAACAGAGGCTGTTGTAGATCGAGAGAAGTGTTACTGCCTCTATATGGTGCGCCTGCAGCAGGAGCATTGGGTTCAGTTCTGGGCCCTTCATAACAAGAGGGATGTAGCATGGTTGGAATCGGTGCAGCGAAGGGCCACTAGGATGGTGGCTGGTTTGCAGGGTGAGCCATGCGAGGAGAGACTGAGGGAGCTGGGCCTCTTCAGCCTGGAGAGGAGAAGACTCCGAGGGGACCCGTTAGTGGCATACAGGTATGTGAGGGGGTGTCACACAGAGGTGGGTCATGACCTTTCTTCCCTTGTGGTGGAGGCATTCCAATGGAGCAAAGCTCAGGGAACCAAGGCTCGGGGTGGATGCCAGGAAGCACTTCCTGACAGTCAGGACCCCGAGGGTGTGGAATGGGCTTCATTGGGAGGTGGCTGAGGCCCCATCGGTGCGGGTGTTCAAGGACAGGCTGGACGTGCACATGGTGGGCATGTAATGAGTGGAGCTGGCTGGAGCCGGGGGTCAGACTAGATGGCCCAGGAGGGTCCTTCCGACTCACTCCGTTTCTATGAGAAGTCCAGGCTTCCTGGAGGAGACCATCATGCTGGGGAAAGTCAGGAAAAAGATGAAGACTAAATATGAGACAGATCAGTTCCGTACAGGAAATGGCAGCGTTGAGTTCACAGGATCTGACCTGGGCCATCAGAGACGGGTCATTCTGGATGGCTTTTCTTCATAGGGTTGTATATTGATGCATATGCTATCCATTTTTCAAGTGTTTTAATTGTTTTTGTGTAAACTGTCCAACATATTTTAATATAGAAAACATACTTAAAAGGAATAATATAATATTTGTGGGTGTTACCCAACTCATGTCAGTTTCAGCATAGTGAATGCAATGCTGTATCAGAATAGCAAATATTGTGCTTATGGGCATCATTTACTCCTTGGTCCGGGTTGGTGACCAGAAGAATCAAAACATTTAGGTCCTTCAACAATAGTGATAACATAATGGAAACTTGAAAACAAGAGGCGGCTAGCAAATTCTACTGAAGCATTGGAAAGGGACTTAGTAATGCCTAACAGGGGTTTAAAATACTTCCACCTTCTTTCTAAATTGAATTTATGACTTTGCTATTTAGTCATATATTGGTTACATAATATTGGCATGAAGCCCATTCAGAGCAAAGGCAAAACCGCCCCCACCCATCTCTCCAAACTGGCTTCATAAGATCATAATGTACCTAAATTTGGCTATCTAATAACATCACATCATCATATTCTCCATGATGCCTGCTGATTGTCTGGGATGATGTAGCAGGTGATACAAGAACAAGTTTGTACTCCCTATACCTATTTTTAATATCGAAAATGATTGACCAAAAAGTCAGAGATAATTAACCCGTGAGAGTAATGCCGGCTGCTGGCAGCTTCCCCGACCGCAGTGTGTGAACAGTTTTGGAAGCATCTTGGATTTGGAAGTAAATTTTCCCATGAAGTTTCAGTTTTCAAAATACTTGAACTGCGTAACTGTGCATTTAAGAAAGTCACATCTGGAAGAACTGCAAACATCGTTTCTGCCCAGGAAGCGCATTTGCCACGGACACGACCTTTTGGGGGGCTTTCGTTCCCGGGGTTGCCGTATGGCAGAGATGCCTCGGCGGCACAGAACCACAACAGCGGTGCATTGCCACAGCAAACCCTCGGGTTCTGCAGCGATGGAGTCAACCTTCGCTTCGCACTGGGCGGATATCTCAAGGATGCGGCCAGCCCTTCGTGCGCAGTGGATAAACCAGGAGCTTGTAGCCAACCTTGGGAGCGAGGGAGGGAGGAACTGCACAGCTCCAGCCCGGGCTTTTATTAATAAAGAAAGGAATCAGGCTTCAAGCTGGGCTCTTGGTCTGCAGTGTGTCATTGCGAACTAGCAGTGCTTTGCCTTCTGTACTTGTCTGTACTTGAACAGAACATTTGAGAGAGGAGAGCAAGATCCTGGGCTGACAGGAGCCATGGGCCCAAAAAATGCAGGCTGCGTTTGGAGAACGGCTTCCTCAGTGGACATTTTGGGCCTCTTTGCTCTTCTTGTCAGCCAGCATTAAATGATGGCTCTTCTGGATTAGGCAGCCAGACAGCTGCCAAGCCCAAAGCTCCCCTGCTTTCTTCCTGCAGGAGAAGCATGCATTTGGAGGAACTCCATAAATAAACGCTTTGGAAAAGCTTCAGTTCTTAGGCAACCAGGCAGCTTGCATGCCAACCTTTAAAAGTCTCGCAGTGAGCAATTATTGTTACTTGCGATAGAATAACAACAATCAAGGAGCGGGGAATAAAAATTTGGAACTTGGCATAAAAGCATTTTGATTCACACTAATCGTTCATGGAGGCGTGAATACAAGAAGGATTGGACACTTGTATTTCATAGATGTCTCTCTCACACACACTAGTTTAAGCGGTCCATCGTATCTCAATAAGCATCCCAGTGAAGTGATATGGTACCAGTCTGGCAAGAGCAGACAGATCTCCAGACCCCTGAATGCTGGCTGGTGGGCGGCTCATTCTTCTAGGCTTGAAGCATGCAAATGGTTGGAGCCAGGCTTTGCTGTCCATCTGTTCCTCCTGTCGTTTAAAGGAGTACCTTTGCTTTTCGGCGCCAGGCGAAGACCTTTTTATTTAAGCAATATTTTAAATGTTAATTTATTTATTGTATTATATTCTAGTTGTTTTAATTCGGACCTGGAGATGGGCCAGTTTTTAATGTTTTAGAACTTGTTGTCTTTGCTGTTGTTGTGAGCCGCCCCGAGGCTTGTCGCAAGGGGCGGCCTATACATTTCTAAATAAATAAAATAAATACCTGTAATTTTAAAGAGCCGCCGCCGTGAAGGAAGCCTGTCTGACGAGCTCTCGGTGATCGACATGGATGCCGTGAAGCATGCTTGTTCTTCTGTGGTAGCAGGACCCCTGGGACCTCATGCACAGCCATGGGGGCCTTGGATGGGTGCACTTCATCGGACCCAGGAAATCCGAACCTGCTTGGTGGCAAAAGGTCTTCTCGTCCACCAGGCACCACCTTTGATCTCCAGCTGCAATCCGGACCCTCATGGGCCCTCTTTTGGGAGGGGGCTGCGCCAAAACAGGCAAGGGCACCGCTGCCTTTTTCCTTTTTGGCACCTGTTGTCAATTTGCCATCCTCACTGAGTGGTTCCACCCCATTTCTTTCTGTGCACATATCTGAAGAAAGGAGCGTTCTGGCCTCCCTTGGCTTCCCTCACTAAGCTCAGCTCATGCTCACCTTTAGCTCTCCTGAGACCATCCCTACTCTTCCTTTGCCACCTGGCTTTCCTTTCACTTCCGGTATTTGCCCCTTTTTTTGCCTTTCCAGGTGATCTCTAAGCTTTTCTTTCTTTCTTTTTTTTTCATGGTACATGGCCGTGTTTGAGCCTGCGGAGGGACAATGGAATTCTTAATCTCTTTGGAGATTGCTCATTTTCAGCAGTTTATTTATCCAGATGGCTTCTCATGTTAGGGTGCTGCCTCCAAGTGAGGAATCACTAGCTTTACGATCAGTTAGCAGAACTTGGCAAAAGTTTAGCAAAAGTTCAATGTATGTAAATTTGGAGCGCTAGCAAAAAGAAATCGAGCGCTTGTCAGTAGTCAGATGTTGTCTTTAGGAGATGTAGACCTTTCTCTCACCTGAAGATAATTATGGGAAAAGGGGAAATGCAATCCCAAAAACAGGCCATGACTGAGCTGCTGCAAGCACTGCAGGAACAGCACCGTAGAAATAGCTGGTGAAAGCTAAAGTAAAACCTTCAAGCTCCGTGGTCCACAGTGGAGGCTGGGACGCATCTAACGCTTTCAAGGTTTGGCCAACTAGGCTCTGAGGTCGTTTTGTCAGTAAGAGAGGTAAAAGATACCTTACTCAGTTCATTCTGGTATGGATTTAGCCAGCTTTCACCTTCTGGACCAAACATGGGCTTGGACACAATCAAACGTCCAACCCTGCGTATCTCCAAGCCTTCACTGTGTTTCATGTACACAGAACGACGTGTTCAGCGTTGCAGGTACGTTAGAAAGAATTGTGTGAAGTAATGTGTGTGTGAATTGTGTGTGTGAATGTATACTTGTAAAAAACGCACAGAAATGCATGTTACCCAATGGAGAAAAATGTGTGCAGATGTGCAAATTTGGAAAGATCCACGTGGAAGAAGCAACTTTTGCAATCTGCTCCTGCCTGAAGTTGGAATGAGCTTCGAGATGGAATTTGAGTGAGCGGATTCGCACCTTGCTGTTTCTCACGGAGTGTTTTAGAAAGAGATTGCTCGATTTTAGGAATACCTTCTGGGGTTTTTGGTTGAGTTTCATTTTGGTCAGGACACCCCAATGAGGGGGATGGAGAATTTCATGAGTTGTCGGGCAGATGTGTGAAAAAAGCCAAGCTTCAAGTCCCCGATCTTGCAAAAGCATCATCTTTTTGGAGGAAGGAATTTCAGAATAATCCTAAACTTATGATGCATAGAAAGGCATCCTCTTGCAAACCTTAATTAGCCTGTTCCAGTGTTGCAGGTGTTTCCCCCTCATCCACATTGCCCTGTTGCAGCATGTACAATCCTCTTTTTATCCAGTGCAGGTCCCGCTCACGAGATGATGTTCTTCCCATCGTTAAGACAATGTACGGGCAGATTGCCTATTTAGGGTTAATTATGTTTTTAACTTCAGGCACCTAAATAATGCCCCAAAGCACTTCCATTATGATTTTTGTCATCAAAGCACTTACATCCAGTAACAAGTGTAATCAAAGCTACACTAATTAAATCCATTATGTATTAAGATTGGTCTTAAAGTAATTCAGGAGGGCAGAGGTTTTGTTTCGCGGTTCATTTCCTCTGCCCCTCGTGGCAGACCAGCTGCAAGGGCTTCAGAGAAGCCTAGTCTGAAGAGCCAGCTTCAAGAATAAATCGGGAAAGTGGCTAGTATCATTTCAGAGGAAGGCAACAATCTTAGCTAGTTTAGTTTTGGGTCTTCCTACCCTCCTAGCAGAGGGATGTTGTGATCATGTGAAGCTAGTCTTGGGCCGTAATGAAAGAACACGTTGGGTTGAGGAAATTCTCACAAGCCTCTGAGCAAGATCTGCTCCCCAACATGCATCATGGCAGCCATGAAACAGGGATTTAGCCGCAGCCCTCAGAATGGCCAGCGCTTGGAAGGCAGCCTGCGAGGCGGGAGGGAGCCATCTAAAACCCTGTGCCCAGTCGAACTGATCTCCCAACTCTCTGGCCCACCACCTGTCTCAGGTAAACAGCTTCCGGGGCCACCAAGCTTCCCAGGGATAGGCCTGGGGCCTGAGAGGTCCTTGGATCTGGGAGATCCTTCGCTCCTCTTCTCCTCTCATGGAATAGCCTCACACTTCCCCTTCCCAAGCAGCTGCCACGGAGCTTTCCATGGTGACGGATGGCAAGGGGCACACCTGATCGCATGTCCCCGATGCCGGAATTCTCTCCTGTGCTTCTGAGATGGTCCCCCCCCCAGGAACCATTACTCTGGGATGTGTTTTCAGCACAGTCCTGTATAATTTATTACTATTACAATTTCCTGCCTATTCCCAGTGATTATCTTGTCTTTCCAGAAATAATTCCCATCACAGTCAAGTGAACTTATTCCTAGATAAATGTACATAGAATTGCAGTCCAAATAGGAGTATTTCCATTGAATCAAACTGTTTTTGCCCAATTCATTAGGTTTTTAGAACTCTGCAATATTTTCACAGTTTATTATACATATTTTAATACATTTGATGAATGACCCTGAACAAATGGCAAAAAAAAAAAAAAAAGATTCCGATGCCTTTTATTCATTATAATGCTTTCAAAGTTGAGAAATGTAACTTCAAGCAAGATGAAATTTCTGATGGCATCAGAGCGTGGCATGTGATTGGTGACTGGAAGCTTTCTGTTCCACCCTTTCCACTGACTTTCCATCTGTCCAAGAAGGAGAACAGCTCTGCAGCTTCTCTGAACCTTTTCTTCAATTTGAAACAGACACTAAAACCCATCGTCCTGAGTGAAGGCTCTGGGCACATACAAATGGTTGCAAACAGGTCAAAAGGAAGAGCTTCAGGGAAAGGGAGCCTCACCTGCCCGAATAGCTCCACCTTGCATCACCTTTGCTAAACTGGAAGATGCAGGACTGCAGCCAGATGGATGACCATCTGCCACCACCCATCCAACTCTACTTCCCTTCTGTTCTAGAACAAAAATTAGTATTACGAGCACTGCTCATTCGTTCATTGTTTTCCTGGATAATTGCCGTCCATTCTGTCTGTTCCATATTCCTTTCTGGCGCAAGATGCCGAAGCAGGCTGGTGTCTCCACCCTGGGAGCTTCTGGATGAGGCAGATCGCCAAGGGCCCTTAATCTGGCTGGCTGCATCGGCTGCCTTGCTGTTGACATCAGGAGCCGGGCAAGGGACGCCTGCCTGGTGGTTCTGCTGAGCATCCCCATGACTTTTGCCAGTAGCAGAGCTCTGTGCTTGGGATTTTATGGCGAGTCTGCGCCTTCTGTACAGAGCAATTTGGTCCTGGGGGACTCCCCAGCCTATGGGGTTGCCCAAGGTTGTATCTTGTGGTCCATGATATTTACCAAATAGAAGCAGCTGCTGGAGATGCTGCCTGGCGTCTGGGGGTTGCAGGGTCTGGTGACACCACTAAGAAACCCTGAACCTGGGTGATGGGCTTTGTGACTGTGGTACACCTCTTCTCATCAGGAGAAGTGGAGCAGTCAGAAACTGAGAGGTTTTCATCATGTGGAAACTGGCTGAACACAGCCACGAGAAGGCCAAAGGTGCAGAATCCTGGCCCTAAGCACAGGTAGTTTTCCTTAAAATTTAAAAACCTTCCGATTCATATGCTAGTTGGAAACATTGCCGATTTGTTGTTCAAATATAGCAAATTTGGAACTTGAGGCTAACGGGGATGAACCTGGAGTTTTGGATCTGCTGGCATGTCATTATAGCATAATTAAAAATGCTTAAAACTTGGCCCCGTTCAGTATTTATGAGCATCTTTGCAATGAGAAATTAGTTGGGACTCCTTTCCAGGATATGCTGTAGGTCGAAGAAAAGAGCAAGTCTCATTGCAGCTAGTGAAATCCAGCTATTGATTATTTTACTATTAAGAAACACATAGATAAGTATAGATAAATTATAATTGTAAAAGGCGATTTACGCGTGAGATCCTCTGCTGTAGTCTCAGTTACATTCCTTCTCGATACCACAATTCTCGGTACACTCGTTTGGAAGTAAGCCCCGTTTAGCTCGTCAGACGAAGAGGTGCAGGAACGGGGTGGGGGGGGGGGCTTGGATGTTGAAAAGGACGCATGGGTGGCTTGGGCTTCCTTTCCTCAGTTCCATATAATGGCTAAGGCGGTTCTTCCCCAATAGACCACCAGGTGAGAACCGTATTTGTGTTACTTTTATGCAGCCGTCTGGGAATGGCTTCATTTCAGTCTGTTTGTGCAAAGAGAGGCCGCTTTGCTTCACATAAACAAAAGGGCAGGTTGTGCCTTGAGGAGCAGGCAACCTGCACGCGGAGGCTGGGGCAGCAGCGGTGGGAAAAGCCCCCCAGGGGGGCAAGAGGTGCCTGCAAGGTGGAAGGAGAATGCACTTCCCTGTAAATCCTTCAGTTCTGTGTCTTGACTCCACTTACCAGGGCTAATTTCCCCCATGAGAGCGCTGTATTTTATTTTGCTCAGGAGCACTTGATGGCACAGGTCCCAGCCAAGTTTCACAACCTGCTGCTTTTAGAAGTGGGTTATTAGCGGTATAAATCCAGTGGAGGGAAGGACAGGTGGTTCCCAGGTTACAAACATCTGACTTATAAACAGTCTGTACTTATGAACAAACTGCCATGCAACCTATTAATTAAAAAATTTGGATTACATTCAAACAGTTGGCAGTAGCAAGCAGCAACCCTACTGTGGAGAATGGTCATCACCATGGAGAGAGCGGAGCAAAACCTGGGGTGGGGTGGGGTGGGGTGGGAGCATGCCTTCCTGCTGCTCCCATCCGGAGAGGGAAGTCTTTCCGGCATTTCCGTGGTGCAAAGAGGAAGCAGTGGTGAATTGGGGGGCAGGGGGAGAACTAGAGATATTTGAGCTTTTCCCACTTTTGTGGGGTTCCTGTGTCCCTAACTCCTCATGAATGTGGCCGGCAGGCTGTACTTGATCTAGCTGACATACAAATTCAATTTAAAGTTGTTCTCAGGAATGGAACATGTTTGTAACTTGGGGACTGCCTGTAATTCTAAGGAAAAACACACTTGGCGCATTTTTTTCAACGTGCATCAAGTTCTTACGGCTTTCTGTGAGATGCACAAGTCATGACTCTGAATGTAACTCAGAGGCATGGAAAGAAAGCACTGCGCTTCTGACACCTCTAGGTTAAGGTTTGAAAGCAGAGCATTTGGAAAGTGTTAAAAATGGAATACCTTGATCATCCACGAGTTAGGACCTTTGCTAATTACAAAAAACAATTAACCGTTATTCTAAAACAACAGCATGCGCTTTCAAAAATGTAATTTTTGGCAACGTCACTTTAGCGGAATGGGCATGTGAAGCGATGTGGGGGTGAAGGCAGAATAAATTGCCTTTGATGCTTTTTAATTTAGGAAGACAATAACCACCAAGGGGAAGGCGACAACCACGTATAGACAGTGGTTGTTAAAATGGCCGTCCCATAATTCTAGACTATGTCACTTGGTAAATTTGATTGGCAGCGTGTTTGGTGTTGATCAAAGCCAGTTTTTCTTCGTAAAGCACTTCATTAAATTGCAGAATTCGCATCCACAAGCTGTGACAAGGATGAGTAGCTCGGAGTGCCGTGTGTATGTGTGTGTGTGTGTCTATGTTTCAGGAGATTCTTGGTGTGTGTAAGTCACGCTATGCACACAGGACCTGGGGGTGGTGGAGAGCTGGTGCCATTGGTGGCCTCCGTGGAAGTTTCCCAGAGGGATCTGCTATCGTGCATTTAGTGTTGCAGTAGGCAGAGCTTTGCCTCGATCCTTGTGCTGATCTCGAATGAAGAAGAGGTGCAAACTGGCAGGTGTTACTCAAGGGGGAAAGAGTATTGAAGGGGAGGTACTAAAGCCCACATTCGGTCCCTCCAGTATACAGTCAATATGTCCAGGGGCAGAGAAATAGTTGGCTTTGTGCTTCTGTATGCAAGAGAGTTTTGTCATCAGCATCATGGCTCCTTCTCAGAATGGATGCTGCTGCGTCTTCTCCGCAGCGTTGATATGGCCCAGATGGGATACATAGTCACTTCTTTTGTTACAGAGCACAAAAAGGAAAGGTTCTGGGCTAAGGAATGTTGCTCGGTATCTCCTTCTTTGAATAATTCTATAACCTCCCCTGTTTTAGATACCATGGACCAGCTTCCCTTCCAAAACTTAACAATCGGTGCCTTTTCCGAGGCTCACGTGTGAAAGATTTGCACATTTGCCATGTTCTCGAACGCAGAGATGTCTTGCAGAAGTACTTGTTGAGCAATTTTGCAGATCAGTTGACTTTATCATTCTCAAGGTATCTTCCCAGGATTTCTGTGCAATGAGGCACTGCCACTTGTACGAACAGAAATGTCTTCTTTTTTTCTTTACTTCCACAAAGCTTTGCTTTTTCTCAGAGTGAAATTATTTCATGGTGAATTCTAGCTACGGTCAGACTCCGGGGATTATTCTAAGCAGTGTTCATTGTGTAAGCATGTGGTGAGGTCGCTAGAGGTACCCGCTCCTTTCCGTATCCAAAACCACTCCATTCCAGTTCTGCAGTCTGTGGTGGCAATATTATTGCTTTGCTTAAATGCTCTCCCAGAATCTTTTTATAAGGACTGGCAAATATTATTTCACCCTTTGAGGAAAAATCACACCATGCAAAACTTCCAGGGGAGAACCAATTTGTGGTCAATTGTCCAACTTAGAAATGGTCGTGCGATTTGGACCGAGCTTGTCACACTCCAGGGTCTTCTTTGCCATCTAACAACTCCAGTTTCATTTGCTTGAAGAGCTGTCCTCTGATCCTCCCCACCATGTTTTTCCTTACTGACATACCAATGTTGGCCAAGATGACTGGATTGCTGGCCGAACTTTGCAGCTCCTCTCAAGACTGATGTTTCTAGTGCGAATTAAGTTGGTTTAGGTTCATATGTGTAGTAAACAGCTGTGTGTAAATGGCCTTTCAAAATTCTCCTGCTGTTTGTGGGCAGAGAAATTAGGGGAACGTTTCACTGAATCTCATCGGGGGAGGAGATCTTTGCAGTTATCTCAATAGTAGGACTTCCCATTCCCAGCGTGTGCTACTTCTTTCTCTTTTCTGAAGAGTTGTGTAAAAATAAAACAATATAGATACAATCCTCAAGTTCGGTCCTTTTGGCAGAAAGAAATAGATGTCTCCATACATTTTCTAAATCACAAACAAACCAAGAATTCCTACGGAGGAATCTGGCTCTGCAAGGCAAGCAAACTGAGCACCGTGAACGGATCTGTGTGTGTCTTTGCATAGGAACATGATGGACGTCACAGGAACGTATCTTATGCGGTGTAGAATAAACTAGTGGAAGGCAATGCTAGGACAATGACGCTGCATAGCAGGATTATGACATTTATTCAGGTCGGTTTCCATCTCCTCCGGGGCTTTCATGTTACGGAGGCTGACGAAAATGAGGTTAATGGGAAATATGTTGGTGGAAGGTAGCGTCGAGCAGGGTGCTGTGTGGAGTGAATGTTGTTTCAGGGGAACGTTGCCCGTGCAGTGTGGTGTTCATCGTCCTGTCCTGGTGCAGAATGGGTTAAATCCCCCCCCCCCCGCACGGAAACATCCCGGGCAGGCCACGGCCGTGGAGGGAGCTCAAGGCACCTGGCGGTCGGTCGGAGTTGTGCGGAGAGTCCGGCTGATCTGCTTTCGCCGTGGCTTCTCTGCTTCTCTGCCCTGGCAATCCTCTTCTGCAGGCAGATTTTCTTCCTGTGGCTCTCGCTGCTGCCGCTGCCGCTGCCACGGCTGCTGCTGCTTGGGAGGAAAGGCTCTCATTTTGAGAAGCCGGATGACCTCCTGAATTCTCAGCCGTGGAGATGCATCCAGCATTCTCCTTTCCGGCAGCAGCAGAAAGCTGGTGCACGGTGCATTCCCGGGCAGGCAGAGGAGCGCTGAAAAATAAGCCTGAACGGCCCCTTTCCCTCCTCGGGCACCAAATTCCCTTCCCGGGCTCCGTTCGGATCAGCTCAGGCTGTGCAGTAGCAGAATGTCTGCGCACCAGAGCAAAGGTAAGCAGGGCAGCGGCACCCAAGCGAGGGCAGCAGGACCGAGAGAAAGCCCTGCCTGCTTGGAGCTTGCCCGCAAAAGTGCATTCACACCCCCAGGGCCGGCCAGCGAGTGAGCGGTGTTGGCGTGTTGCCCACGGGAAGTGGGAGGTGTCGGGATCAAACAGTGCAGCAGGGATACCCATGGGAGAAGCTGCAGGCCGGGGACTCGATCCCCTCTCGGTGCCGAAGCCGATTGAGCAGGGCACGAAAGGCATCTGTTCTTCTCGGCGCTGGCATTTTGGAACAAGCCGTCCGTGGCGATGGCGAGGTACAGAACCGGCTGCTCACTGCAGGGTGGACAAAGGCACGGGAGCCTTAGATCTGCCACAGAGCAACATGCTTCTGCTAGCGTTTCCTCCCCCTGGATGCTGCAGGAGGACCAGCGACTCTCCACCTGACCCTTCCTTTCTCTCGTTTCAGCTGTTCCTCCAAAACTCAAAAAACTGAAGAGCCTGACAGCGGAAGTGGGAGCAAAGGTTTCTTTGAAATGTGAAGCGAGTGCTGGGAATCCCCAGCCGTCGTACAAATGGTTCAAAAATGGGAAAGAACTGAAAAAGAGCAAAGATCTCAGAATAAAATATGGCAATGGAAAGTGAGTATGGAAGAGCAGCTTTCTTCAGCCGATAAAAGTCTGCAGTCTCCCTTTTTGCAAGGCGTACGGTTCCTATAATTGTCACCTTACGCATGCTTCCTTTGAAAGAAATATTTAGAATCACAGAAGAGTAGAGTTGGAAGGGGCCGTGAAGGCCTTCGAGTCCAACCCCTGCTGCTGCAGGACACTGATTTAATTAAAGTGTAATTAATTTCTGAATAAAGAAGGCTGCAGGCTTAAATACTTTCCCACACACCACACCGTGCTCGATGGCTCTGGTTACTCATGTGGGTCAGGTGCCTTCTTAACATGCTCAGATGCATCATTGTTCCAAGGCCTGGCTTGGGCTCAAAGGAAAAAGACCCATCTTTGGGCTAAACCTGTTGTGACCGAGAAGCAAGACCCTCAGCGCCACAAGAAGAGACCCAAAGAGGTGGGTGGGCAGAATTCTTTCTTGTGAAGTCCACCATAGCTACATATGCTTGGGATGCATGCGATGGGCGTGTAGCATCGCCATCCAGGAGCTGGGCTGGTGGACGCACCGGGCTGCATCGTGTCTAGAAGCCATTCGGATTACCTGTGTTAGTGGGATGCTCCCATTAAGCTGCTCAGTGACATACGCTTCTGGGTTACAGTTTCTGTCATCCTTGCTAAATTTTGCTATGTTCCTATTAGTTCTGCAAACAGTCCTTGGGAGATAACCAGAGTTAGCCCCGCTTAGAGCAAATTCATTGAATGAGTGGCTCCTATATTAGACTAGCAATGGAAAATGCCAGTTTCTCAACATTCAACATAGTTTTTCACCAGAGTTATATGCCGGGTGAGCAGGAATAATCATAATGATATTTGCCGCGCCACCGCGGCCGCTGCCTGTCACAGAAGACAGCCCGATTTCTCTCACCGGAAGCGGTGATGTTACCTTTTACTTGGTAAAAGGCCATGCTTGTGAATTTTGCACATTGGGTGAGGCTGCGGTGCTGCCCTTATTAAGTCTCTGTTTCTGATTTCCCAAACCAAATAAATGTGACATTTCCATACGCCTCCGGCCACTCCCAGAAAGGATGATTATCCATAATGAGAGAGAGAAGGCTTTGCAGCAGAAAGTAGCAATTATCTGTATGTGGAATCATCCAGTCTCCCGTCCGTTTATCCCCTTTTCCTCCGAAACGGCTTCCTTTCCCTGAACATTTGCCGGTGGGGAGAAAACCGACGTTAATCAGCAGCAGTCAAGGGCAGGACCGTGCCTCTCGGCAGTTTCCTTCTGCTCAGTTCACCTGCCACCAGGTAAATTGTGGATGAGATGGCGAAAGGGTTTAGCAGTAGTATCGTAAGATAACGTAGCTCTGCCACTGAGGATGGGCATGCTTTGAATTGGAGAGCATGCGCCGACAGAGGGGTCCTTATCCTTGGAACTTGCCACAGCTGGAACCCGAATTCGCTCTGCCCCCCGTGTTGCTCAGCTATTGGCCGTTGAAGCTGAGCTCACTTTTAGCTGGACTGATTGCTGTCTACAGGTGCTGTGCTGCTTGGTTAGCTTGCCTACTTGGTAGCCCAGGCCTGGCCAGCCCCAAGGCACCTCCAGATGGACCGCTGGGAGCAATCTGTCCCCACAGAATAGCCGTGAGCACATCGCTCCCCTTTCTGGCAGATCAAGGCAAGAGGCTTTTAAAGCACATTATTGAGCGGGATCAGCTTGGCAGGGGTGAGTAATCCTGACACTGTTAGCAAGTAGCCTCTATCAACATAGTGGTCCTTCTGATTGGGGGAGGTAGCTCTTTTCCACGTCAGGAGCTGATTCCAACTGAATCCCCCTCCTTGCTTTTAGCCAAAAAGGAGTAGGTCTGTCCTCAGGGAGGTTGGTGCTGCTTGTAGGACAGAGGGCAGGAACGCCCGGCAGTGCTTTGATTGGCTGCTTGCTTGCCCGACAATGAACCTTCCCCCTCCAATGCTCCTTGTTCTGTAGGGACTCCCCGTCCACCAGAGGTGAGGGTCCCCAGAAGCTTGGCTCATCTTGTGCGCCTTTCCAACTGGGCTCGTCTTGCTCCAACCTCGCCTCTTTCTCATCTAGCTCTGCACCAGAGCCTGAGCTTCCTGACTTGAAATGCTATGCTCCGAGAGAAGTGGACCCAATCCCTACATGCTGCTACCTGGGTGTTGAGGACTGGCTTCATTAACTGAGTCTGCCTAGTCTTCTTCTGAGTCTAGAAGGATGGAAGAAGACTAGCAACAGCAAGCCAGGTGCCTTCGTAGCACCAGCCCATCCGAACCGGAGAGCCTACGCTCAGATGATTAGCTCTGTGGTGCTGAAGGAAGCACAGCTGTGTGCACAAAAGCCTTCGGCTGGCAGGCTGGGGATGGATAAAACTTTTCTTGAGCAGAGGGCTTATTCTGCAGGTGCTCTTCACAGTTTGGCCCCGAGAAAATGGCAAGTTTTACAAGTTTGCATCAGAAGTAGCAGGAGTCGTTGTTTTTCTCTTAATGATGTCTCTGTGCCACCCAATGGTGGAAGCTCGCTGGGCCATTTTCAGCTGCAAAGCAAATACAATAAAGTATGATATAAAATGCAGGTAACAATAAAAACAAAAATTGCAATGCAAAATTTAAAACTATAATGGTGTCGATGAAGTAAAGTACGCGACTGGCTCAGCAGCTGACATAACGCCCCGATATAAAATAAAACCAAGTGCCCCATCAGAAGGGAAAGTCTCCATGAGTTTGTGGCAGGCAGGCCCTGGTAGGGAGCTTATTCCATAATTGTGCGTGATGTGGGGAGGCACTGAGAAGGCCCTTCCTCTTGCTACCAGCCAAGATCCAGGGTTGTTAAGTTAAAAACCAGGGAGCCACAGGCAGGGGTAAAGTGACTGTGTGCTTAATAGTGGGAAAGATGCGATGGAGTTCCAAGGATTTGGAGCTGGAAGCAATCAGGACCCGGCAGGCCATTGACTGCAGCTGGGAGTCCAGCAGCCGGTCAGAAGTCCAAAACACGGAGGCTACCCAGTTAAGATGCGTCTCACGATCCCAGAATCGGGAACTCCTCTCCACGTTCGTCCTGCCACATCAGTTGCAGCCACAACCATATCTCTTCCGTATCTCTGAGGCGCTCATTTCTCTTTTGCAGGAAAAATTCCAGATTGCAGTTCAATAAAGTGAGAGCGGAAGACGCTGGGGAATACAGCTGTGAGGCAGAGAACGTCCTGGGCAAGGACACCGCGAGAGGCCGCCTCAGTGTGAGAAGTGGTAAGGAGACGCGGGGCCCCTTTCGGCTGCGCCTGCACGAACCTTTCCGGGAGAAGGTCCCACGGAGCGTCGCAGGACTCGCTCGCTCTGCAGGATTGCACTGTGCACTCCCGCATCGCCTTGGAGGCTCAGCCAGGGGTGAAATTTCATCTGGTTTTTATCCCATTGCTAAGTATTAAACACTGGACTCACTGTGTGACAGCCGCTTCCCCCGCCACCGATTGCAAGGATCAGCTGCATGTTCTTTGAGGCTTTTTGATGTTTATGTCGTTTCCTCCCCCAAGATGTTCCTCCTCCTCGAATAGGCAGGTTGTCTTTCGATTTGCAAAACCATTTATGGTACTTTTACAGGACCGTTCAGGCCGAACGCTCCCCAGGCAGCTTGCAGAAAGATGATTAGCTTCGTGCAAACTCTCTGAAGAGTTTGATGCTAACCAAACGGTGTATCAATGCTATAAATAAATGCACGCACAGGACACACTTATTTAGCTTCATATGCAGAGCGCCGTGTGGCGATTCCGACCGATTCAGAGTTTGACGCGCTTGCCATGCTTGCAGTTCATGGCCCTGGTCCGTTGTTCCTCGAGCGGGGAACGGTCTCGCCTTTCCGTTCTTCAAAACTCTGTCTCCGTGCAGCAAGCAGGTCACAGAGTTGGATCCAAGCATGATAGAGGGGCCGTTCCTTCCTCTCTCTGTGATGAGCTTAACGGTGGCACTTGGCAGCATTAGGGAGGAATTCTTGCAGTTGCAGAATGATGGGCAGGGTGGTGCCCAACTTCTCCTTTTGCATGATAAGCCTTGCTCAGTGCCGAGCTTCGCATTTCTTCTTCTTGAGTTTGTCAGTGCATTGGCAGTTTTATAGTTTCATTTTGTACTCTTAATCCTTGGTCTAGAGGGAAGCATTGCTTCAGCATCAATGAGTATTTTAAATAGAAATGTTAAGTTATTATGATAAAAGGTTATCTTTATTTTTAAATTAAACTGAAACCAGAACCTGTTTAAGACAAAAGACGCTGAAGGGAAGGGGATGTGTCCTACGCTCTGGAAGGTCTTGACCTTCCTCTTTGTGGCAGCCTTTGGGGTCCTTCTAGAGGGATCTCAAGTCCCTGCTCATCTTCTCTTCTCAAGACTGAACATGCCCAGCTCTCTCCGTCTCTCCTCACGGGGCGGTGTTCCCAAACCCTGGACCATTTTGGTTGCCCTCCGCTGGACCCTTTCTAGTCTTTCTGCATCTTTCTTAAACCTTACATCTGTCTTAAACTTTGTAGCTAAGGAGACCAACCAAGCAAGAGGAGCTGCAGTAATAAGGAGCGGGGGATGTTGCTTTCAAAATTGTAGATGTAAAAAATGAGAGCCAGTAAAGAGATGTATTTATTGGCAAGGAAAATATCATGCCCTACATGTTACATGGTCCGAACACAGATCGCACTAACTTTCCGATTAAAAGTGTTGGAAAAATTAGGAAATTTTAAATTCAGAGATGAGACAATGATTCTACAGAGGTGACCAACATCTTACAGCTGACCCCAAAATAGTACAGACAGAAGGACGGTATTATTCTCAGACACACAGATGGAACCGTAACGATGAGAAACCCCGAAACAAGGCTAGCTGATGCCTGGAGGAGCAAGCACCCAGCGGAAAGATCTTTCTCCTTTTACTCAGGGAGACATCATGGTTATTCCAGGCTTGATTATATTCGATATTCAAATGACTTTTTAGTACATTTAAATTTGTGAACGCTGGACTTATTACTGCTTCGAACAATACTCTCTTTAAGAGAACCTATCTAATGGAGCCAAAACAGCATAATACCCATCTTTGCAAATTGGGGAGTGCAGGAAATGAGGGAGTCTGTAGACCTGGAAATAATAAGAAATATTTGCTTAATAATAATAATAATGCATCAGGTGAAATGATTCACACTCTATGGGATACTATGAAAGCAGTGGTCCATGGAAGGTATATTAATCTACTTAGTGATATTAGGAAAAATGAACTACAACTACAGCTGCACTTCCTTAGGGAAATTAAAAATGAGAAATGCAACATAAAGGTACAGGAGAAGGCAGAACTGACACGAGGAAGAACAAAGTTAAGATTGTGAGAAATAAGTAAAATAAAATGTGACAATTCTATGATTTCGGGAGTAAGAATGTCTAGTTAATGGTTAATAGAGTTAAAAAAAAATCAGGCAAGAAAATTAGCACCATGGTGAAAAACCAAAGGGTGACTAACAGTGCTGTATCATTTTATGCAGCTCTCCCAAATTCGTGTGTGTGTGTGAACACGGATCTCAGTTAAATTAGGCGGGGTGAGATGCCAAGTGTTAAAATCACAAATAACCTGGAACTGATGGATTTACCAGAGAATTTTATAAAATGTTTGCTGACCATCTGATAATATTTATGGTCAAGAACCCAATAATCCGTGAGGGCTCCACAGTTCTGGCGAATATTCCACATTATAATTCTACAGAAACCAGGAAAAGAGTCTGGAATGTGAACATAGAAGGGTATCACCTTTTTAGAAAGGACAGGAAGGGAAAGAGAGGTGGGGGTGTGGCTTTATATGTCAGGGAAGGGATAGGATGCAGTGAGATAGAGTGCAGCACAGATGGGGATTCGGTAGAGGCAGTCTGGGTGAAACTTAGGGGTTTTGACAGAGAAAGAGACCTGACAGTGGGGGTATGTTATCGCCCTCCAGGTCAACTTGAGAGCCTGGATGATGTCCTGACAGGCCAGATTCTAAGGATATCTCGGGGGAGAGACACAGTAATTATGGGAGATTTCAATCTCCCGGATATTACTTGGGAGACTCACTCGGCGGTGACAGCCAGGTCACGTCGCTTCCTAGAAGCTCTAGAGGGTGGGTTTTTCACACAGAGGGTCCGAGAGGCGACAAGGGGGGGAAACATCCTGGACTTGGTCTTGACCAGTAGGGAGGAGCTGATAGATGAAGTACAGATTAGGGGAGCTCTGGATGCGAGTGATCACTCCATCCTTTGCTTTGAGATCAGAGGACTGGGGCCGTGCAGCAGGGCGAGCACTAGAAGCTGGGACTTCAAGAGGGCCAACTTTGGCCAACTGAAGGCCAGGCTGGGGAAAGTCTCCTGGGATAGGTTACTGGAAGGTAAGCGAGTTGAGGAGGGGTGGATGGCACTCAAAAGGGAGGTTTTGGAGGCGCAAGCCCTGACGATACCTCTAGTCAGTAAGGTGGGGAGGCGGAGGAGAGTGCCGCCATGGATGCGAAAGGAGGTGGTTAGGGGGATTAGACGAAAGAGGAGCCTCCGTAGGAAATGGGTACTGGGGCAAATAGACAAAAGGGTATACCGGGAGGAGGAGGCCCGTTGCAGAAGGATTCTTCGCAAGGCTAAGGCTGATTATGAGCTGAGACTTGCCAAGAATATCAAGAGCAACAGAAAGGGCTTCTTTCAGCATGTAAATAGGAAAAGGAAGGGGAGACAAGTGGTGGGACCACTAAATAAGGAGGAAGGCGATCCAGTGACTGACATGAGGGAACAGGCACAGATGCTAAATGACTATTTTGCCTCTGTGTTCTCCCCAAAGCAGGACGGGGGATATCCGTATAGGAGATTAGATGAGGCTGGGGACTTAGGGGCAGAGATTAGAGTCACCCCCCTTGAAGTCGAGGGGCTCCTCAGGGCATTGGACATTACAAAGGCGCCAGGCCCTGACGGGTTACACCCGAGAGTACTTAGAGAGTTGGCAGGGGTTCTCTCACGCCCGCTGGCCTCCATTTTTGAGGCCTCGTGGAGAACGGGTGAAGTTCCAGAGGACTGGAGGGTGGCATCAGTGGTCCCAATTTTCAAAAAGGGTAGTAGGAAGGACATGGGGAATTATAGACCAGTTAGCCTTACGTCCATTGTAGTAAAAACAATGGAAAGGCTCATAATAGAGAGAGATCTAGTGATGCTAGATAGGGAGGGGAGGCTGACAGCCACACAACACGGCTTCCGCAAAAACAGATCCTGCCAGACAAACCTAGTGGGATTCTATGACAAGGTTTCAAGATGGCTAGATGGAGGGGATGCAGTGGATGTGGTATACCTGGATTTCAGCAAGGCCTTTGACAAAGTGCCCCATGATATCCTGGTGGAGAAACTGAGGAGTTTTGGGATAGACCAAAGCACTGTCCGGTGGATTAGGGCATGGTTGACTGACCGAAAGCAGAAGGTAACCATTAGTGGGGAATCGTCGGGATGGCAGCCAGTGACAAGCGGGGTCCCTCAGGGCTCTGTCCTGGGGCCGATCCTGTTTAATCTTTTCATTAACGACATGGAAGAAGGGGTGAACAGTCTGCTGATCAAATTCGCAGACGACACTAAAACTGGAGCAGTGACCACAACTGAGGAGCAGATACACCAGATCCAAAAGGATCTGGACAGACTATGGAAGTGGGCAGGAGACAACAGGATGGCGTTCAATGTGGATAAGTGCAAGGTCTTGCACTTGGGGCATAAGAATAGCTGTCATAAGTACAGGTTAGGGGACAAATGGCTGGAGAGCAGCACTTGTGAAAGGGACCTTGGGGTACTGGTTGACCGCAGGCTAAACATGAGCCAGCAGTGTGATGCGGTGGTCAGGAGGGCGAATGCCACCCTTGGTTGCATAGCCAGAAGTGTGGCTTCTAGATCAAGAGAGGTATTACTGCCACTCTACACGACTCTGGTGCGCCCGCAACTGGAGTATTGTGTTCAGTTTTGGGCCCCTCATTACAGAAAGGATATAGCCAGGTTGGAGTCAGTGCAGCGCAGGGCCACAAGGATGGTGGCTGGTTTGCAGGGGAAGCCGTATGAGGCAAGACTGAGGGAACTGGGTCTCTTCAGCTTGGAGAAGAGGAGACTCAGAGGGGATATGTTGGCAACATACAGGTATTTGAGGGGCTGTCACATGGAGATGGGGAGAGGCCTGTTCTCCCCTGCAGAGGAAGGCAGGACGCGCTCCAATGGAGCAAAGCTCAGGGAGCCAAGGTTCAATTTGGATGCCAGGAAGCACCTCCTGACAGTCAGGACCCCGAGGGCGTGGAATGGGCTTCCACGGGAGGTCGTTGAGGCCCCATCGGTGAGGGTGTTCAAAGACAGGCTGGACATGCACATGGTGGGCATGTCGTGAGTGGAGCCGGCTGGTGCCGGAGGTCAGACTAGATGGCCCGGGAGGCCCCTTCTGACTCGCTCTTTTTCTATGTTTCTAAGATACTGTCTAAACGTTTATGAAGTTGCTCTGGAGTAGGAATCAGGGTTAGAATGGATGTCAGCTGCAAAGCACCCCAGGTCTTGTGCGGCACTTCCGATCATACGACTGGCGTTCTCTTGGCGAGGAAAGGAAACGCCATTTCTTTAGGTGATCATTGTGCAGTGGCTGCATGGAAAGACACGTGTGGAAAAGCCCTTGGAAGGCAAGGCCTCGCCACGCTGTTCCAGGGGAAGGGGACACCGCAGAACTCTCCCCTCCCCTCCATGGGATCCAGAGTTGAACGGAGGCGACTTTTGGATGCGGCTCCTTACGCCGGCTGCAGGGGTTCCGCCAGGTCAAAGTCTTGGGAGGCCTTGGCAGGAATTTAGCAAATTGCCCAAATTATCTCATGCCCCCTTTTCCGCCGCAGGGGATTAAGCTTGTGTCATTGCTCTCTTTTATCTTGGGTACCCCTAAGCGTCGCAGCTGCACATCAAGGGATGTGTGATGAGGGAAACGAAACCCAGTGGGCCTGGCTTGAGCAAAACATCCGTAGAATCATAGAATAGTAGAGTTGGAAGGGGCCAAGAAGACCGTCGGGTTCAGAAGACCGGGGCGCTAGGTTCAAGCATCCCTCTCGGTTGTATCTTGAATGCCTCCAGCGTGGGAGATGGTGCAGCTTCTGCAGGTCACTGGTTGCACTGTCGTGCTGCTCTGCGGAAGAGAAAACAAGTCCTCTTCATTTGTTGCCTGGTCACGGTAGAGACCAGAAACACCAGCAAGCCATTTTATATTAAAGAAAGCCCTTTATTGTAGGTGCTCATGAGCAATCCAGAGCGATCCCGTCTCCTGTCGGGACCAGCTGCCACAGCCATCAAGCAGGGCCAATGTATTGGTTCAGCTTTTTGCAACGATCAGTAACAAAAAATGCCTTACGAGCAGGAAACATTACTCAATAAAAGCAGGACACATCCATGTTGTGAGCCGCCCCGAGGCTTGTGGCAAGGGGCGGCCTATAAATTTCCAAATAAATAAATAAAATAAATAAATAAATAGAAAGAGGAAACATAACAGCAGGAAACATTCGCTGACATTTTGTGCATGGTTCTCTTGACCCTTACTTCCTTTTAGGACATTTGGTGTCAAACCCCTGCCTCCAGGCTTATCCTTACGACTCTGACCTTCTTGAGAGGGGTTTATTTTATATTTTTAAACCTCTTGTGCCTCTCTGATAGTAACTGACCCTTGCTGCTTGCTCATCAGGGAGAAATGCATATTCTGCAGCGCTAAGAGTCAGGAAGCTCTTCCTGATGTTCCGCTGGAATTTGACTTCTTGTTAAATTGAGCTCGTTACTCCAGTCCGGCACTCTCGGGAGGATCGAGAAGAAATCCCAGCCTTCCTCTATGTTCCCAAGAAGTGAGGAACACTCAGGTTGCTTATCTGGGCACTACTTGATGGCCTCAGGTCAGGTCTTCCTGGGAGAGCATCCTGTAAGGTCCCACCACACCTTGGCCTGGGTGTCCCCACCCCTGGAAGCCCACCTGGGAGCTGCACTGCTGTCATTCCAAGGCCTCGGAAAGCCCTCCTCATTTTTTCTAGCTGGTTTCATCTCGCTAGTCTTTCGAATTCAGCTTTTAGGTCACTGCTCTTTGTGCGCCTTCCTTGTTTTTACGTGCACGTAGCCCTGGTAAGTTGCTGGGGGGCAGAGCAAAAATACAATAAAGCAAGAGACCTCAGGCTGCCCAGTCCGACCTTGGCTTTCTCAGGAATGTTCCGCCGTGCAGCCTAAGGAACTGAGCATCCAACCTGTCCTTTCTCCGCAGTCACCACGACTCTGTCCTCTGGGCCCGGACATACTCGACAGTGCAATGAAACCGTCAAGTCCTACTGCGTGAACGGAGGAGTGTGCTACTACATCGAGGGCATAAACCAGCTGTCATGCAGGTAAGCAAGCCAGGCAGGTTCTTTTCTAGCAGGCTAAGCGCTCCGTGCAGGAGGGCCGTGAAGAGGAGTGGGCGCAGCTGGAGGCCCATGATGGCGGCAGGACTTCTTTCCGTCCAGGGTCCCCCTTTTTGACAATCCGTTCGTGCTGGAATCCGGAAGGCCGTTCCTCCCCCGCAACCCCTTTCCTCTTCTGTTTCCCCTTTTCTCTTCCAGCTGCAAGGAATAATGGATTATTCCAATTTCCCCTGCAGCCTTGCTTCAGATTTAGAATCCCTAGAGCCTGGGGGGAATCCCTAGGAATCCCTTTCCTGGGGGGGGAACATCTGGCTAGTCATAGAAGTCTGGCGTCACCACGAAAAAGTCGTCAGGAAAAGGGATGAGTAGCTTACGCTTGCAGCACGGCTTGTCTGTCTTGAACCCTGAGTGACTCTCCGGTTGCCTTGTGGGTGGGGGGAGCGTGGGCGTCTGACGAAGCACTGAAGACGATGGCCTCTGAGATACAACCGAGTCCCACCAGGGACAGGGTGCCTCAAATGGCACATTTTGTTGGCGAGGAGTCGGTGCACCTGAGACCATTGGTATGTCGGGCAGAAAGCTTCCCTTCAAAGCTGTTCAGAGGCGGAGGCTGTGACCCTGCACAGAGCTCCCTGGGAAGAGATCCCACGGCACCCAGAGGTGGGTGCTTCCGATCCGCTTGCCTAGCATTGTACGAGAAGAACCTGTGAAATGGGCGGATCACGTTCCTTTGGCGGGACACCAATCAGGAAGTCTCACTACTGGTTCTTGCTGCGCCATATTGGTAAGCCATGCTGGGCAGCAGTTCCTCATTCGCTAGGCTTGTCGCCACCCCCCGCTGCTGGTGACCACGTTTCCTTGCCGCAGCAGGCAGGGCGATCCCGTGCGCACTCTCACTCTGTCCAGAGAGCCATGCTTGCTCGTATGTCTCCACATGCTGCTGAAGCATGGGTGCATCTCTTTTAGGTCCCGCAGAGAGATGTGTGGGGCCCAGGTGGGAGGGGTGAAAATCAAAAGTATTTCTATGCCGTGCCCACCAGGTTCTGCTTCTTTGGCCCTGCGCCGGGAGCACCTTGTTGCAGAGCAGTTTGTGCTTCCACTCCATGGCGGACTGCGGTTTGCGCATTGATTTCATGCTGACGAACGAGGTGGGAATAAGACTCCCCAAACCTCGGGGCTCTAGTTGGTGCAGCTGGAAGCTGTCAGGATCCTGACCGTTTCTTCTTGCCTCGCCTGGCTCTTCCACTAGGCCAGGCGGCTTCCCACTGTCTGCCCCCCCCCCCCGACTCATCCCCTCCTTTTCTGCCTCACCTCTGGCGGGAACCAAGGCTTCATGCCTGCCCCCTGCAGCTGGGGAGTGCTCCGATGCCGCCCGTCTTGGTGCTCACGGCCCCTCCGTTTGGGCCGGCATCGGCCGTCCTCCTTTGGCTTGTGGAGCTTCCGCCACGCCTGCCTCCTTTTCCAGGGCTCAGGTCAAGCGTCTTCCTGCTCGGTGTTAGAATGCTTCCAAGCCCAGGACTGCGTCAGGCAGTGGTGAGAGCCTCAGACGTGCCCAGCAGGGTCGGGTGTGCTCAGCCCGCTGTGGTGTCCCGCCTCCCCCTCTGAGGGTGCTGGAGCCCCAGTCAATGCCCAGCTGCTCGATAGAAAAGGGTCCAATTTAGAGAAAATCCGCACAGTTGAAGACTTCGGGAGGCTATGGGGGCTGGAGAGGAGGGGGGGATCCTGCGCAGCTTGACTGCTTCGTGGCCCGGAAGGCTGCGCATGTAAAGCAGCCCTTCTCCGTGGCCTCTGGGGTCACACAAGTGGGGGAGGGACCCATTGGTGGGAAGGGTTCCATGCTGGACTGGCTCTAGTGGGAACTACTCTCTTCCTGCTCCTTGGTATATTTAGGAGGGCTTCCCGCCCTTTTCCCCAGTTCTTCTCCATGGTGGATTCCTCGGGGCTCTCCTTTATCCCCATCTTCAACTTTCTTGAATATGTTTCCTCTTGCTTCTTTTCTGCTTCTCTCGAGCCTTTTTGCCTCGGACTGGGGCATCTCAAGGCCCGTCCACATTGCCAGACCTTCGCTAAGAACCGTACAGGGTCACCCTCAATTTTATGCAGCCTTCCTAAAGTAGGACCCCGCATTCGGTGCAGCTTGAACATTGCCACAGGTCGGTGATGCCTCCTGGTCCCTTTCCGGCCACCTGAGCGATGGCCCAGGTGAGGAAGATCAGAGTTTTATGAGAAAGTGGATAATGCACCTGCCCAACTTTTGTGGATGCTTATGCCCTCGTTGTTGTTGTTCAGTCACAAAGTTGTGCCCCACTCTTTGTGTCGCCATGGACAACACTCCTCCAGGCCTTCCTGTCACCCACCATCCCCCAGAGTCCACCCAAGCCCACACCCACCGCCCCAGTGGCCCCATCCAGCCACCTCATCCTCTGCCGCACCCTCCTTCTTTTGCCCTCAATCCTTCCCAGCATCAGGCTCTTCTCCAGGGAGTCCTTCCTTCTCATTAGGTGGCCAAAGTGTTTGTGCTTCTGCTTCAGTACCTGGCCTTTTAAAAAGCAGTCGGGGTTGATCTCCTTCAGGACTGATCGGTTTGATCTCTCACACCTTCGCAGTAACCCCCATTTATTTTTCATGCATGGCGTTCGGCTACCTTGCAAGAACGTTGTGTGGGCCCCCATCCTACCTCCCTGCTCCATCATCCCCTCCCCCATTTCCTCTCCCTCCTGCTGCTGCTGCAAGGCTTTGAATAAGATATGGAAGATGCCGGTCGGCCAGACAGCGCTTTCTATGCTGCGGATGTTGGAGAAATGTATAAAACTGGCTAGAAGACGCTGGAGCTGCTTGGCAGGAGATCTCTCGGGGCTACAGCTTTGGGGCTGAGATGGTCTGGGATCAGAACTGGGTGCCTTTTACTCGCTGTCCCATCCTCAAGTTGCAAAGATGCAGGAAGAAGGGACCGTTCTGCACTCCAATGCGCACTGTTTCCCAAAGGGTCCTCCAGACTCATGGCTCTCCACAGCTTTGGGGAAGGAATAAGTGTGGGGGCACGAAGGACCTTGTGGTGCAGCGTTCTTTTCCCCATACGCCGCAAGATACCCCGAGGGTCTTTTCTTATGCAGCCAGCTTTGTGGGGGGAGGTCTCAAGGGAGCGTGTCGGCTTTGCAAGGGACGGTGGGCATGCCGATTCAGGTGGGTCCGGATCCTTCCTGCCACTGGATTTGAGATCCAGGATGGGGGAACTGCTTCAGATAAAGTATCTGGAGGATTTCAAAGGAAATGAAAAATGTTTTGAGACTGGCAATGTTTCTTTAAGGCACTGCACATCTGGAAGGTGCGAACTGATGTAGTACACCCAGGATGTCCAAGTATTTTCTGCCTAACCAAAACTCCCCAAATCTCTCCTTGGCTGCTTCTGCTTTGTATAAAAACCCGCCAGGGATCTGTCAGGCTTGCAGCTTCCCAGGCTCGCTGCAGCCCGGCCTGTGCTTTGCCTCACGCTCTGCTCACTGGCCACGCTCCATCTCCGGGCTCCTGCACCCCCTACTTCTGTCTCCCCGAGAAGATGGGTTTTCAGCCTTGGTGTCACTTCCCTTTCCGGCCGGTCAGGCTCTCCCTATTTCACGGGAACGTCTGTCTCTGTCTCTGTCTCTGTCTCTCTCTCTGTCTCTCTCTCTTTCTTTGTCTCTCTCAATTAAAACCCAAGCTGATTTTGTGCACATGGAATGGGATTTTGTTTTGTTTGGGGTTTGTTTGTTTTTTGGCTAATTTCTCAGAGGAAACGCAGTTTTTTTTTTAATTTGATACGACCCCCATTGCTTCACAATTCTGTTTCTCTGTGCAGATTTACTAATGCAGCAATTCAAACTTAGTATTATTCATAAACTGACCCCAGAGCTTTCTAGGGGGAAGAAGTGGTGTTAATAGGATATTGGAACAGGTGCTTTACAGACCAAGGGGAAAAAAGGGGCAGGTCATGCCCCAAGGTTTTCACAGTCAACATTATTGTAGGTGCAGCGGGAGGGCAGGAGCTGAGGACAGCAAAGCAAAGCAAAAGAGGAAAGAGACGAAGGGGAAAAATAAAGGGAACATGAGCAGACACAGCGCCATGTGTGAGCCCGCCTTTCGGTTGGGGATGAAGATCAGAGGCCGAGGCAAGTGCTTCAGAAAGACGTGAGGAGGAGCTGGAAGGGGGCAGGATTGAACCGCTCGCTGGCGACGCTCCCTGGCCTCTCGCTTCCCCATCATTTGTGCAAAGTTAACGCGAGTTCCGGATTAAATCATTCTCTTCCAGCTCCCGGATTTTCTCCTTCACATCGAGGCGTTCTAATCGGTCGCCAACATTCAGGATTATTCTGTGTTCCAGGCCTATCCGGAAGGACATTTAACTGGGGCCGAGGCCGGGTGCCCATTTGAAACACGACTCCCGTAGCTGCAATTTTCTGGAACATCTGACAAGTCACTGCACATATGTGGCGCCTCATGCACGCACGGGGAAAGAGAACTTGGAGGGCAGAGCATAGTTTTAAAGTCCAGATTGGCAAATCGATACAGTGTTATGTATAGAAGATCAGACTAGGAAAAACTGCGTTTAAACCCCTGCTCAGCGATGAAGGTCCATTCCCCGTTTCCAACCTCAGCAGGATGCTGTGAGGATACATGGAGGGGGTCACCCTGATTTAGACATATTTAAGGATCATTTTATTACAAATAACATCCAGAGAATGGCATAAGTTGTCAGCTGATACGTGCAAGTAGATTCTGACATCTACTTTTCACAGCTTTTCAGGGTAGCATGTACAGCAAACGCTTGCGAGCTTCTTGTATTTCCATATTCTTGGATGGCATGCTTGGCACGCAGATATTTTTACAAGTTCTCCTGGCCATCCAAAACATTTCAACCATCCTCAGAAATGGCAACTAGAGGATGCATGCACCAGGCCGGGCATGTCTGTCCATGCTAACTGCTATCCTACGCCGGTCTGGCTTGCCGATGGGGTGTGCGTGCTCGTTTCTTTTGCAGGATTGCCCTCCTCTCGGTTCTGTTCTGAACGAAGGGTGCTTCCGCCCCATTCCTCCCTCGTGCTGCCGCCGTTTGCTTCCTTTAGAGACACAAGACAAAACCTACATGCAAGATTGACATCACATCATTACAGCTAGGAAGCTGCTGATCTATTTCAATTTCCTTTCAAAGCTCAAGGACACTTCTTCAAAATATATTGAGACCGCACAGTTTCCATAGTTTGGAAATTCCCCTCCTTTACTTTCCACTCATATTTCTCTAGCCGTAACACAACAGTGGTCACACACAGATTTTGCAAAGAAGCCAGACTCCGTTGCTTCCTGGAAGGCTTCTCTGCAGGTTAGGTTTTGCAACTGCAGCTTAAAAGCAAAATAAATGTTGTAAGCAGTTGAAGAAGAAATACGGCAAGAACATTTGGCTCCTTCCATTGTTTTTCTTTGGCTGCACAAATTGGAGGGGGAGTTTGTGTTCCTATACAATCTGAGCAATAACAAAGAAATTAGACAAATTAGGAAAGCAAATAGAAATGCAGTCGCATCCCCATATCCGCTGTCTCAGTTACCACAATTTTATCTAACTGAGGTTGATCATCAGTGCTCCGCATGTGCAGGGGTAGGGGCACAAGGCCCCCATGGAAGTAGAAAACCTGTGAATATCTCTAGGGAAAACCCACGGATATCTCTAGGGAACTCTGCACTCTGTTTGGGGAAGCCAAGTTCTTTTTCTCAGTTCTATCCAGCCTTATGTGTTTTGCTTCTCAGGGAACTTGAAGACTTTAGAGATTCTCACCGGTTTTCCCTGGAGATAGTCATTTTTTTCCACTTTTGTGGGATTTCTGCACCCCCTAACGTCCATGAAGGTAGTGTTCACTACTGTCTACAGCTTCAGGCATTTTCTGGCTGTCTTGGAACCTATTCTCCATGGATATGGGAGCACTGCTGTATTAGAAATATAATTGTTCAAGAATCCAGAAAGTCTGCAGCTAGTGATTCATATTTCACAAATTGATGAACGAGAGGAGAAATGAATGTGGGCAGTTCATAGCACATGGTGCCTCACTTTATGAAAGAAAAGTTTTCAAAGGTTTTGTCTGAAATGTGGTACAAAACCTACTTCTAATGTGGTACAGAGTCCTGCTTCTAATGCCCAGTGTGGGCAGGTTTACTGGGGCATTGCAGTCTAGTTGAGTCTAAGATGCCGTGTCTTATTTATGTTATCACGCCCTGTAAAGGGTGGGATACAAATTTTTTAGATAAATAAATATGCGTGCCCCCGTCTTCGTCTTGGCTGGTGTTGTTGGCCGCATATGAACCTGGAACGGCATATGAGAGAGCTTGGAATGGTATATACACAGTCAGGGAGGAAGGCAGAATACATGGAGGAATAGTTGGTTTTGCTGCGCATGTTTACATTCAGATGTGCAGAACAGGAAGAGTTCGGAAAGCGCCTTAGCTTTCTATTCAGCACAACGCTGCAGTTAGGCCTGCACTTAGAAGAGCCCGCAGGTATGCCCCAGCCACTGGGCCTGCTGGCCCTCGCTTCTCACGCATGCTGCCCTTGGGTTTTCTGCCTGGCGAAGGAATGCCTTCCAAACGCATCAGAGCCATGCGATGAAGTTCTGCGCATGGTTATTCAGAAGTAACCCCCAATTTCAGCGAGACATTGTGGAGCGGTGAGAGGGTTGCAGTCTCGTGTTTCCAAGAGCTGCCTGGTAAAGCCAGAGCCGTTCTGGCCGAGCGCGCATACAGATCATCCCACGTGGCTCTCCATTCATTCATGGTTGGCGGAAGGAGTTTCCTGTTGCCCTCACGGCCCTCCATCGCACGCTCTTTCTCGGCTGGGGAGGGACCGCGGGCAGGCACCGCGCGGCTTCTTTCCCCACCTCGACACTCCCTCCGGGCCACTAGTTACCCTGGTGCCTCGAACAGTGCCTGGGCCCTGGGTGAGGAGGAAGATCGCGCACGGAGAAGGGAGCCTGGGGAAGGAGCGGCGCAGCCTCGCAGGAGAAGTGCTCGGGGGCCGCTTGCATGAGGCGCCGCTTTTTATTTTTCCTAAATTCGTCCGTCACTGTGCACTTTTGTTTCCAACCGTACCCTCAAGGATTCCCCCAGCCTTGTTCTGTGACCTGTCCCCTTTTCCTCCTCCAGATGTCCCAATGGATTCTTCGGACAGAGATGTTTGGAGAAACTGCCTTTGCGATTGTACATGCCAGATCCTAAGCAAAGTATGTTTGAAGACAATACTTGCACACTACTACTTAAAATCTCCCGGGCACAGCGCTGGACTTAGGTGGCATAGCGAGGGTGTTCTTTGGAGCTAGTATCTGGGGTTAAGGTTTAGGGAAGGCAGGTCAGGGACCCACCAGGAGAGACCTTGAAGGAGAACTAGGTTGGCAACAGACGGGGCCTCATTTCAGTCTGCTTGGATGTCATGCTATCTTTTTTCTCTCTTTCTGGTTTTCTTTCTTTCGTTAGGTGTCCGAACGAATTCACAGGGGACCAGTGTCAGAACTTCGCAATGGCCAGCTTTTCCAGTATGTCCCTTTCCACTTCTCTCTTCTCTGATGTATCGTAGCTCACACTGTGGCTGCTCTTTTCCGATCCGGAAGGTTCACCCTCCTGCTATGCGTTTGAAGAGCTACCGCTCCCCCTTGCCGTCGGAACGGAGCTTGCGATCGATGCACAGTCCGGGAACTCTCTGCACCTAGCAAGGACTGAGTCAGCTTAATACCCCCGAAGGCCCCCACACCTATTCATAGCTCAGTGCAGCGGGGTGGTTTTCGGTCCTTTTGGGGCAGGAACATTTTGCGCAGTAGTGCACGCTGCTTTCAGCTGTTCAGGGATCCCCAAGGGCCCACAGAAGTGGCGATGCAGCAAGCATTGCAAAGTCTTTGGGAAAACCAGGGCTCTTCCTTGCCTCCTGCCATGGAGAGGCACTGAATTGGCCAGGGCCACACGACGGCGTTTTGAGTCAAAGCCGAAGGCCAAGGCCTGGGCGCTCACGTGTGGGATCTCTTCCCATCCCACGGTCCCCTTGATGTCTCTCTGGAGACTCAGCGGCACTGTGCCTCCGCCTCTCTGGCTTCGTCACGCTATTCGTGTGTCCAGAAGGGACATCCCTCCCCGCCACCCCAAAGTGCCAGGTTTTGCCAAGCAATGCCTCCAGGACCAGTTCAGAAAATATAGCTTGGGTCCCTTAGCTTCATAGCTTTCAAAATGCTGAGCTCAGGAAGGTATTTCAGAAAGGTGCAATACAGAGAAAACAACCAAGTCATCTTTTGTTAGCAGTGTTTTTCATCTCTCTCTCTGCTTCTTTAATCTGAGCATGAATTCTATATTTACTAAACTGCAGCTCAAGGGGAAAAATTAGTTAACAGATGGTTGTATCAAAATATTTTGTGGAGGCAACATAGAGCTGAATTCTTCCTCGGTTGTTTATTGCAGTTTTTAAAAAGACTTTGTAACTGAAAGTTACGAAATCAAACTAGGTCTAAAGGGACTAGAAAAGAGAAGATAATCAGAATTTAATATATGGAGTAAGCAGATAAAATAACAGCAGCTACCCGGTGTCTCCACATTCAGCAGATACCACTGAACCAGCAGGTATTCCAGAAGTAAGTTAGATAGAAGTGAGCAGGATGCCTGATAAAAGGAAACGTCATGTACCATGAATAGAAGTGAAATGGGGAAACAAATCTTACACAGAGAAACCTGAAAGGCAAAAAGTGCCACATTTCTGTCTTCCCTTGCTACGATCTTTCTAGCTTGCATATCTCCACTGGTATATACTGAGAGGTAATTGGAATTTCAGGTTCCATAGCATAACTGAAATAGCCATTACGTGTCTTGTGTGTGACCCAGCTTCTCGCCGTCTCCCGCACCCATATGAATTTTGCAGGACGGAAAAGTGCATTCGGAAATGTGAATCAGGAATGGCTCCCCAAATCGCTGCGACATTCGTCGAGAGATGTAGCACTGAGAGTGCTATCAGCCGCGCCAAAGACACAGGAAGTCCAGCCTTCCTTCTGAATGGCTTGGAACCGCTTGTTGTCTCTGTCGCCATGCGGGAGGTGCCAGGAAGCCTCGACCGCGTGCAGGGAAACGTCCTGCCCTTGTTGGAGCACTGGGTGTTTTCCCCAGCAGTGCTGTTGGCTGCGGGAGCTTTGTGTGACGTTGCGGTTCTGCCCAGCAGCACCCAGTAGGGATATATTAAAAGGTAGTGGACCCCCCCCACACACACACACACATGCTAAAACCTTGTATGAAGAGTTCAAAGAAAACGGAAGAGGCTTGGGGTGGCGCTCGGTTCTTTGCTTCTTCAGAGGAGGCCCACATGGACCCTGAGAGCAGGTTTTCCAAATTTCGAGTGCATGAGGTTAGGACCAAAAGCACCTGTGGATTCCACTCCCAGGTCTGTCACTTTTTTCTCCTTCGCTCTCAGCAGCCATTGGGGTGGAGACCGAGAATGCCTGGGAAGGGGAATTCTTGGGGGAAGGGTCTTTGGCCTTTGCTGTTCCCTGCAGAACATGCCTGCCCCCAAATGCTGTTGTAGCATTTAGCAGTTTGGGGGGCGAAGGGCAGCCTGGGCAGTGGAGTCCATAGGAAGGCAGGGCTGAACTAAAGAGCTTCGGGCCTTCCCCCTGCTGCGGATGGATCGGGCTGCCCCCAGTCCCACAGCTGCCGTAGGTGGGGAATGCCAAGCCTGGCGCTCCACGATTTGGTCAATGTCCAGCGTGACCCAAGAGCTCTGCCATTTTAAAGCAATTTGTGGCCGGCCACGTTCTAAGCCTGCAGCTCGTGTGACGGCCGGGAAAGCCAAAGAAAGGGGGTCACGTGTGCAGGGACTTTGTTGCAAGCCCAGAGGCGTACCTGCAGGGTGCCGCCGGTCCTTCAGCTCAGCTCAGCTCAGGACGGGCCTTGCCTGACGTGGTTGCCATCGCAGGAGGGAAACTGTCTAGAGGTCAGTTTCTGCAAGGCGTTGCTGTCTTTGCTGGGACCAAAGGGAAACTGAGTAGCTTTCAGTTGGCCAAGCCCAGCTCCCGCAGCCTGCTTCCCACCCTGAGCCACGAACAAGATTTGGGGGCTTTAAGATGGGGCCTGGCTTCATTCTCCAGCCGGGCTTTGCTAAAAGATTTCAGAAGCAGTGGAAGGCCGCTCACATCTTTGTGGCGATTTAGTTGGTCCTGACAAAGATGGGATGGATTTAGGCTCTGCTGAACGGCAGGCATCACTGCTGCACTCTTTCTCACTTCCTCGGTGTACGGAAGATGCATGGGGAGTCCTTTTGGCCAGCGAGAGCATTTCGGCGAAAAATGAGCCCGCCCGCAAGCTGGGAGTGTTGAAGATTCCTCTGGCATGCTTCCTTTGTTCAGACGTGCTACATAAGGGTTTTTAAATAGTCTTTTATCTGGGCAGCAATCATATTTTGGAGCATAACTGTGCTGTGGTTAATGCAGAAAAGGGTCCCAAGCAAACCCCAGTGCTGTGCAGGAGATAGCACCGTTCTTTGAAAGCTTCTCTGAAGTTTTGTTTTGTTTTGTTTTGTTTTGTTCACCTCTGTGTCGAGCTCAGGCGCCTCCAGAAATTGGCCATTTTGTCAGTCGCACTTAAATATTTCCACGTGCTGTAGCCAGGCTCCTGTGTGCGCACACATCCACTCCCTGGACTGGAGAGACAGGCTTCTTCCCCGTGTGCCTGCCCGCCCCTTGAGACCTGGGGCAGGGGTCTTCTCTGGGAGCCACCCAGGGAAGGGCCTTTTCGGTTTGGCACCCCAACTTTGGGACACGCTCCCCAGGGAGGTTTGCCTGGCGCCGTTGCTTTATTCTTTTCAGTGTCAGGAGAAAACCTTTCTATTTTCCCAACATTTAATTGGTTTTATTTTTGATTTTATCATTAATGGTCGGATGCAGTGTGTTGTTTGCTGGTATGTTGTTGTTTTTGGTTTTTGTACGCCATCCGGAGACTCTGGTATTGGGCGGCATAGAAAAACTTTAATTAATTGGATGGATGGACGGATGGACGGACGGATGGACGGACAAATCCTAAGGCCTCAGATTTGCAAGCAGGAAAGATCTGTCTAGTGACATGATAAATAGATCCATGTGCTCAGCCGCCCAGCCAGCCACCCATTCCCATCACCCAGGTACTCCGAAATGCACCTCCTGATCAGCCACTGCTGAAAATCTGTGTGGAAGTTCCCTTGCACATGATTGTGCTGTTGTTTTTAGACTTGTGGCAAAGGTACTGTATTCTTCATCACAGCCGCTGTACTGTAAGAAGAGAAAGCAGAGCTAGTTATTGGTTCTGTTTTTTTCACACCCTTGGGACTCTTTTTCTTACAAGCCTGTTTCTCTTCTCTCTTTTTCTTCTTTCTTCTTTTTTCTGCATGGGCAGAGCATCTTGGATTAGAATTAAAGGGTATGGAATAAACCGTTCATTTGTTAATCAGATACCATTAAGAATTGCCCACAGTTGTTCACATCGTATTTTGATAGCTTTAATGGGATGGCTAAAAAACCAGCTGGCACCATTTGGAAAAAGGATATTATTCTGGCACCATTTGGAAAAAGAATATTCCTAAATTTGGGTTATTTATACTTTTTATATTGCCTTTAAAATATGTGCATGACCTCGAAATGCAGGGTCTGCATGTGGAATACCAGCGCTTTCCTGGGTCTCCGCAAGGCTGTCGCTCAGACCGTTCCAAGCCACTTTTCATTCCCTTTGGGAACCAAGATTTGTCCCGGTCAGTTTGGAAGCCCACCAAACACTCCAGGAGCAAACGGCGATCTCCCGAGGAATTAGGGAGCTGTGGCGATTCCGCAGAGCCAGCCTGGTTCTCGGGCAATCAACACGTCAAAGTCAAATGTTCTGTTCCCTTCTGCCTCACCTCTTTTAGTTTCCCATTGGTCTGGTTTGGAAGAAATTAAGTACAAAAGATTAATTGAAGAATCGACTGCCAAAGTCAGGATAGTTTGGTATGTTGCGCTTACGGCACAATAGGAGTTGGATCGTGGCCGTACCGCATGCCGCCAGTGAGGTGGCCAGCGGAGATGGTGGAGTCCAGCCTCCACACGGCACGATCTCCTCCGTCGACAGGCCTGCCATTAAACGTTTGCCCATGGTCCCAGGTTGCCACTAAGTCAGTGGGCCTTTGGTCATGCCAGTTCCAAGCTGACCCCCACGAGAATGGGAAGTTCCCTCTGCCTCCTCGCTAGTCCCTTCTTTGTGGCAGGAATGCAGGGCTTCTTCCCACATTTAATTCCTTGTGCGCTTAGAAATGGCCACCGGCCATCCCATCCCATCCCTGCTGACCAAAATGGGACTCGGGTTGCAACCCTGTGCACGTGTGCTTGGAAATAACCCCTGATCGATCAGTGGGACTTATTTCTGGGTAGATGTGTGTAGGATCGCACCATGAATTGTGAGTCCTTTCACAGGAGACGTTCTTCTGTGAAAGAAAAGCTTAATGTGGAAGGTGGCCTTGGACTGACCGTAGAAACCAGCCGGTGCTGCGGCTTCAGACACACGTTGAAATGCCATTTGGAATTGAGGATTTTTGACGTCCCTTCTTGGCTTATACTTGCGCTGCTTTTAAGGAGCGTGTTTCTTTCTAGGCTCACTGTTGTGCGGAAAAAGCCCACCTGCCATCTTGTCTCTTCTTCCCCCCTTCTCCGTAGCCACGGTGTTCCTTGCAATGCCCGTGGGTTACCATCTTTTCTTAATTGGTTTGTTATACGTATATAACACCATCACAGATAAATTTCTTACATGAATGGAAGTGTTACCAGAATGTTATCCAAATTTCTTCCAGCCTAAATTAATTTTAGAATTACTTTTGGCTGGTTTTCCTGCATTGCCTTTTGTTGTTACCATCATTATCCAAATTCATGTACATGTACATGTTATAAATTGTTCCGGAGCCAACAAATACAATTTTTTCTAAACATTTCTGTCTCTAATAGCAAACAGTTCTTTGCCGTTTCAGAGTAACATCTTTGCACAGAAATAGATGCAATGACAAAGAACATCCAGGCAGGAGATTTTTGTTATCAAAAATGGTTCAAAGTTTGGATTTTTATGGCTTTCTCAGATGGAGGATTTAGCAGTCCGTACCTGGATTCCCATGCTCTTTCCAGATTAGGATGTAACATGGGAGAAATAAAATAATGGGGGAAAATATTATTTTAAGAGTTTTTGTTCCCCCAAAGAAAGTAACAGTACATTCATATTTAAAATTTATTTTAATAACAGTAACATTTAGAGAAATAAAGGAAAAAGTAAGAATGCAAATAAAATGGCAAAGATACACCAAGAGTTCGTAGACAAATACTACATAGAATGCCAAGTATTTTTTTTTTTTAATTGCTGCAAATCAACCATCACTATCCTTTCTAATCAGGCATTTTTTTTGTTTGCAGTTGATTAAATTGATTGCAGATTCTTCTAATCTCGAACAATTTTCTGAAAAATTATGTCCCCCCCTTTACCTATATTTTCCCATTGTCATTGCCCCCTTAAAAAGAAGTTGCGTGTAATACAACTTCCACTTACCGTTTTCTTTGACTGGTTATCTTTCTACATAATGCAAAAGTAAATTCATGACAGTCTCCTTCCTGGGGTGGATTTAACTTTTTTCATCATTACAAATTTGAAAGTAACCAGTTCACCAATTGGAGAATCAGTGTTTGGACACATTAAAGAATTGTATTAGATTTGGCTACTTCTGCATAGAATTCAACTTCATGTGTATAGCATTCCATGACAACAATAACCCATAACAAGGTTTGCTACTTGCTGAGATGCATCATTCCCAGATGTGAAAAATAGTTCAGTCAACATTTAGAAATTATCTCAAATACTGTAAACTGATTACTAATGCACTAGCTGATGTCTGTGCTTAAGAAAAAGGAAAAAAGAACTCCCTAGGAGAATAATTTTTAATGCGCACACTGAACGTAGGGCTTTTTGTGTTTGAGCTGTAAAAAAAGAGGAACAATCGATAGACTGAAAAATGCTTGGTACTATCTCAAATCCATTTATTTTTGAGAGTACTCAAAAAGGAAGGGCTCACTTTGCTTTTCATGGACAGGAAGTTTTTGAGACAGCTTGCTGTAACCGGGCAAATGCAAATGGGAATGGTTTTCATGGGAGTGCTTCCATCACCTTCCAATCATGACATGCACCGGGTTTGTGTAATCCCAAGGAGTCTGGAGAATGTGAGTACAGACTGTGTGTCTCTCTCCACAGCCAACATCTAGAGAAGATAGATGGGCGGAACCATTGTGCGGGATGCAGACGGGGCTGGTGTAGACGTCCAGGGAAAGCTGCTTCCGCCCATGGCTCTATTCGTGCACTGGGCAGGGGCGGGGAAAGCGTTCCGGGACAGCCGGGGCCCCCAGGGCTTTAGCGGCATGTGAAACAGGAAGCTGGTGAGCCACACAGGGGGATCCCAACAGGAAAATGGCTCTCAGTTATGCAGTCGGTCTGCTTCCTCTCATCAGAAGTCTCCCTGCTTTGATCACCCAGGGCTAGGTTTTCTGGCTGGCAAAGAATAAACCTTTTTAGGGTCCGTCTGCTTGGATGGTAGCACAGGAGTGAAGCTGCAGGTCACCAGGTGTTTTCACCTTGGAGTTTCAGGGCAGCTTCTGCTTGACTGAAGTTTCTAATGAGGATGTGAGACCTACGTTGTCGGGAATGTTTAAGGACATAGCGAAGGCCCCATCTTTGCTTCCTCTTTTTCGTGAGGTTATGATATTAATATGAATCGCAAGAGAGAGGCTCAGAGGAGAGTTAAGCCGGGTACATGAAAATCCGCTAAAGCTGGAGTCCATGCTCTCTTTCGGAATGCAATTTCAGCGTTAAACCGTCTGGAACTGTCTTCTCAGTCATCGCTGTCCCTATAGAAATCCCAGGGCAGCGTAGTGCAGAAGGATCTCTCGTGCCAGAGGATGACAACCAGTCTGGGCCTGAGTCTGACAACCTACCTGAAGGCCAGGCCTGATCCTTTCCCCCCTCGACCCAATTGGATGGCTCAAAAACGACCCCAGCTTTTGAAACAGCAGCCAAGGGACGCTTAACCATCATTCAGCTCTGAAGGCGCGGCTTCCGCTGCACAGGGTAGAAACCGCAGCTGCCCTTCGCCTCTCATCTGCTCTCTGTAGCCGATGATTTTGCCCCCACTAAAACTCTTGCAGAAGGAGGCTTCCTAGAGTGTGTTGTGCGCTCCCAGAGGTGGTCCACTCCAGCCACAGCTCTCGATCTGTAATCTGGAGCCCTGATGCTCTGGAGGGGCATCTCTCCCTGCCCCCCGAGCTCCGTGGGCACCTGCCAAAAAAAGGTGCAAGGGCCCAGACGATGAATTTCGATCTGCCCCTGGACGAGCTGGCCTGCGGCTGTGCCGTGTGAGTCTTTCTGCCCGGGTATTTTGCTTTTATGTTACTCTTTTTGAAATCAAGACCTCTCCTCTCCTGTTTTACACAGAGGGATGTCCTTGAGGCAGGGCTGGTTGTGCATGCACAAGCACACACATGCACAGGCATTCAAAGCAGCACAAACAAATGGCCGTGCTTTTTTCCCCTGACCCTCTGATTCTTTCCACTGTGCAGCACTGCCTGTGCATGACTCCTTGAAGGAAGCTTACACAAAGCTCCACACCTGGGCTGTTTTTCATCGTCATTCCCTCACGGATCACGGAAGGAGAGCCATTGTCTTGTCTTTCACACACGCGCCCTTTCTGAAGCAGCACCACCGAGCTCAGTCGGGGGAAGCTTGACTTCTTTGTGTGGAATATTGTGCAGAACTTGTGCCAATGTCCAAGCTAAAAGGAAGAAGTCTGGCTTTGGAACTGCCTGGGTTCTCCGTTGGATGTAATCTAGGTTCTCAGTTTTAGGACAAATGCAATGAAAATGCTTCAGAGAATGCCGTTTCTTTTTATGGTTGTTTTTCTCAGGTGACGTTCTGCAGCAGACTCCTTTCGGACTCTTAACAGCATTATTGCTTTATTGGTGTAGCACTGGCCGCAGGAAGGTGCTCGGAGTCTTACTGGAGAATATTCACGCGTGTGAATGTGGCACTCCGAAACTGACCACCCCATTAGTGCAATTTTTCTGCCACAAGTTCTTTCAAATAACAGACGTCAAAGAACAGACGATTCCTCCAAGAGGATCTGGGCTGCCAGTATGAATTTCACATTTCAGTAGGCCCTGTGAAAGTATTACCGAATGTCCTGTTGTATCTTTCTTAAATTAGGAATTATATAAGCATTTGCAGAATGAAGGAGAGAGAAAGCGAGAGGTATATGCCACTCTGTTTATGTATCTAAAGAATTATGGTGCTTACAAGTATTTTCAAGACCCCTAAACCCTTGGAATCGACAATGTTCCAATAACCTCACATGCACTATTGCATCATATAGTGAGTAGCATAGAACAACTGATACTCTTTGAATAAAATGTCTCTTCTGGAAGGGATCTTAGTCCTTGGGCATATGGAGCACCACAATTCTTTTCCCTTAAGTCCAATAGGAGCTTTATATTGCAGGTGTCTACCTAACAAGAGAGACTTGAGAATTATTTGCATCTCCATGGCTCCATTAATTTTAAATGCCAAATATTTTCCCGCAGCTTTTGAGTGTTTTCACAGCCTACTCAGCCTGTTCACAAACAAGCCATTTCTGGTCGATCCCCCTGTTCATTGTCCCTACACTTAGCTTTATTATACAATTTTACAAACACGGTACATGCCCACCCATTCACACAGCTGAGCGGAGCACTCTGCTTTCCGGGCCCCCTGCATAGTCTTTAAAGTAGTTTGCCAAGGAAATGAAATAAAAGAAAAGCAACCCAGGTAGTCCTGATTAGTCTAAGTGGCTTTTTAAAAGCTGCCTTTACAGATCCACTTATTTAATTGGCTTTCCAGACTCTTAAATACCCCCCTCTTCTGACACCTCTACCTTGAGCCATCCAGACGGAACGAGTTCTTACACGTGTGCCTAAACTTAAGGATCATATTAAGCAGCCATTAAGTGTATTTAATGGAACATTTATTGAAGTTCCTTACGCCCTGCCCTTCAAAAGACTTTCCCAGCATGGCTTCATAATGAGAACAGAAATGCAACAGGATAAAAATTACAAAACATTGCAGCAAAAGGCCAGAGATAAAGGTTAGCAGGGTGGATGGGAGAGCAGCAAAGTGGCTGTTTGGGGAGAGGGGGAAGTTGTGTGAGGGCAAAGGTGCCATCAGACTTCCAGTCTGTGGAAGGGAAGAGCAGTCAAGTTCAAACAGTTCACCAAGCGTCTGAATGCAACTCTTCCGAAAGGACCTGCTCAGCAAGCACCACACAAAAAGTGCGAGGTGCAGAGATCCAAAGCATCAGTAGCCATTGCTTGGCAGGGGAGCCCCTCCTCTGGACAGTGCCCAAAGCCAGCACCCTTGGATGGAGCCTTCCAAACAACTGGGCCTTGGAGCAGACTGTTTGCACCAGCGGGCCCAGCTCCTCACTCTCGGCGGAGTGGCCAGCGTGATTCCCCTTCCCCTGTCATCACAGCCACAACAGAGGCGCAAGCATGTGTGTCTCATCGCCTCCTGCCCCTCTTTGCTTACAGTGGCCCCCAGTTCCCCTCTCACACCCCACCGTCTTTCCTCGAGCCAGTGGCAGCAAACAGACATGGAACTGGGCAATGGGGAACCTTGGCGTTTGCCCTGGCGTTCTGGCTGATTCCGCTGCTCCTGGATGCAGCCAGAAAGTTAGGAAATGTCAGACTAGGATCCCGGACTCGAAGCAGCGAATTCCTCGGTTGCTTCCCCCTAATATCCGCAGGACATTTGTGAGCCAAATATGTGAAAAGTGCCTGTAACATGAGACAGGTACCCTTAGAAGAGGTCCTGTTCTATCTAAGGAGTTGTGCAAGGTGCACTGAATTAAAAAGAAAAGCTGCCCAGGAAAGCTCTCCGGAGATCTCAGCCAGAAGAAGCAGCCCGAATCATTAGTTTTTGTTCTGCGTTCACAGGTGCAGGAAGTGGTAAAAGGAAAGCTTTAGCGAGAAGAAGGGAAGAGAGAGCCCAGCTAACGTTGAGGCAGGTCAAGGACCTTCCAGGAAGGCCTCGCGAGGTTCTGTTCCAGCCATGCGCTTGGGAGCTGCACTTTCAGAGTCCACCACTCTTGCGAGATGTGTTTTAACCGCTCCTTGTTTTTGTGTCCCTTGCAGAAGCCGAGGAGCTGTATCAGAAGAGAGTTCTAACCATTACGGGGATTTGTGTGGCATTGCTTGTTGTGGGAATTGTGTGTGTGGTAGCGTACTGTAAAACCAAGTGAGTGATCTTTTCTGGACTAACGAAAGCCGTACCTTGTTGAACGATTGTGTCATTCTCACCTTTCTGATGGGGGTTAGGCTCCGAGGCCTCTGCACCACAAGGCCCAGCACTCCTCCACCCCAAAAGCAAGGTGGCCGAGGAGAGGAGGGGCGGAGGAGGCCAAGCCTTCTGGACCTGGAGGGCTGAAGCTGCCGTGGCACCGTCCGGTTGCCCGGTGGCCAGTTCTGCCAGGTCCCTTCCTCTCCTCTGGCCCTCAGTGCCAAATCTGCTTTGAGAGTTTTCCTTCCTTCCTACCTCCGAGGCTTTCAAAGGCTGGCCCTTTTCTAATTTTACCTTATCGAATATCAGAGAGGAGAAGAGGACATGAGGGAAAAGAGAGGGCAAGCTGCAGTTTTGGGAGCCTGTTCCAGGCTGCTTCCAGACGGATAATTCCTAGTACCGTCCAACTGACTTTCCAACACGCACAGGTAAAGGTAGTCTTTTCTGTGCACGCAGGTTGCATTTGGGGCACCCTGATGGGCGGGACATGGCCAAGCGAGGATGGAAGAGACTGCCGACCCCCCGCTTTTAAACCAGTTCTTCCTTCGTTTCTCAAACCCTGCGCCAAAGCTCTTCTTTATGTATGCGCGGGTACACAAAGATTTCAGCGTTTTCAAAAGAGGGCTTTCGCATCAGTTTAAGCTACAGTGGGAGTGGGGGAACTGCACTTCCAAAACGGCATCAACCAGAAGTATATTAGCATTTTTTAAAAACTTCAGCACCCTGCCACAAATACGCTGATCATACTTTAAAATACATACATACATATATATAGATGGAAAGGCGATTCACTGTAAATTGAAACATGCTGAATTATAAAAGCGCAGGAGTGCCGAAGTGAGGTGTTCAGACAAGAAGCTCCCCAGCCGAAAATCTCTTTGCAGCCTTGCCTTTCGGGTACTTTGCCCCATCACTGCCCTTAACCTGTTGTCACTGTGGAAGTGTCTTGATCACACCTCACAAATATCATGCCCACTTGGGCTGAGCTGCAAAGCCAGAGGAGAAAAAGACATAAATTGCCGAGATGGGAGTCCAGAGCAGACTAACTCCGTGACGAGGCGACTTCCCAGCCCAAGGGGATGTAGGCCCCGTGTTTGCCTCAGTAGGAGGCGGCAGCAGAAAGACCCGTCGCACTGGAACTGTTTCCCGTTCCTGTCTGGATGTGTTTTCCAAATGCAGCCGCTTGTGAGTGAACTGTGTTGATGTGCTTGTTCTTTAGAAAACAGAGGAATCAAATGCACAATCATTTGCGGCAAAATATGTGTCCAGCGCATCAGAACAGAAGCCTCGCAAACGGCCCGAGCCACCCCCGCCTGGACCCGGAGGAGCTCCAGATGGCCGACGTGAGTACCCTTCCTCCTGCAGGGACCTCCGAGGGGCAGAGGGCCGAGGCTGGGGCAGGTGAGGCAGGGAAGGCACCCTCCCCTCTGGCTCTCCCCTCCCTCCTTCCCTCTCCTGTTCTGAGCCCCTTCCTCCCCTTTGCCAGCTATGGCCCACGCAGTGGTCTCCAGGGCGTGCCCTGTGCCACTGTGCTGGGGAGGAGACCGAGTGCCTCGCTCGGGTGCAGCTTCAGCTCCCCACAAGTGCAGCTGCTGAGAGGGCAAGCCGTGCTGGGGAAGCCGAAGCCCTCCTGCCCGCTCCGGGCCACAGCCTGCAGTCCCGGCACTGAGCCGTGGTCCCCACCATGTCTGTTGCCCTCCAGCGCCTTCCGGAAGGCCTTTCCCGGGAGCGGCAGAGGCTGGTCACCCCCTGTGGACCGTTACGCACCCTTTCCCTTCCTCGGCCCCTCCTTTCCCTCACAACCTCTTTGGTTGGGACGGGGCTCAGCGCTGCCCAACCAGAACCTCGCCTGGGACCGCCGTTCTCCTGGAAGTGCATCTGGACGCAACCCGGAACCCAGCCACTTCTGGTGGGCCCAGGCCATGTGCTGGACGGCCGGGGTGTCCTGGGCCATGCAGTCCTTGTCTCCCATGGCTGAAGGCCTTCTGCTCCCCGGTGACGCTCCCGTGGAGTCTGCTTGCCAAGACCCCAGAGAGGGCACCACGTGGCCGCGGAGGTCTCGCCCATCTTCCCCAAAGCCTCCTGCATGTCGAGTGAGCCAGTGCCTTGGCACGTAGACGAGTTCTGGGAATTCTTCCGTATGGAGGGCCTCAGAAGGCACATGCTGGCTAGAAGGCACGCCTTTGACAGTCGCTGGAATGGCTCAGGGGAGCAGGGCCGTTCTCCTGGGTGGTGTTCCCGCAAAAAGGCTTGTTAAGGCGTTTGCTGCCCTCCTGCCATGGAAGGATGAAGGCACAGAGACCGTCCTGCTTCTCCCCTTCTGCTTTGATTGGGTAGCGAAGTGTATTTTTAGAGGGTCTTCTACTTCAGAGGATCTACATAATGCTCCTTCATCCACAAACTGTTTTGGGAGCTCGGCCAGAACAAGAAATTGAATATCTTGGTCAGCACGAGCTTAATTGGTGCCTTCAGACGTTGTTGGACTCCAATGACCATTATCCCAGACCGTTGGCCATGGTGACACCCATGGGAACTGGAACCCCCATTATCTGACAGGCAGCTGCTTCTAACTTCATGCAGGTGATGCTCCCTGGTCCGGTGAAAGGAGGTCACCCCCCTCCCCATGGCACCTTTCACCTTTGGCAAGCCTTGGGTACCACGTCCGAGCCAGGGCGGCCCCACCCTGAGCTGCACAGACCTGCTGCCTCCTCTGAGGAGCTTCCTGGGAACACGCTTTCGGTGATGAGCATTTTGCTGCCAGCCCCCAAATGGGGTGGATCGGGCCCTGCACGGAGCATTGTATAAGCAGCATTTATCAGCTGTAGGTGAAGAATAGAAGTCCTACACGAAGCAGTATTTTAAAGTATTAAATAAGAAGGAGGAGGAGGAGGAGGAGGAGGAGGAGCAGGAGAAGGAGGAGGAGGAGAAGATAGTTCTTGTATTTAATATATGATATAAATTAAATTGATTTAAATACTAAATCAATATTGCAACCTTGAGATTCATGGCCAGCAATTTCTGACTCTTTCCCCAGTACATGTCCAAAAACGGCCCTGCCACTGAGCATGTGATCCGGAGAGAAACGGGGACCACCTTTTCGGGGAGCCGTTCCTGCTCGCCGTCACATCCCTCCTCCACGGGAACACCTGCTTCGAGCCAAAGGTACCGAGCACCCATGTTTCTTTGCCGCACCTGTTCTTCTGGGCGAGCACCGTGACCGTCAGCACTGGGGGCTTCCGGCATCATTTGGCCCTTGCAGACCTGTGGGTCCTTGCGGTGGGTTAAGGTGTAGGGCCATGCTTACACAAAGACGTCCTTTAACTCCCATCCCGGGGTTTCTTGGTCCTCAGGTCCCCCCTTTCTCATGCTAGCAAGAGTCTTAGGGGCCGTGTGAGAAGGGCAGCAGCCTGGCTTTCACCTCCCAAACCTTCTGTTGAACCATCGAAACGCTTGACGCTTCCCTCCCACTGCAAATAGCCATTCCCTGCATCCCACGGAGGGTTCGAGTGCCCCCTGCCGGCACTGCCCCGGCCCCGGCTGAGGACTCTGTGGGTGCTACTTGCCCTTAGAAAGCAAATATTCACGCCGTGAGCGATGGCGTGCATCCGCCTCACGTGCCGCTTGGCCTTAAGCAGGGCTTGAGCGCGAGGGGGCCGGGAGGAAGTCCCGTTTTTACCCCTTTTTATAAAAGCCTAATGAGGGGGCTCCCAAGCTGAACATGTCTGGAACTAGAGGACGGCTTCCGGGCCTTCATGGCATCATCTGGGATCTGTCAGCCACAGAAACATAGAAGCAGGGCGAGTCAGAAGGGCCTCCCGGGCCATCTAGTCTGTGCAGCCGGCTCCGCTCATGACGCACCCACCATGTGCCTGTCCAGCCTATCCTTGGACACCCACATGGATGGGGCTTCATCTTTAGACCTGGCTAACCTGTTGCATCCCCCAGAGCCCTGAGCTGCTGGGCCCGGGACCCCACTGGCCCCCTCTCCCCAGTGGCTTCGGCATGGCTCTCCCTTCAGCAGGAGCGGCTAAGCAAGCCGCAGACCCTCCTCCTGTGGTTCATGTGTTGATTGCGCTGCCCAGACCAAGGATTCGGTCTCGTACTTGCCCCAAGAAGTCAGAACGTTAAGCCCACAGCGAATTATGCCCGGTGGGTGAAGGACCAGTGTTTGCTGCATCGCAGTAGCCAGGATGCTCCAAACACGTGCCGTTCGCTGTAGCTTGGCCACCTAGCTACATGCGCAGCCCTACAGGTCCTCCTCGGGAGGGATGCGCAAATGTGCATCGTTTGTTTCCAGCCACGTTCTCCAGATTCTGGCTTGTGGCTCCAGGCGTCTCCATTTTCACTTTCAGCTCGTTTGTTTTGCCTGAATCGGGACTATTTTTCGGTTTTGTCCGAATGGCAAAATGAATGCGATCGAGCGAAAGCTGAAACATGAAATGGCACATGGCTAAAGTTGTGCAGTTGTGGCTTTTAGATCAGAATGTGTGTGCTTTTTGTGCACAAGTGGGTGTTCATATGCCTGTGGACAGAACGCGAGAGCTTGCTTCTGGGTTTGCGAAACAAAATCCCGCTCACCCCAAGTCGCTTTTCAAGGCCCGCGGAGGTAGCGCTGGCTTTGTCAGGTCGCCAGTCCGCACGTGAGTGATGTGCATTGGAGTCCTGTGAAAGAGCTGGCAGGGGCCAACTCCCGTTCTCGCTTGGCTCGGTCCACAGACATGAAAGCCACACGTGGAGCTTGGAGCGGACAGAAAGCCTGACGTCCGATTGTCAGTCCGGGATCCTGCTGTCTTCGGTGGGAACCAGCAAATGCAACAGCCCCGCCTGCGTGGAAGCTCGCGCCCGCCGGGAAGCGGCTTACTCCGCCGAGGAGCAGAGGAGGCCGACGGCTCAGTACAGAGACTCCGTGGACTCCCTCCGAGATTCGCCCCACAGCGAGAGGTCTCGTTTTCTCTCCTTATTCCCGCCCACCGTCCGTCCTACGGATGGAGAACTCCCCTCTCTGTCTTTCTGTTTATGCACACACGAAGTCAGTTGTCTAATACAGAATGAGACAGAGAGAGACAAGATGGGGAGCAGGATTCTAAAAAAAAAGCCGAGAGAGAGATCCTAGGCCAGGGGTCTCAAACTCAACTTACCTGGGGGCCGCTGGAAGTAGAGTCTGGGCCGCATCAAGTATTCCACCGCGGTGGTGGTGGGCCGCTCACCCTGCGTCACTCCCAGAGGCCGGCCCGGACGCCGCCAGCGCACTATCACTAAACGTTGATATCAAGTGGGGGCCACAAAATATCGTCTTGCGGTCCGCGGGCCGCGAGTTTGAGACCCCTGTCCTAGGCGATTCTCCAAGGGGGATACATAAAGCGAGTGGTGAGCTTTCTATTTGTGATGCTCGCGTAGCAGAAGAGGATGGCCTGAGCTAACCTCTGCTTCAGGCTGGTCCGGCTAGCCCGCCTCGGCACCTCTGTCTGCCGCGCGGGAACGACAGCCCTGAATCGTTCTGCATGCGCCTTGTCGCTGTGGCAAGGTCCCAGTAGGACGCGGAGAGCTCTGGACTCTCCTAATTATTATTCTGGTTCTTCATCGGTCTGAACCTCCCCCCGCCAGCACTTGCGTTTGCCTGTTTCCGGGACCCCCATCATGCCTTCAGGGCTGTCTCGTCCCCTTTAAAAACCCCATCATATGACTTGGAGGGCTGCCCCCGTGCTGGGGGGTGGGTTTATTTATTATTATTATCATCTAAAACTTTTTTAGGCTGTCCCTTACCGTGGCTTCGGGACGGTTTAACAATAAGACAAAACAAAACAAAACACAGCATCCTAGTCTCAATCAGCAAAAACAGTCAGACCTAAAACTCTGGGAAAATAAAATGTTTTCACCTGGTGCCGAAAAGAATGACGTGACTGCAGGGAAGGGGTCGCGGCAGGCTGAGCAGCCCACACGCTTCGGGGCAGCCCCTTGGGGTGGCTTGGGTGGGGCAGGGTCCCCCCGTTGTCTCGCACCCCTGTGGCCCCATCCGCAAGCGCTGGGGGCTCCGTGGGGCCAATCCCTGCGATCATGGGTCGGCCACTGCCATGCCCAGGTGTGGGGGCGGGCCGGGGACCCCCGTGCACCCCGGGGAGCGGGCGCTGGCTCTGCCCTCCCGCCTCCGAGCGTGTCTTGACACCCGTGCCCCCGCCTCTTGCAGGTACGTGTCCGCCTTGACCACGCCAGCCCGCCTGTCCCCCGTCGACTTCCACGGCCCGGCCGCGGCCCACACGCCCACCTTCGAGATCACCTCTCCCAACGCGGCGCACGCTGCCTCACTGCCCCCGGCCGCCTCCATCGGCTTCCACATGGAGGAGCAGCCCCCGCCACTGCCCCGCAGGCCCCTCCAGGAGGCGCAGAGGTACAGCGGCTACTACCAAAGACGGAGCTACCTGGACGAGAGCACGGGCAGCCTGCCCTCCAGCCCCTTCCGCATCGCCGAGGACGACGAGTACGAGACCACGCACGAGTACATCGGCGTGCTGGACCAGCCGAGGCGGACGGGAGGCGGCAGCCGGCGGTGGAGGAAGTCGAAGCTGAACGGGCAGCTGGCACGCAGGGGCAGGATGCTCCGGGACTCCTTTTCCATGAGCAGCGCCTCGCACAGCGAGTCGGACGAGGATCTGGTGGCCGAGAGCACCCCCTTCCTCAGCCTCCGGGAAGCCGAGGCCCTGGACACGGATCCGCCCCTCCTGCGTCGCCCGGCCGAGAGCAGGACGTGCTGTTCCTTCAGCCGGCGCGGCGCGGGCGGAGGCGGGCGGCTGGGGTGCAGCAGCTCCAGCCAAGACTCCGCGCCGCCCTAGGGCCAGGCGGGCTCTTCCTTGCGCCCCTCCGGGAACGCGCCACAGCCACTGAACAGACAAATTTTTATTTTCTATAAAAAGGGGAAATATAACAAATGAAATGTTTTATTTTCATTTTCGCAATGATGTCTTCTAATAGCTAATGGCAAAGACCTTTTTATAAGGAATCTATTTATATGTAACACCTTGATTTACAGCTTCTGAGAAAAGAGGAAATCGACAAAATAAAAAATTAAAAAAGAGAGACAGGCCGATGTTTGACTACTTGCAAATCATTAAAACTATTGTGGTGCCTTTTGCTGTACGCTTCATGCCACAGCCCACACGGGAAATTCTGCTGGAGCATTTCTGAGCTCATGGGCTTTGTGTTCAGGATATTTTGCTGCGGAATAGTTGAATGGCCCTTTTCCCTTTGGGCAACACCCCTTTGAATTGCTTGATACCTGAATGTTGGTGAGCTTGTGCGTTCCATGTATTACTCTCACTTTCTCTCCCACACACCTGGAGCTGATTTGGCTTAGTATTTTCGTAAATCCTTTTTTCCCCTTTCGGGGAAAATAATAGGTACCACTGAGCAAAAATGACACTTTTTAATCATAAGGGGGGAAAGTGAAGTGAAATCAATTGCACCGTATAGACAGCCCTTACAAATAGATCCCTATCCGCAGCCCATCTGTAATCCAGCAAATCAAACATTCCAGATAACTGGTGAAATACTCGTTTATATGACGCTGCTTCTAAAAACGCTTCAGCACCATGATTGGAGGCAAGTCATAGCTACTCGCGAGCAGCTCCCAGAGAAAACAACCTCGATGGTGCTTGCCCAGATATAAAACAGGTGTGAGTCCACAGAGGAATTTGGCCCCTGCACATGTTCTGAGCACCCCAGGTGAGAAGTACAGGACCTGGCCGAAATCTCTGAAGATTTCGAAACCCGAAATCTCATGAGACCGTTGATACTGCAATTGTCCAGCTTTCCTGGATGACGCCGGAAGGCACACGCTGTGTCTTTCACCGATTTCTTCTCCGCTAGCGTACAAATGGCAAGGAGACTCCCAAAAGAGAGCCGACTACTTCCCTGCCGGTTCCCCATGGGCCTGCCTGTTTACATCAGAGCTTGTCTCTTTTTCCCCCTCTTGATTTTTGGATGTCCTTTGCATTTCAGATACTGTAGATTGGATGCATGGAGACGCTGTGTCTGAGAAGATGCAAAACGATCGCCGGTGTATTTCATTTAACGTTTAGCAATAAAGTACTTGAAACTCTTTGTTCCACACTCACAACAAGGTCCAACAGAGACGCTGCTCATTGACTCATGGTTGACTGTAAAAATTTGCTCTGGATTATCTGAATGTCAGAACTGTTTAACACTTGAACTTTTTTAATATTATGAATGAAAGTAAGAAATGACTGCCGTGGTTCCAACATCGCTTTCATGTTCAGTGTTGAGAGGGAGGCATGGATAGAAGGGGAGCCCTTTCAGGCGCGGTCCTCCGAAGCGTGTCTCCATTGGACCAGAAGGATTTGCACACACGTGGGATTTCTCTGGCCCAGTTGCTCTCCTTCAGTTAATTGCTAATTGAGGTGAACTGGATGCAAGATTTCTTTTCCTGTATTGTTTCAGCCCGTCCACAATAAATCTGCCATTCCAGCGTATCTTGTCCCAAATGAGCATGACTTTGCACTTCCACTGATGCAGATTTACTTGCGAGTAAGCACCACTGTACAAATTGTCCCTAGTTTGGAATAAGCATGCACGGAGAGGAATGGGACAGGAAGCTCTCTTGCTCCTCATCGTCTGCTTAGGGTTCCACCTTGCTGGATAATGTTGGATGTTCCGCCACCTATCCCCGAATATGGATCATGAATGACGGGATCGGAGAAGGGGTTTGGGTCCAGTACAGGATCCTGGCAGAGCACCCAGCTCTCTGCTGCCATGGAAACTGTCTGTGGATGAGAACGTAGAAACGGAACAAAAACAGAGCCGGGCTATTACTGCCAACGCGGGCTGGCAGCTGCCCCCCAGGGTCTGAGGAAGGTGTTCTTCTGAAGGCCCTGGAGACCATGCCTGGTGCTGCCTGTGGGCAAATGGCCCGACACCGGATGCCACCTGCATGTCCTCAGAGGTTGCTCAGCGTGTTCTTGAAGCAGGCCGCCCCTTGACAGAAGCTCGCAGAACTATTCCTCTTCAGCAGGAACTTTTTCTTCCCTCGATTTCACTTATCCTTCTTTGTATTATGCTTTGCCTCAACGTACCCGGGCTATGACTGTAAGTCCCTGGATCCGCACCCGCATTTTTTTCTCTTTTTAAAGCTCTTGTTACAACGGCTGACTTTCTTTAGAAAGGATCCTAATTTTAGTGGTGAATTGCATGTAATTTCCCCCCAAGTTCTTTAAGAACACAAGATGCTCTGCTCTCCTTCCCCAGGACGCGCAAAAGTCACACTGAGCGAGCGTGCGTCCAGCCCAGTCTCCATCCAGAATTAGTTATACGGAATCTGCCACTCCAGGGAAGGAGCATAGATGGAGAAGAAGCTTACGGTTTTCCCCCGGATGTACAGGCTGAGTTCAGACAGCGCCATCCGGGTGAGTGCCGGCTATTGCATGGGTTGTCTGAACCCAGCTGTGCGGCCCGTGAACCCTTGGGAGATCCCGTGGTTCGCCGTGTGAACTGCGGGTTCAGCGATGGCCCCGCTGCGCCTTTTGCACACGGCGTGCTCAGCAGGCCGCCGTCTCCCTGCGCTGGCTGCTCCCTGTCCTTTCCTCTCTGCCACGGCTTGCCTGCAAAGCGAATCCGGTCTGTTTCTGGTGTACGACCAGTCAAGCTCAAACAGATAAACTTTGCCGGAGGCTCACAATTTAATTGAAATGTATTAAATGCTTTATTTCAGCAAATGGCAGCTTTTCATAACGCCACCATCACCTTTTTCTCAGTTTATTTTCTGTTCTGAATTTCTCAGTAGAACAGCGGTTGCATAAGCACAAGTCAGAAGCATTACCATGGTCATATTTTTAGCAGCTTGAGAAAACGTAGCATAAATAATTGACCGAACCCGTATTATAAAAGCAGCTTTGCTGAACAGACAGTGCTGCTCTTTTAATAATTAGGTTCCTTTGCTGCTCTCCTGTGCATGCCGCTTGCAACTTCGACATTACGGCAAAGAAGGCAAAATTACCGAAGTCCCTGCTCGGGCAGGAATCTCACCGAGTGACCTCGGGCCGGTTCTTTGCCGCACAGGGTTGTAGTTATGAGGATAAAATGGAGCCCGGAAGCCCCCTTGGCTGCTTCACAAGAGGAAAAGCGGCAGGATAAAAATCCAGTGCAGCAAGAACAATCGAAGCACCGCGTCCCGTGGGGATGGAATTTCACCCATGGCTGGGCTGGCACAAGAGTGACCTCCCCTAGGCTGGGGCCCAAGGGCCCTCTGATTGCCGTGGTGCCTGCTGGACGGACGAGGAAGAAGATCCTGGTTCTCCTCAGCAGTAGCTTCCGTTCTGGCCTCTCCTTAGCAGCAACGGTCAGGTCTTGTCCCCCAGACTTTTGCTAATATCGCACAAACAAAATGTGTATTACTGTGCAACCGCAGTGAGCTGCACTGCACTCTTCCAGTGAGCAAATGACCTTTGCCTTAGAGATGCCATGGCACCAACGCTGGAGGTCCAGCGCCGTCTTCTGCTGGAGCCTGGAAGATAACTGTCGGGGGCCATTGTGCATTTGCTTATATGCAGGTTCGGCAGGATTACGCATTAAACCTCGGATTTAGGCAAGAGGCCCTGCACTAAGACCGGTTAGAACCCGCAGGGAAGCTTGGTGCTCACAAAGGATCCGCGTGCAACCCGAACGAAGGTGAGGCGTTGGCATCTTCAGGCTTGGCTTGCTGATGGATGGCTAGGACGGAGTGAGGAGAGCAGGCGCGCTTCCCTTCTGTGTGAGCAGGGGGAGGTATGTGACCCTTTTGCTTTTCTGGGTGAGGGGAGGAGAAGGGGGCAGGCACCCTGTGCCGGGGGCTCTAATCTTTTCTCTCCCACTCTGGTTCATGGGCAGAATCATGCCCTGGTCATGCGGGGTGTGTAACGCCATCCCTGACGTCGAACTCACTGCATGACTTTGGGCCCGTCGCAGATGCTCAGGCTTCCAACCTCACACCGCCGATATTGGAAAGAGAAGATTGCAAGGAGGAGAAAAAATGTGTAAGCTGCCTCGTGTTCTTTGGAAGGAAGAAAGACGGACTACAACTAAGGTGAGTCTTGTTTGGGATGTCCAGTCTTGCCCAGGTATGAAGGTGACAATGGCGGTGACCTACCTGTTCTGGAGGAGCTGCCTTTGACTTCTTCCTTCATATTCTGTTTTGGTGTGACCACTGGTGTGATGAATCGGCTTCTGCGGTTGCTCTTGGGGGGCCGTATTTTCCAGGCTGTCTGGATGTGCATCATTCCAGGGTGTTCCAGGGGGGGGACATGGTGTGCATAGAGTGGGGTGAAATGTCATGCAGTAGCCAGTTCATTTGTCTCATAATGCTTGGGAATAACCCCGTGTCTGCAGCCCGGTGGAAAAAGTTAAGTGGCAGTTGTGGGGAGCGGCTGTAGCCGTCGGGGTGCAGCTTGCAGAGGGGCAGGGCATGGGGAGCCGAGGACAAACGTGTGCGCCAAAACGGCAGCGACCTGTGAGTGAACAGTGAGTGCAGGCCCTAACCACCAAGTTCTCCTGTTGGCCCCTTGTTGTTGTTGTTGTTGTTGTTGTTGTGTAGCTGCTAAGTCATGTCCAACCTTTCATGACCCCATGGACAACCTTCCTCCAGGCTCTCCTGTCCTCCACTGTCCCTCCCAGTTCACCCAAGCGCACACCCACCGCCCCAGGGACCCCATCCAGCCACCTCAGCCTCTGCCGCCCCTTCTCCTGTGGCCGTCGATCGTTCCAGCATCAGGGCTTCTCCAGGGTACTTTTAGCCATCGTTAAAGCCTGTCCTTTTTGCCTTTTCCAATTAATAGTGAATACACTTCCAGACTGACTGGCAGCTTCCTAAGCCCAGCTTCATCATCATGAAGGAACAGAAGGACTTCTTCCCTAGTTAAGGGAATATGGCTCTTGTTTGTACAGTGAGCGATGTCATTGATAAAGAAACGGTGGGATGCATTGCATTGATAAAGGAATTGCGAAGGTGCACCCTTGTCTCAGCCCTCAGTGGACAAGAATCAGTCCTGTGAGGGAACCTCCGAACGACGGTCTCACACGGAGGGCTGTGTACTCTTTGGGAGCTCACACGACTAACAGGAGGGGCAGCTCAGTGCTGGGAGCAGAGAACCTGAGCCACGAAAGTGCACAGCCGATCGATTGTGCCAGACGCAGCTTTCAAGACCCTGCTAGAATTAGTCGTCCTTTCCTGGGCTGAAGCTCTTTCTGAGCTAGACGACTTGACACAAAGCAATTGCCCAGAGCGCACCCATCTCCGTAGGGCCCCCTTGAGTGTCCCCCCAATCCTGTGTTCCCCAGAGCCGTCCTGGGGCATGAGGATTCTGCCCCCTTTCCCAACCCCGCTACCTATGCTTCGTCCACCACCAAAATGTTCACTTGCATCCCTCAATCAGACCAGTGGGGCAGGAGGGGGGCTCCAGACCTCCTCTCGCGAGGTAAACCTGCTCCTCGTCTAAAGACCTCAGCTTGGCAGCCTGTCCCAAGGAAGCTGCCAACGGCACGGGCATCAGCCAGGCGTCTCGACGAAGCGCCGAGCCGACCGGCATTTGCCTCCTGCTTCTTCCCCAGATGCCTGGGAAGAAAAGTTCCGTTCTGCATGTTTGGGGTGTCCCTTCGGCTGCTCTGAGAGCAACACGGCCAAGCAGCTCCGGGAAGCGAGGGCTTGTGGGTGCTCCAGTCTCCTCAGAGCCATGGAGTCTCGGGAAGGGAGCTCGCAGCCCTTCCTCCTCCAGAGTGGAAGGGAGCGCAGGGAGCAGAGGATGACGGGGAGGTGAATCGAAGCTGGAAGCCGGGCAGCCCCAGGGGCATGCAAGGAGGCCTCCAATGTCGGAAGGAGGCAGCCCCAGGGGCATGCAAGGAGGCCGCCAATGCCGGAAGCACCTGGAAGCCTGAGAATTTATAGCACCTGGAAGCCTGAGAATCTGGGCAGGAAGAGCCCGCAAGGTCCTCAGGACATCCAGGTATTTCCCTGTATTCCAAAAGGGGAAAGGCAAAGCTCTCGCCCTATGGCAGGGAGAGATGCCCTCAGCCAGCTGCTGTGATGTGGCTCCAGCTGTTTTATCAGTTGGAAAAAGATTTGGGGGAACTTGCAAAGGTTGTAATCAAAGGTCGGAGCCAAGAAAGCTATAGCGGGAGGGAAGGTGCCTCAAACGCACATGACGTTTGACGTAACAGACGTGACGGGCGTGAGGACTGCACGGCCTCTCCGGCAGTTGAAAGCCAACAGAGGGAACGCCCTGTAGCAAGCAGGAAGCCTGGTGAAGTTGGCCGACCTTTTGAAGACATCATCTTCAAGCGGTAACGAGAAGGCAGGCGAAAAAGTCACTGGATGGAGCCTGTGTCTTCGCGAAGTAACAAGGAAGCCGCATGGAATAGGCAGCTGCCCAGAGCCCGAGCTCCCTGGCTCACGTGGAACTGGAAGCTGCCCCACACGTGGAGGAGAGGGGCAGGACCATCTTGCGCGTTTCTTCCCAGAGGTGGATTCCACTGTGTCAGTCAGGGGTGATCCTAAGGAAGTGGGCACAGGGCTGCACCCCACAGCTCTGGCCACGGGGCTCCCTTGTGGTTCACAGAAAAAACCTTTTCGTACCCAGGAAAAGTCCACCTAAAGAATACCCACCTACAGCCCGCCTTCTCTCTCCTCACCCCAGATGGTGGCTGAGCCAGAGTGCAAGCGTGTTCACATTTAAGCATTATCAAGCGCCCATCTGTAACCCTCCCAAAATTATTCTGTTATGTCTTATTGTTAAACCACCCCAAGACCACAGTAAGAGATGGTCTAACAAAGCTTTAAATAAATAAAATATGTACAACTCAGTTTGTGTTCCTCTCTTCCTGGCTGGCATTCATGGGTTGGATGCCATGTTACAAGTTTTACTCTTATTACAAGACATTTCCACACCATCCAGAGATGAAGCTCTCTGAGAAGTTCCCAACATTTAAGTCTCCCATCCAGATTTCAACCTGGCCCGACCCTGCTTAGCTTCCAAGATGAGGTGAGATCAGGCACTTCAGTGTTCCTCAGTCTTACCCCACTATTGGTTGAGTTGGTTGGTTGGTTGGTTGGTTGGTTGGTTTCAGGAAAGGCAAATGTGTTGTGTTGTGTTGTGTTGTGAGCCGCCCCGAGGCTAGTTGGCAAGGGGGCGGCATAGAAATCTGTCAAATAAATGCTTTGTAGTAGAGCCAATAATGTCGAAGACAAGCTTCTCCCCTCTGCCAGTTTGTCCTACAAAGGAGAATCAGGGAGGAGCCAAAAGTCTCCACCGCAAGCCTTTGCTATTCTGCCAAGGCTGGACCAGTCGGGCAGGTGCATGTGAGTGTCGCTTGCGGTGCAAAGAGCAGAGATGTCTCAGAGGTAAGGCCGCTCCCCACACTCTGCACCCTTCCTGACCCTTGGGCAGAGCTTTTCCTGGAGGCTCGGGAGCTGCTATTCAAGGTAATTAACGCTGCTTCCCCAAAGCTCTCCGCTCCACTTCTATCCTCATTTTGAAGGCTTTTAATGAAAGGCGTCTTTCCAAAACATACCCGGCTGCTTTCCGTACTGCGAGAGAAGTTCCCAAGCCATGCCTAGCCTTCGGCCGAGAGCCTGGGCCTACCAGACATCCCTGTCTTGAGCGCCTCCGAGCTCTCGTGCTCTGAGAGAGCGGCGTAAGTCACGCTACCTCACCCCGGGAACGCACCCTCCCTTCGTGGTGCTGCTACAGCTGCAGCAACCAGTTGGACCAGCGGCAGTTCGACCCCTCGGCTTGCCGTGGCCGAAGCCAAGCTCTCCCTCCAGTGGCATCTCATACACAGCGGTTCCGCCACATTTGCCAGAGGGTTCGCTGGGCTCAGCAGGAAGGCCTCGAGGCGCCGTGCCCGGCAGCTCGCGGAGTGGCTGAGCTCCCTCCTGCCTCTGCATTCAGTGGCACGTGGACGCACGGCCGAAGGAGCCTCCCCTCGCTCTGCCGGTGGCTTGGCCCTCTGCTCCTCCTGCCTTTGGAAAAGGGTAGACGGAGCCACCTTGGTCGGCGAGCACTTGGGCCGCTTCCCCTCGAGCCCGTTTCCCGATCAGAGGGATTGGCACAGGTATCCGGGCTGCCCGTCATTCTCACAGACCACGAGAGGCCAGGAGGAAAGAGCCGCTGCTCAGGTTCGAGGGGCCCAGGCCAAAGCCCGGGCTGGCTCCAGCGGGCGGCTGAGCAACAGCCCCTCATTTCAGAAAGAAGAGAGGCCGCGCGGCTCCGGGCCTCGCCCCTTGGAACGGGGAAGCGCGCCGGCCAAAGCCGACAGGACAAAAGCAAGCCCGCCGTTTCACCAGGAGGGCTGTCGCAAGGGGGGGGGGGGCGTGAGATGCAACCCTCATGGAGCGGCCCTGCAGCACTTCCCTCCCTTGGGGCAGATGCTACAACGTGGAGCGCAGCCTCCGCTGTGTCAGAAGGCGAAGCTGCAACTGGCAGAGAAAGGGGGAACGGCAGGGAGATGCACGCTGGGATGTCTTCGCTCCTCCCGCTCCGCTTCATTTCTGTCGATTCATTCTGAGGTTGGTGTGGCTACCCGTGCACTCTCTGCCTCCGGGAACATCTTCTCCCAGCCATTCGGGGCGTTTCACCGCCTTCTCTTTTATTGTCAAGCACGCACGCGTCCGTATCCCAGGGCAACTTCCTGATGTGCAGACACGGCCATGTCTTTCTTTTTGGGCAGCCAGGTTCATACTGGAATTATTTACTTATTTCCGGAATGAAGTTTGCCCCATTTTGAAGGCTGCCAGCCGGTTGCTTTTTGCATGCTGGGTGGGAAGGTGGCTGGACCCAGGCCCCTCTTCCTAGGCCTCGGGTCCTTCCGTCCACCTGAAACAGAGACATCTGCAGCTTTCTTCACCGGAGGGCCATTTGGACATGTGTATTATTTTATTTCGATTTCTTTATTCGATTTCTTTAAAGAGTGCCCATTGGCCTCTCACACTCTCTAACATGCCCGTGTTAGAAAAGACCTAAGTCCATATTGAGATGGAGCATTGTGCCGCTGTTGAAACCAGTCAATAAGAACGCCAGACAGAGCTTTGAATTAATCCTCTTTATTAACAGGTTCATCATTATTATTTATTTGTACATGATTCTTAGTGCATCCTTTGAAATAAAACTATCAAACTGTACAAAAACCAAAGAGATTAAAAAAGGGGGTGGCAAAACAGGTGGGAGCTTCTTAGTGGTAAGAAATATGGAAACGCAATCGTTTATAAATTCTCAGAAGCTGCAAGAATTCAAACAAATATCTTTATTATCTTTATTTTAAAAAGCTGCAAAAATATAAACTGTAAATTACTGTAATTAGCAGCTACAAGATCCTTTAAAACTGGAACTTGATTCACTGTGAGCTTGTCTAGAAAAGAAGATGACAATGAATCGGTCAGTAAATAAAGTGCTAGCAGCCTGCAAAAGGCAGCGAGATCATTCCTAGCAGAGCGAGAAAGGAACAGAAGCGAATTCGACTGCGCGAGAACAACACGGCGTGTATGTACAGCGACCCGTGGTCAGCGGCTCCACCTCCCTCCCACCCCATGCACGTCGCCCGGCTTGCGGTTGTGTGGATGCCCATGAAGCGGACGCGGACGCGGACACAGAAAGGACGGGCACCAGAGAAGCAGTGAACTGGCAATTCATGGATGCTGGGAGCGTATCAACAGCAGAGCCCCGTACTGCGGCGAAGCCGGGTGGGGTTTCATTACACAACAGAAACAGAACTATTAATTACGCTACTACATTTTCAAAACATTACTTAGCATTGCTAAGATCCCTGTATATTAAAGTTACCTTCTTCTTGCTACCGTTTTGGACAAGGTCGCCTTTGCAAGGTTCTGGTCTGGACACGGAGGTCGAAAAGAATACCTGTGTTTTGGCAGAAGGGCAGGTGATGCCTATACAGTGAGTCACGTGACTCCACCGTCCAGCTAAGAACCCGTTGCAATGTATAGAAATTGTGCCCAGTGGTGGGCTCTCGGCTTCTCGTGTTTCATTGCCGTAAGGGACCATACAAGAACTCCACTCACAGTTGCTAAACACAAAGGAACGGATTTGGCCTTAGCTCCACGGCACTGAAGCACCTGCCCAGTGGAAAGTCCAGGTGTGCACAAGGAAAAGCAGCTGGTCATCGACAACCCCAGCCCTCATAGGGAAAGCTTTTCCTTTTATTGCATGCATGAAACATCAACAGTGATGCCCCAGGTGGACAGTTTGTGAGCCTGAAACACTTAAAGCACCAGGAGAGAGATCGTGTAAACTAAAGCTTCTTCGGAAACTTTCCGCGGAGGAAACATTTGTGCTCAAAAGTTGCAACGGAGAGGTGGACCAGTCATCACATCCTGGTTACCTATGTTTATGGGTTACCTGAAGGATTCTGTCCTGCAGCGTCCTTCTCTGCTCTGCTGTCCGCGACAGGCACCTGTCCTTGGCTTATCGAGGGACTGGAATAAGTCTTCCTTAAGGAAGCGTCTTCGGCCTCTGCTGTAAAGAGGCCGGCTTCGATTTTCTCCAGGTCGTCTGTCCCAGCTTTTATCTTCGCACACAGGAGGGTGATGTATGTCTCGTAGCGGCTTTTCTGCAGAGGGCGATGGAACAAAACAGAACCCCTGAGAACTCGGGATGACCACAGCCGTTCAACTGGAGGAGCAAGATGGCAGCTCAAGATGTATCGGCAAATGGTCCTGGATCAGCTAATTGGGTCAAGCGAGCTCAGATCTCCAGGACCTGATGAACTCCATATTGGAGTCGTAAAGGAGCTGGCAGAAGAACTCTGAGAACCGCACACAGTTCAGCTCTAAGAAAATGGGCATACAAGACTGGTTTGCCAAGGTGTTTGTTGTTTAGTCACAAAGTTGTGCCCAACCCATCACGACCCCATGGACAACATTCCTCCAGGCTTGCCAAGGCATAGAGCACTTCAAAAATTGCCTAATTAGCTCGTGGCAATTCTCTGCATTGGAAATGTAATGAAAGAGTGGAATAAATTTGGGGGGTGGAATCCAGTGGAGAATTACAGAGTCCAAAACATTTGCACCGAGGCTTAAAGAGGCCTTATTTGTGAACTCACCTTGAGCTGCCAGGTTTCACCATTACTTTATGCAAAAATAAATCTAAAAGCAAACATATCCAGGAGCTGCTTTCAACGGGTCTGGTGAAAATGGCGATTGAATCCTAAAAAGGGGATTGCTCTCAGGGCAAGAGATCCAGAAGTATCCGTGGGGTTAGTCTCGCGCCTCATCCCTGACTGCACCATAAATGCCCTGACCTCACTCAGTTGCAGCAATGGCTTTAGACGCCTGAAGCCGAGATCAGGGTGGGATGAAGTGGAATAGGATCAACAGCTCTCTGTGTCAGGGATTCCCGTGCTGGGCAGAGCTGCCATCTTGATCCGGGGACAAAACCGCAGCCTCAAAAGGGATGGAAAGGACCAAGTGCACACAAAGCAGGTTCGGCTTTTTACAGAAGACGTGTCCCCCAGTCCCCTCCTGCTCGACCTCACTGGGACTGATGGGAACTCAGGAGTCGCAAGGGGCTTTCTGTCCAAATGAAGCGAAGTCCAAAATTCCTCTCGGTGCGCCGGAAGCTGTGGGGGCACCTGGGCACTGGCAGATTTGGCCCCTGCACATGTGTCTGCTCCATAAATGTGTACAATTGTATTTTTTTAAAGAACCACATAAAATGCACATTCAAATACCTATTTAAAATCTCCAGAGCATGCATTTCAGCAAGTATTTTGCTACACGTTTGAACTGAGGCTCCCCTGGAGCATCTGAAAGTCAGGGGATAACAAAGCTTGGAACGGCACTTCAGCACCCCAAGCCTGGATCAGATCGCTCGGGGTCGGAAGCCCTTTGGGCACTGCTGGAGGGCTGCAGCTGGAACAGGGCCGGTGCAACCTTCCGAGCCAAACCCAAGACCAGAATGAAAAGCAAACACGCACAAGGCCAGAAAACCCAGCACCATAACAGCCTCAGGATAACCTCGAGAGCTCCAGGCAGTCTGTGGAAATGCTACCCGATTGTGGATGGTGCAGAACGGCTGCGTCCGGTCGCTTGCCTCAGTGCCATGCCGCTTTTGGCGGGTGAGCTTGTTCCTCTCCTGAGGATCTTTTCAAACATTTACGCTCCCATTGGTAGAGGCGACCTCACCCCGTTTCTGAACCATAAGCCACGGTCAGCTTGAAGACGGCGACAAGAGACTTACCTCAAATATTAAGTAATGTTCTTTCAAACGGTATTCTTCAGCTTCTTTGGATTTGAGACCTTTCACCACTGGATGTAGCTTATGCTCATTTAGCTCATCGGCAATTTGCCTCATTTTATTCTCATGAGACTGCAACTGTTCCTCCTGGGCATGGGTGGTGGAGACAGAAAGAGGGGAGCTCTTCAGACATGCGTAGCACAAAGCCATCGAACAGATTTCAGACAAGGAACTTTTTCCGGAGAGGTATAGCTGGGCTGAGTCCAGGCTTCCCAAAACCCGGCATGCCATGGTTTTTTCTTGCAAATGTACATCCCTTTGGTCCGAAGCACTTAACAGGGCACCCCCATGCATTATAGAGCCATGGGTCAACAGCATTTCCCTTAGGCGCCCTGGCCACAGCCCGGCCTGGGCCACCCCCGTCCCTTAATCCCCAGGACATCCTGGAGTGACACGTTGCCGAGAAATTAAAGTTCTGGCTCCCAGACATCCTTGGAGCAGAGATGGTGGCATCACCGTTGGCAGGCGTGGGTCCACTGATCAGTAGAACCTCCATCTCTTTGGAATTAAGCCTCAGTTTGTTCAACCGTGTCCAATCTATCACAACATCCAGGCCACAGTGCATGACTTGTAGAGTTGACAAAATGAGATCGGATCGGGTCTCAGCTCCCAAATGCCAGATGGCATCTCCCAGCAGTCTCATGGAGACGTTGGAAAGCGTGGGGGACAAACTACAGCCCCCAAAGCCTTCCTGGCCCATGGCTGAGGAGGAACTTTAATTCCGGGCTGTGAGGTTGGGAGAGTCTTCCTGCTAAGCACATGACGAAAGGGGAAAGCGCAGGACAAGCCAAATTGTGATTTATACCAAGCAGCTATTACGGTATTACATTGAGGAGTCAGGTTTTCTCTGACTTCTTGCATCTCTTCTCTCTCTCTCTCTCTCTCTCTGACACACACACACACACACACACACAAACACACACATTTTATTTTTACCTGACAAAGCTTAGTTGTTGAAGATGGCAAGAGAGGGCGACAGAATTTCTTCATAGAACAGATAGCAGCTGGAAATGCAGGGGCAGAAAAAATGGCAGCCACCAAATTTATTCTCAAGATCCAAGACAACATTTCTCCTTTGCTTCTATGAAAAGCAGGCAGAATTGGAGGAGGGAGCATCAGAGGCAAAGAAAGAAAGAAAGAAAGAAAGAAAGAAAGAAAGAAAGAAAGAAAGAAAGAAAGAAAGAAAGA
>JAIXND010000773.1:15746090-15886060 GCA_023646645.1 Varanus salvator macromaculatus
AGAAAGAAAGAGAGGGAGAGAGGGAGAGAGAGGCAGACAGAGAGACAGACACATGTACCATGCCAAAACGGGAAAAAAGTGATCCAAGATTGGGGCTGGCATTGGGTTTTTCACTGATCCGCCAGCACCACCTCGAGTTATATAAAGGTTTTCTCATTCACTTCAGTAAGTCATCTTTCTGAGCTGCTGTCCTGCTTATCGATTGTGAAAAGGAGCAAATATCACATATCAAGACTTGCTCAGCCCACGTTATCGACCTGCAATATTTTTTTGGGGTGGGGGGGCTCTCCAAGCTCATGGGAGCCAAAAGACTTGGATTGTGCAGAGCGGTATTTTCCACAAGGGACTCCACATTGTCCCGTTTTGGCATCCCTGGCAGGCCGGAATTCACGGGGGACGCAGTGCTCCATCTTGCACGGAGAAGGGGCCTGGGCTGGATGGCCTTCTTGGCCCCTTTGCCTCTGCTGCTCCTTGATTCCTCGAACTGAACCCAGTCGATGGGTGCGCTGCGGTGCTTTGGGATGGAGGCACCCTGGAGGCACTGGGGAGCACCTGCCCTTGTGCAAACACGGAGCTGCGCTGGCGCACGTCACCAAGGCTTTAAGTCATGGGTGAACCGGCACAGCAAGGGAAGCAGAACAAACGTGCATCGTGCTGTTTTGGTTGTGAGTGGGAAAGCATGTCTGTTTATTTGTCTTCTTCCTTTCATTGCGCGTCCTGCATTTGGGCCCTGCTTTTTCTACAGCTTCAGAATCTTTTCCTCTGCTGGAAATACTTATGGAGGCCGATCAGCTAAAGCGATGCATGACCTGCGCTTATGAATGCTCACTATCGGTGATTAAATATGATATCCAGGCGCTTAAGCAGGGATGGGAGAGCGAATAGAACTGAGATACTTTGCCTGAGCGATGAATTGCGATGCCACTGAAGTGTGAGAGAGTTGCATGTCCTTTTTAATTGCATTTTATTTATTGCATTTTATTTATCCTTATTTATTGCATGTCTTGCATTAGGAGGGCAATTAGGAAATTGGGAGGGCAGCTACCCAGAGTGGCTTCCCGACTTTGGGACACGCTCCCCAGGGAGGTTTGCCTGGTGCCGTCGCTTTATTCTTTTCGGCATCAGGTGAAAACCTTTTTATTTTCCCAACCTTTTAATATTTAATTGCATTTATCTTTGATTTTATCGTGAATGGTCGAATGCAGTGTGCGGTTTGTTGGTATGTTGTTGTTTTCTGGGTTTTCATTTATTTTGGTAAGCCATCTGGAGACTCTGGTATTGGAAGGTCTTTCCCCTGTTTGAAGAGCCCATCTCCCCCAGCCTCCTCTTCTCAAAGCCAGATGCGCCCAGTTCTTCTCACAGGGCTGCCTTGCCCATCCGCTGATCAGCTCTGCAACCCATCTCTGACCCTCCTCCCTCTTGGCATGAGAGCTGCTCCGCTCTTGCAAATAAACCTTCGTGTTTGTCTGTTTACACAGAGTCACGAATTGCTCACGTCTAAAGGGCTCAAAGAGGCGTGCAAATACATGCAAACGAAGGCTTATCCATGCCGTGGATCGGCTCTTCATGGGGTGGCAAGCCTTGATATGCTCAACAAATACCCGTTCAATCTCCACCTAAAAGTAGAAAAGTGTCTAACATCGGAAGGAAGATTACTCCTCGCAGCAGGTGTGCCTGCCTCCTCCCCTCCCAGGGCCATCCTCCTTCTCCACTCCCAAGGGGCACTTGCCTCTCTCTCTCTCACGTTCCCGTACCCCACCAGAAAAGAAAAATTAAAATAATAAAATAAAATAAAATAAAATAAAATAAAATGAAGGACTGCCTGTTGTGCTCTAGAAGCTGGTGAAGAAACAGATGAAATGAAGTTGCTGCAAGAAAGGATGAATATTTGGAGTGGAAGAGACGGTGCCTTTTAGTCATTCTAATGGTGAAGGTTCGGGCTCATGATGAAGGTGGTAGATTACCTCCGCTATGCCAGACAGACTGGTGCCATCCATGCCCATGTCTCCCCACGGATGTCCAAGTGCCCACGGCATGCGCAAATCTCGGGTAAGACGGCCTTCGGTCTAATCCACCACAAATCTTGTGATTTTGGAAATGGATGACAAACTCTGCATGCGTACCATGAAGCTCTTTGATGTGGAGAATGGCCAGATGGTCCGCAATTGACCAGGTTAAAAGGAAAACAACATAGCCCTCAACGTATATGGATCTTGTGGCGGTACTTACGGGGCTTGGAAAAGGAATACTCTCCAGTCCGCCGTCTTCAGCTTCAGCACATTGGACTTTTTGCTATAATCAGAGGCTTTTGTGGCTAAGGCATGGTGAATCCGGATTGCATGCTTCAGATCTACCTCGGAAAGGTCTTTGTCGGGTTTGTATTCATCCTGTGAAGGAAGAACAAGAGGATGATAGTAGCGGAGGTACAATCATGCTGGAAGGGATTCAGGGGACTCCCAAAACTGTACCTGGCAGGTGTTTATCCAGTTTTTCCTTAAAACACCTCAAACAAAGAAAATAGAAGAGAATTCAAAGATAAAGGAGACGAATCAGGGGACATTCACAAATTTGCAATACGCATTGTAGGGGAGAAGGTTAAAGAAATAGTGACACGGGTCCCGAGAACCACGAGAGGAATGAGTCCACCTCTCGGCACTTTCCATAAGCCCTTGAGCAAGTATAGAGGGAAAGCTTTGTGCAGAAATGCTTCTCCAGTAGTGCCACAAGACAGGATCGATGTTAATGAAACCAGTCGGGTGTTGCAGAGAGAAAAGAGAAGACCATATGCTGCCAAGTTTTCTAAAAAAACCCAACTTTTTTATTTGCAACGCGGTGCAAACAGCAATAGCAAGGAAAACCTCCGAAGGAGAGTGGGAGAATGGGAAAGAACAAGCATCACGGGATGCAGAAATGTATAGTTACCATGATCTATGGGGAAATCTGGGGGGAAGGTGTGGGAAAGGAGAAATATGGCCATTTCAAATACCTATGTTAATTTATAATGTGAAGAAGTATTTAGGTTAATCGCTATCTCTAAATAAGCAATCACATGACTTCAATTGGTGGAGTTGATTCACTCAGACGGAGTGAAGGTGGCGAACTCTTCGGTCCACCATTGTAACAGGAGCCGGGACTCCTTCCTTCCAGGTCTGGAGTCTTTGCCACTTCAAAAACCCTCCGCACCTGGTTTTGCTGCCTATCTATTAATCCCCACATGCATTTGAAAAGTGCTTTGCAGCTACTATTGTCACCCATTTCTCAAGACCAAAATGTGTGTGAGGAAAGACCTCCTACCAAACGGAAATTTCTGCAGGTCGTGTCTGCATCGCATCCCATCAGGCAGCCTCTGGTAAAGTTGGGCGGCTTCGTTATAGCAAGCACTGAGGGCGTTCAATATTCACAAACCATCATTATGCTCTGCCGTCATTGGTCAACAACCACGCATTTTTGCGGAATCGATCTTAATTTAAAATCTACGGAAGCAACACATACGAAGCAAAGCTTTCTGTTGATTAAACCGCACGGAGTGTCCCGATTCTTTGCAGTAGTCATCTTTGACCTTCTGAGCAACTTTGCTACATCTCAGGGGACTTCAATAGGTGGTTGTTTTGCACGGAGCCTCCTGCAAGCAGCCAATCATTTCCTCCAACGGAGTGGGGGGCCAGGAGGGGCCATCTATGGATTCCAGCCAAAGCTAAAGCAGAAAATACCGCCAGCTGGGATGGGAGGAGAAGGATTGCTCGGAATGGGCCATCCAAGCCTACTAGCAGATCTAAGGTGTAAATTTATTTATTTATTTATTTATTTGGAGTTTTTGTATGCCGTCCCATTCTCACAAGCCTCGGGATGGCTTCCAACATAATAAATGAACAATCATATAAATAGATACATATAAAATCTGGATTCACCCTGGCTATGAAAATTAAAACCAATAAATAATATGAACAATTATTAAAATATTGTTTCAATAAAAAGGTCTTGGCCTGGTGCTGAAAAACAAATAGCGATGGCGCCAGGCGGGCCTCCCTGGGGAGCGCATTCCACAAATTCCATTGGCAAACCTCCACTGAGAGGCATGGGAGGTTGTCAGAACTGGAGTCTTGCGCAGTTAGTGTAGCGGGAGTGTACGGGTCAAGCTGCGGCTGGTTTCGGCTGGGTCCCATGCCTCTCCCGCTGCTGAGATTCCTGGTGGAGCCAGGCCTCTCCTGGCAATATTCCCATCCGGACGGAAAGGGATGCCCAGGAACCTGATTGCAAAACAGCCGATTGAGGAATGTGGTTTTCCAGGTTATCAACAAAGCCGTAGGATCTCGAAAACGGAAATCCACCCTGCTTAATGGTCAGCTGTACCTTCTCCAGTGAAAAAAGAGGGGGTGGGGGACATGTTCCCCATAAACTTCCAAAACAGTATGGAAAGATCTTGAAAATACATTTGAGGAATGGTGGCGCAGTGGTTTAAATCGCTGTGCTGCTGGGCTGGTTGATCGAAAGGTTGCCGGTTCGAATCTGCACACGGGGTGAGCTCCCGTGCGCCGTCCCAGCTCCTGCCAACCTTGCAGTTCGAAGGCCTGCAAATGCGGGTAGATGAAAAGGTGCCACTTTGGTGGGCAGGTAGCAGCGTTCCATGCACTTTGGTGTTTAGTCATGCCGGCCACATGACCACGGAGACTGTCTGCGGACAAGCGCTGGCTCCCTCGACTACGAAACGGAGATGAGCAGCACCCCCGAGTCAGGCATGACTGGACGTAACGTCAAGGGGAAACCTTTACCTTACCTTTATGGAATATGTACATTGCCCGTAGAAAGACAAGCTGAACTGCACGGGATAAGACGGCCGGCAGAGGCGTCCCTCAAAGATGCCAGAGCCGTTCTCTTCCCTTCTGCAAGGTTTTGGTAACACGGACTTTAAAGTTACACCATGGGCTTCATTTGCTACATCAGAAGCGTTTTGGTTTGGATACGGTATTTTTAATGTTTGCACTTCCTAAAGTTCTAACAATAAACAAGTTAAACTATGTATATTTTTGTATCTTGACTTTGGATTCTATCAATTCCAAGCCTTCTGCCAAAATAGCTAGCCTATTCTTTTAAAAAATGCATTAAATAGCAAGAAAGTATAATTCACTAATAACATTTCTGTAGATTATATTCTTCTCTCAATGATTAAATTAGATAGATAGATAGATAGATAGATAGATAGATAGATAGATAGATAAAGGTAAAGGTTTCCCCTTGACCCCGTGTGCAGATTCGAACCGGCAACCTTTCGATCAACCAGCCCAGCAGCACAGTGGTTTAAACCACTGCGCCACCTGCAGTCCCATAGATAGATAGATAGATAGATAGATAGATAGATAGATAGAAAACTTTCCGTTTATCGTTGCTTTCTTTGGCCAGTCTTCCATTTCTATAGCTGGTTAGTTTTGCCATCTCGGTGCGTTCTGCTTGCTTATTTTTCCAGTTGTCACTAGTTGACCACATGGTTGCAATTGTGACTCCGGCTGCTGTTACCCTTTACTTAAATAATTCTTTCATATTTCTTGGAAGGATTTCTGGCATGATAAAGGTAAAGGTAAAGGTAAAGGTTTCCCCTTGACGTTACGTCCAGTCATGCCTGACTCTAGGGGGCGGTGCTCATCTCTGTTTCCTAGCCGAGGGAGCCAGCGTTTGTCCGCAGACAGTCTCCGTGGTCGTGTGGCCGGCATGACTGAACACCGAAGTGCACGGGACGCTGTTACCTGCCCACCGAAGTGGCACCTTTTCATCTACTCGCATTTGCAGGCTTTCGAACTGCAAGGTTGGCAGGAGCTGGGACGGCGCACGGGAGCTCACCCCGTGTGCAGATTCGAACCGGCGACCTTTCGATCAACCAGCCCAGCAGCACAGCGGTTTAAACCACTGCGCCACCTGCAGTCCCACACACACCATATACGTATGTATATACACAGTATATACAGGTACTAAGACAAACATTTGGCTTACTCATGTGATCCGACTTACACACACGTTCAACTTAAGGACACTCTCAGGATTGCGTTCTTCACCTGGCGACTTCCTGTGCTGTGTCCCAGGCTGCCAGGGACAACTCCACTCTGAAAACCTCAGCACACCTGTACAGGCAGGTGCTAGAACCATTCAGCAGAGCAAGGCCTGCTGCTGACCTTCCAGAAGCAACGGTCGGCCAGTCACTGCTGAAAACCCAACGCTAGGTGAGACAGCCCTCCGCCCAATCCAGGAGGGGTCCTTCTGTGAACCTCTCCCTCCAGCAGCCCCAGAAGCAACCCTGGATCATCGTAGAATAGAGTGACCGATCTGCTTTACCTTTTGCAAATACAAGATCATCCCTTTAAGCACAGCATAAAATTTCTTCCACCCTCTTCGTCCTCTGGGAGCTGAAAAACACGTAGGCAAATTTTACCATGGTGCATCCTCAGAGCAGCTCAGAGAAAGACCATCTGGACCACCCCCATGCTGTCACCCAAGGGGGCACCGTGCTGCCCAGACCCTCCGCGGCAAGGCCAGAAGTGAGGGCTCGCTTTGCAGCTTCCATCCCCTTGTGACCTTGGAGCAGGCATGCATAAAAGCGTGCCGGCTTCCCTGGCAAACTGGGAAAGCAACCCTGGAGAGGGGAACTGGCGCTCTAACTGGCACCGAGAGTAGCCAGAACACGCGGAATCTGGAGCCTGGCCGGCCCGAATTCCCTTGCTAGAAAACAAGCACCTTTGGATGCGGTCCAAATATTGCCAGAAGAGCTTGGGGAGGGGCTCTGGGGAAGCCATGGCTGATTGTGTGGACGGGGCAATGCCACCTCCTGCGCAAACATGCAGCATGTTCGCCGTGCTCAGTATTAGTGCACCGTGAAGAACGGTGCTGAGGATTCCAGCAGCAGGGGGCCACCCATCGCGCCCCCACTGCCCTCCTTCCTCCAGCCCCCGCAGCGCCTACTTCTCTTCCCGTCCATGTCCGCGTGGGCCTTGCGCGTCAGGATGCCGTGCTTGTAGGTCACGGCGTTCTGGGCTTGGGGGACGTCCAGGAAAGGGTTGCTGCCATCCAGGATCCTGGCCATTTTCTTCACGCTGGCCCCAAGCTGGTCATCCACCAGTTCCGACAACGACTTCCTCAGCTCGTCTTCATCACTTCAAAATAAAGCAAAGCAAAGAGTTAAGTTTTACCGAAGGGTAGAAATGCTTCCTCCACACTGCTGTGTGTGCCTAGGGAGGAGAGGTGTCACTCCGGACAGGCAATGAGAGCCGCGCTGGAAAGAAGACAAGGTGGCTTGTGGCTCGGGAAAGGGCGCCGCCTCGCAGCAGGAGTCCGTTCACGTTATGTCTGCGTGCCGCCTGCTTCTGGCGGCACCTAGAAAAGCGAGCGCTGGAAGGCAAGTCCAAGCTCTCCTGCGGGGCCTGGGTGCACTTTAGACCCTCGGCAATAGTGCTGAGGAAGGTCTTCTCCAAACAGACCCTCTCGATCGTTTTCATAGAAGCTGCAGGCTGCACAGCTCGGTGCCACAGTCAAAATTCCTGGGAGCGGGTTTTGCAGTCCAGGATGACGAGAGCTCTCCTTTAAATTCTCTCCCTCTCACATTTCTGTCCTGCCTTTTTTCCTTTTGCAAGGAGCTGGAGGCAGCTTACGTAATTCTCCCCCTCGTCTTCGCAACCTTATCCTCACAACAACAGCCCTGTAAGGTAGGTTAGGCTGGGAGTTTGTGCCTGGACCAAGGTCCCCCATGGAGGGGGCTGGAATCTGGATTCCCTGGGGCGCAGTCCAGCACCAGACTGGGGGTCCCCAGCAGCCCCTTCCCTTCCCCAGGCAAGGCTCCCCTGGTCTGGGGACGGGGAGACGGGTGGGCAAGAGAGAGCAGACCCCTCGCTTGGTAAATCCATTGCCTTTTCCAATGGAATACGTCACCACGGAAAATGCAATTGCTTTGCACAGAACCATTTATAAGGCTACCAACACAGGGCAGCTTGGAAATTCTCAATACCAAAATGAAACATGTTGCCATCACAAGCCCCTGGACAGGCACGTGGTGGGCATGTCATGAGTGGAGCCGGCTGGAGCCGGGGTCAGACTAGATGGCCTCGGAGGCCCCTTCTGACTCGCTCTGTTTCTCTGTTTCTAAGCCTCTTTTCAATAACATTGCTAAGGATGTGCCAACACCTAGAACATCATCTTGCGCATCACTGTTCCTGAGCAACTGAATTATTTCTGTGTGCCTCCATCCAAGAGTATGGACGCACGTTCTTCGTCTTGTGTCCCTCTGCAGGAAAGACTTGGAGCTTCATGTCCGTCATTGTGTCCGTCTTGCCACGAACATCCAGGTGGGGCTCCGTGTCGGGCAGCTGAAACCCTCCTGATCAAACAGACCACTGGGGAGTTTTTGGTTCCACCTCACCCTTTGCTCTGGGCAGCTTGTGCTAGTGAGCAGTTTGCCCCCTTGTGCTTTTGGTGCTTCTGCCATGCGAAGTTGTGTCAGAAGCGAGACCAAGATAGGTCACTGCCCTGCAGAGACGAAGCACCACTTGCCATCTGGAACACATCCTGCGTGGGAAAAGGACTTCCCTGAACCCCAAAAAACTTGAAAGCCCTTCCATAAGATGTGAAGCTACCCATAAGGCAAGATTCAAAACCAGACAGCACAAGGAGCTCCTGGCACAATTTGCTTTTAATATATCTGTTATGTATGCAACAGTACATGTTGTGGCTGATGTACATATTTTGTACCATTTGGCAGGAAAAGGTATCTGACAGCAGGGAGGTAATCAAAGCATAAAGTTACCTCCACCATCTGCTGGGAGAGCTCTCACTCGGAAATGTCCTAGATTCTGTCCTCTTTTATTATCACTTTAATGTCAGTTCCATAAATCATATTCCTGCCTCGGAAGGCTAACGAGTCGCTCCCTGTCTTGGGTATTTTTTGTACGGTTATCTTTCCCCCGCTTATCCTTGTATGCATTTATTTATCAACCTGATGCTCAGATGCACTTTCCCTGAACTTGCTTATATAATCTCTCTCGCAAATGCCAACACTTTCTACGCGGCCAGATGGAGACAGAGGCATGGGCTCCCTCCTGTGGATCCGTTAGATTAATGTTTCAGGGCGATGCGGAGCGAGCAGCCTTCAGTGCAAGATCAGTGCTGACTGCTCTTCTCCAACACTCTGGATAGCCGAAATGGGAGGTGTGAAAGATGCTGTCTTAAAAGATGCCACTAGGATCGCCTCTCAAGTTTAGCCAGCCACAGGATTCTCAGAAAATTGGGGCAAATTCAGCCAGTTCAACTCCACTTCTTTACACCCAGGCTCCGCAATTTCGCATCCCATCAAGCTGAATGGAGCCCACACCCCATCTCAAGCAGCATGCAAGACCTGAGTTGCTTTGGTTAGCATGGTGTTTTAAGAGCACCGTTCATCGTTCTGGGAATATTTTGACCCACATTTCTGGGATGAGCCAGAATTGGGGGAATCAGTAAAGACCATCCCCGTCTCCTGGCATGTGGAAGGTTCTGAGAGACTTCACATCTGCTCCTACTCTGCCGCACAGGTTTGGGCAAGTCTTGTCCACCAGAGCAAAGAGTCAGGTGGATCAGAAGGCAATGCGGGACCAGAGCAAGGAGGAGCATCCTTGCAGCTCCCTGGTGTCCCTCCTTCCCATCTGCATTTGGGCTGAAGGAAGGAGGAAACTGGTGTGCGCATGAAGGCCGTGCTGTGCAAGCCACTGCGCATCGTCCTCACCGCTCAAGGGACACCGCTGTGAAGGCATCGGTTTCAACATTCACCTTCCTCGCATTCTGAAGTGGCGCCAACACGGGACACCCAGGACTCTGCGCTGAGACCAGCAGGTCTGGCCTTGTACTCACAACATGCTCACTCCAGAAGGCAGGGCTTCCCACCATCGTTTACCTCCCACCATTCGAGCTGAGGAATGCAGACCCACGTTTCTGTCCGGAACAACATTTCCCCATGGCGATAGCTTTAATAAAGGTGCTCTCCCCATCCGATGAGAACGTGGCCAAGTCAGGGATAGCTCTGAGAACCCCCCTGCTCTTGGCAGGTTGTTACATACATGGATCCGAGTTTAAAAATGAGCCACAAACTTCAAAGATTACAGCAGCAAGATTGCTAACGGGGACGGGCGAATGTGATCATATCCGACCCATAGGTTTCTATCTGGACCGGCAGCCAGTCCCTGTATGGGCTCGATTCAAAGTGTTGGTGGGAACATTCGAAGCCCCGCATGGCTTGAGGCCAGGATTCCGGCAGGATGGCCCCTTCCCACACACAGTACGTCTGCCCAGATCGCAAGCTCATCCTCCCTGGTGCTTCTCCAACAAACAGGGCCGTTCTGGCGGTGGCCCCCAGCTGCAGAAGAGCTTCCAGAGCATCAGCATTGTATTTTTCTTGCGCCAGGCAAGGACTTCCTGATTCCCCCAGGAAGCTGAGTCTTTCCATTTCTGTCATTTTAACCCTCTACTTTAAAAAAAACACACTGCTACTCGCTTTTACTTTGCTTTGCTGCCTTGACTTTTAGCTTCTACAATATGCTTCTACTGTATACTGCACTTTTAAGCTTTCTTAGTGATTTTGTTGAATTTTATGCTTTTCATGCCCCCCCCCCCGGAGCATCTGCTATGGGGCCACACAGGAACGTAATAAACGCATGAATATTCAAGTAGTGCAAAATACTCACATGGCCCATTCCAGCTTTTCGTTTTTGATCGAGTTGTACAAGGCCTGAAAGAAGAACGTGGCATCAGCTCTTGGTGGGCTTTCAGAGCAGGACTTCAATCTGTGGGTGGCGTTCGCGCAAGCGTCCCTGCCTGCATTTGGTTATATGCCAAAGCGTACACTAGCGTGGCCCCACATGGTGCCGTCTCCCCTTCCATGTGCTGAACATCCCGCCGGCACACGCAAAAGGGCCGCATCTTTTGAGAGCAGCATCCTCCTTCGGCAGGCGGGAAGGGAAGCTGCGTGGAGACGCATCTCTCCCGCCGTGCCTGCCCACTTTCCCTGCCTCTCGGCGTCTGCATCTTGTCCATCTCCACCATGAATCCAACTACAACAAACAGGCATCTGTTGTTTGGTGCTTTTAGCTTGGCTGGGCATTGCAGCTTTACGTTTCCTGTCATCTCGGTGGAAAACCTTATCTCGGGTCTTTCTTTCTCCTGTTTGTTTTTGCTTTTGGAGCTCTGGGTTTAGGAAATCCCACATTGCCAGTAAAAGGAACAAGTTTCCAAAATCCAGGCTTGTTTAATGGCCTCTCCCAAAAGGAAAGGCGAGCTCTTTGCAATTAACCTGACCTGGAAGGTGTCCATGTCATTCGCGGGCCTACCTATATGGTGGTTCAGGATGGAGTTGAATGTGATTAGTCCCGACTGTCATGGGGCGCAACAGCGGCGACAAGAGGCGCATCTCTGCCTGTGCCTCGCAAAATTGCCATGTAAGTAGAATGAGCTGCTCCCTAAATTGCCAGGCCGCCATCCATTGGAGGAAAATGCTGCGAACGGGAGGAGCGAGGGGAGGCAGGGAGAGGGCGCTTGCGGTGTGCGGGGCGGCGGCTTTGTCCAGGCCCCTCTGGAATCCGCAGCAGCAGGAAGGTTGGTCTCCACACAGCAGCAGCATCCCAAATTGGGATTAGCAGGCTGCAGCCATGGGCCGGGGCAGCGTTGCTCAGCCGTTCTGGCGCTGGGTGCCCAGCCTTGGGGTGATCGGACTGCTTTCTGATGAAATGTCACTTCCGATGCAACGCAACATCTCACTTTCCCGCGAGGTGCCGTGTCGCACCAGAGTGCAGTGGGAGGCTGCCCGTCTGATCGCTCCCATGGAACGAACGCCCTGCTCAAGGAAAACTAGCATGTGCGGCACCCAGGCTTGGTGAACCCTTACCGCTAGCTTTCAGGAAGCAGGGATTTTCCGAGATGAAGGTGCATGCAGTTCTGCAGCCTGAATTCTGAATTCTTTTTTTCCACCTGTGTGTTCAGCGCTGCAGCACAACTGAGCTTCTGGAAACAACAGACACCCCGTTACCTTTAGCACCTCCTTCGTAAAATCCTTCCCATCATTCAGTCCATCCAGATTTGCCATGAACTGTTGGCAGGACATCTTCTTTCCAATGTTCTGTAATGAAGAAGAGGGCAGATGACCGGGTGCCTCGCTTTTTTCTCAGACTGTTTTAAACTCGGTTGGAAAAATATAAATATTCAGGTAACTGAGGGAAAGGAGGGCTTTGGAAAGGGTTCAGAGGATGTTCTCGGGATGGGAAACAAAGCCCTATGAGGAGAGCCAGTGTGGCGCAGTGGTGAAGAGCATGGGACTGGGACTCAGCCAATCCGGGTTCAAATCCCCGCTCAGCCATGGAGCCACCTGGGTGACTCTGGGCAAGTCACAGACTCTCAGCCCAACCGACCTCACAGGGTTGTTGCTGTGGGGATAAGATGGAGGAGGAGTTGTAAGCTGCCTTGAGCCCTTTGTAGGAAAAAGGCAGGATATAAATCGATAGATAAATAAATAAATAAATAAACGGGAGAGAGCGGGGCATGTGCAGCCTGGAGAAGAGCAGGCTGAGTGGGGACAGGGCAGCACCGGGCAAGCGCGGAGCCCCCATCTCCTCCCTGCAATGCCCACCGTGCTTGGGGTCCAGAGGCCACGTGCTCGGCGTGTCTGATGGCCCTCGCTCTCCTCAGGCGATCCTGCACAGGTGTGGCGGGTCGGACCGCCAGGCCCGGCCAGCCCAGGGCATGCGACGGCCAGAGGACTGCACACCGCTGGCTGTCCTTCCCAGCACGGCCACCCTGCTTGCTCCACCTGGGCCCTGCATGGCTGCACGGCTGGCAGGCGAGCAGGAGGGCGAAGCGCCACGTCGGTGCAGCCTCTGCCGCGTCTTCCTATCGTGCCGTTTCCAGGTGGGACGTCGGCGCCAGAGAGGACTGGCCGAGCTGCTTCCTTGAACTTTTGAAGCGCTGCATCAGCCCCTTGGTCTCGCTGCGCCACGGATGAATCAGGCTAAGTGTGCCGTCGGCCACCATGTTAGCCTCATAATGCTGCTGTTGCGACACGTCGTCACATCGCCTCCGACTCACAGCAGCCCTGTGAGCCAAGGGCGTCCGACATGTCCCGGCCCTTGACAGCCCTGCGCGGCTCTCCCACGTGCAAGGCTTCGTGGAGCCAACCCGCCTCACGCCTGGCCTTCCTTTTCTTCTCCTGCCTTCCATTTTCCCTAGCAGGGAAATGGTCTAGGGAACGTCGTGAGCGGAGCCGGCTGGAGCCGGGGGTCAGACTAGAAGGCCTGGGAGGCCCCTTCTGACTCGCTCTGTTTCTCTGACTTCTCCGGGGAGTTTGGCCAAGTCTGGCAGCTTCTCCTTTGCCTTGTGGGAAGTCCTAGCTCTTCAATCCTTTGCAGAATGTATTCTGTCCAGGCACACGCAAGTACTTTTCAGCAGATGCTGGACCTTGCCCCTACGTCCCTTCCCCGAATGTGTGAAAATAACTCAGCCTTCCAACATGCCCGGTGCCCCGAAATGAAAACTAGTGTGAAGGGACACCCCTTCTGTTCCTGCCGTTACGCCATCCCTTTCGGAGGCCAGAACTGAGCCCGGCCGTTTTGTAATGCCAAAAACAAAGGGATGCTTCCGTCCAGAGCGACTCTTCGCCTCTTGAACACGGAGGAAACGTGCAGGCTTCACGCGGAGAGCCTGCCTCGTCCGACACTTTGATCTGGCAGGATGGAGATGGAGCTACTGGGAACCAGGTTGGAATGGAGAGCAGGTGCTTAGTTATTTAAGCCCCAATCCTAGGCGGGACACAATGGGTCTTGTAGGAAATTTCTGCCTAAACATGCCTAGGGCGGCCCCTACAGTTCATTATTATAATTATGTGTTTACTTCCAGGAAGAGGAGCTTGTGGGATCTTCCATCTCGAGCGTCAGAATAACTTGGTGGGTGAGCCTTTGGCATGTGGAGAGAGTTTTCCTTTCCATTTCAGGCAGCAAAATATTGAGGCCGGCAGAAGTTATCGGCTTAAGCCTATTTATTTCTAAGGGGGTTAGGGAACAAAGTTTAGGAAAGCACACAAAGCCACACATTTCTGTTCTGGAAAGTCTGCCATTTTGTGAGAGTTTGCTTGAATGATTAATGCAAAAGCGTATTTTAGTCACACAAAGGAATATCAAATGCCACACAGTCATAGACCGGGATTAGTGAAAGCACTTACCACCTGAGGAAAGTGTTGAAGAGCAGAAAGAGGATCCGAGGAGCAGGCGGAAAGAGAAAAGAGGAGGAAGGAAAGAAGAAAGAAATGAATGCTTCATGCGCCAGTGTTCACGACTCGGAGAAGCTCCCTCTGAGGGAGTTCGCCCTATTTTTCACACCGCTTCACTCGCGGAAGAATTTGCATGCTCAGGGGCTATCTTATTATTATTATTATTATTATTATTATTTAAAAATTTGTATGCCGCCCCCTTGCGACAAGCCTCAGGGCAGCTTACAACAATAAATAAAACAGCCACAATTACAATATTCAAGGTTAACATTAAAAACTAACATTAAAAACTGGCCCATCTCGAGGTAAAGATAAAAATACAATAAATACAATAAATAAGATAAATAAACAAATATAAATTAACAGTTAAAATAACTTTTAAATTTTCCTGTCCAAGCCTCCCCCAGGTAGGTGTAACTTTTGTGAGACCTCATTCTCTGAGGGAAGTCAGCCCCACTTCTCAGGGCAAATTATGCAGTAAAGTCGATTCATGACTCTTCAGCCTGAAACTGGTAGTTAACGCAACTAAGGGTGCCTTTACACAAAGGGAAAGAAACAAGGTAAGAAATGTGATGCGTAGTTTGCTTTTCTAGAAAGGCTGTTTTGTCCTGCTTGGTATGAAGTTTAGAGAGAATTCTTCCTGTAGTGCCACAGTCTGACACTGAACCATGGAAATATGGAATTAGGAACAGAACGTTTAGATGTGCGCTAGAATCACCCAGAATCCGTGCACATGTGGTGGGAACGCAGAGCAAGGTGCCAGAGGAGTCTTTCGGGGAGGAAATTTCCGGAGATCCCGCTGGCAACTGGAGAGGCCGCCGTGAGAAAGCACTGCTTGCTTTCGAAAGCAAAAATGCAGGTTGCCACTGAATTTTGGGGGAATGGCGGCCCTGGACAGCATGGAACCCAGGGTCTTGGAGGAGCCCCGTTTAGGCCCCACGGCCTTGCTGGGTTCAGCTGCCTTCCGCGCTCACCACTTCTCAGCGCAGGCCGTATTTTCTTGCTGCCGAGGCTGCACTACTGAAGTTCTGCAGCCAGTTTGGGAGAAGGGCTGCTGGAGGTGGTGGCGGGGTACTAAAAGGGCCAGGTGGAGCTGGGGAGGCTGCAGGAGGAGAGGCTGCTCCTCAAGAAAGCACTTCCACGAATGCGCCTCAGTGGTGGCGTTAACTTTTTACAACATCATATGATGCTAAAAGGCCACCTTAAGGGCTACATACAGCAGTGGTCTAAGAGCCTTCTGGTAGGGGAATCTTTCCCTGATTTGGGAGGGATGTGACCCACCAGGAACGGAGAGGCTTCCATAATGCCTGGACCACTGAGTCGCCCACTACCAGCAACCCCGGCCCCTTGTCCAGCATCAGCTGCAGAAGCCTCCTTCCTCACGTGCCCAAATGTATCGGAGCTAGAAAGCTTTGCAGGTCGGATGGCCAAGCATCTTCCGTGGCTGGGATGGAGCGCCAGGTGAGCAATTTTGGCCCCCTGAGCCGTTCCAGGTTCTTCTGGCTGGGATCAGAAAGGTGCCTTCACCACCTCTCTTAATCAAGCCTGGAAGACAATGGACTCCAGTCCACCTCACCAGGATGAGTAAGTCCTGAGTAGAGAAGTTTGCTTCGCAGCCCTACATAGCGAGTCGCTGCTCACAAACTGAACCGAACTGGAAAGATTGAGGCTTCAGCCGCACCCCCCGCCCCCCCATGGCCCACCACTTCCAAGAGACTCCGTCCAAACCTGCTCTAGCTCCCCGAAGTCACAGGACAGCTGTCTGTACTTACGTGGCCGTGAAGATCAGTATTGAGCAGCATCAGGGCACAGGTGAGCGTGTGGATCCCATCTGGAAGAAGCAAAGAGCTTTAAGAGGGTCACGACAGACCGGCAAAACCAAATACTCGGCTTAGTTCCCTGGGCAGGGCAACACCCAAAGCTCCAACAGTGGAATCTGAGAGGTTCGCAGATAAACTTTCCTGAATTTCAGTCCCGGTTCAGAGTATTTCTCTAGTTCTGCTATTAACCCCCTCCCATTAATTACTAATCTCAACCACTCTTTAGTTACTGGAATTGAATAGGTCTATTAAATGGGAGGCATTCTCAGGGGGGCAGGTGACCTGCTTTACAGGGAACAGTCCTCCGATTGAAGGGCTGTCCTGAAGTACTTTCTGTTCTATCCGTTCCAAGTCTATCCAAAAGTCATCCATAAATGGGTGCATTTTGGCTCCTGAGGAAGGATAGTTCTGAAATGCACAGGGCGACACCAAAACTTTTTTTCTGGGACTCGTTACTATTTCTGTCCTCTAGGTTTCATTTTGCACATGGATCCCTCCCTTGAGTATCGGGGAGATCGTTGGCAAATGGCTCTGTCCAGCAAAAGCAACCTTCCAGGACAGATTCTCAAAAGTAGAATAGCTGCAGCGCGCCGAGGTCAAGAGCCATTGAGGAGGGAAGGGCGGCATGTGTCTTTTGGGTGGCTTGGGTGTGCTTGGCTTGCACGGACATGTGTGCGAGTGGACAGAGCCTCCGGCACTCCCTCATCTAAACGGCTCGGTGTTTTCTGCACGCTTGATGGACTGTACAATTCAACGGCACTTGGGAGTTTTGCTCACTACCTCGAGCGATCGTCGGTTCCCGGATCTTTGCCTCAGGTTCGATTGAACTGCAGGCTCTGGTAACAGAAATGGACCACGCTGCATGGCTGCTGCGAATCGCCCTGCTCCGCATTTACCACCTACTCTAAGGAGCAATGTTGAGGCCCAGCATTACGACGTGATAGTCTGGGCGATGGCTTCCTACTCCGATCTCCTCTCTCCCCTTTCATTTCTGTGGGCCAGTTTGGAACAGGACCAGTATGCTTTTGTTTCATTTATGGAAATCTCCAGACTGAGCCATCCTGCTGTGGAGTGTGGACTCTCTCCCTGGGTTACCAGTCGGATGAAAGGATCCCTCCTGATCAGCCGGACTCGTGTTCTCAGTCATGAGCCTCCGGGCAGCACCCGAAGGGGTGTGATTAAAAGTCCCAAGGAGGGGAGTCATACGGCACCTGCACCTCCCCAATCTTTCCTCAGCCCCCTTCCCACTGAATGCCACCTGCCTAAGAGTGCAGGGACCAAGAGGGAGAATCCGCAGGGGTTGCGGTCAACGCCGCCCCTCCTACATGGTCTCTTGGTGCACCTGTGGCCCCTTTGCAGGATGGAGCCCAAGCAGAGCCACATGTGGAGATGCGGCTCCTGCTGTGGGTCTGGGGGCCTCGGAGCAGCTCAACAAGTGCCCCGAGGAGGAAAAAGGGAACTCTAAGCCCGAAGGTGCCAATGCAGCAGCTGTGTGTCCTTCCCTAGTCATGGGAAAAGGAGGAGGCCCAAGCAAGCTGATGATGGGGGGAGCTGAAGAAGCCATCCAAGCGGTCTTCATGTTCCATGGGGGAGGACAATCCCTGCTAGATCCTACCCCCCACCCCCAATTCCACCTGTCCCACTCAAATTTTCCAGCCAGCAGACCTCGGCTCTGCAGATTCGTTCCCACAGCACAGGCTAATTTTCCAGGTGGACGTTCCTGGAATGTTTCTCCAGCAAGGAGAGCCTCTTGGGGAGCCTGCTGAGCCGCCTTGGCTGTGAGTGTTACCTTCGGAGGTGCTCTCTTCCGGATTGCAGTGGCAGTATCTGTGCGAGAAGTGGACGAGGACTCGCTCCCTCTCCTGCGTCTCTCCCATCAGCGGGAAAGCTTTCAGGAATGTTCTAGGCATAGAGAGTGAGCATTAAGCCAGCGAGCAGACAAACAAGGCAGCTATTATCAGACCTCCTCAGCAAAGCGTACTAAGATGCTGAGACGCCAAATCCCTTCAGGGCTACGGTATTACAAAAAGTTCACCAGTTATTCACCAGTAATTTGTTATGAACCACTCCGGGGACAATGCCAGCCCTCATACTTGCTCCCGTGCGCGACACGTAAGGGCTCCGGACCCGGCCCGCGCTGGAACGCTTTGCTGCAGGTTTCGGCAGCACCCGCCCCGTTCTTAGTTTCCAGACCCCTTTCCTGAGCGATGCCCCCAAGTTACCGGGCTGTGTCGAGAGTCCAGCCCACTTTGCATCAGCGATGGACGATTTCCCCTGCCTTTTAGAGAATGGTTTCTTTGCTACCCAAAATGTTTTGAGGCTCTTATGAGATTAATGCCATGGGTACTTATTGAGTTGCACCTAGAATGTTACCCGTGACAACAGGTTCAACTCTGAGGTGCAATACTTAGCAACATCTCCAGGGACAGTTGAAGGGACAAACTTCTTCCTGAGGTTCTGGAGAGCTAAGAACAAACAGAACAGACAGTCTCAAGTCAGGTGGACAAATGTCGTAGCCTGATCATCCTGGTAATCTTGTGATCCTGTGAAACAAAGCCCACTCAGAGAGGAAGGCCTGGGCACGGGGGTGCTTTTCCCAGTGGAACTGCATGGCTGTGAGAGCTGGACCATAAGGGAGGCTGAGCGCTGAAGGATTGAGGCCTTTGAGTTGTGGTGCTGGAGGAGACTCCTGCGAGTCCCTTGGACCGCAAGGCGATCAAACCGGTCAGTCCTGGAGGAGATCAACCCTGACTGCTCTTTAGAAGGCCAGATCCTGAAGATGAAGCTCAGATACTTTGGCCACCTAACGAGAAGGAAGGACTCCCCGGAGAAGAGTCTAATGCTGGGAACAATAGATGGCAAAAGAAGGAGGGGACGGCAGAGGATGAGGTGGCTGGATGGAGTCACTGAAACAGTTGGTGTGAGCTTGAGTGGACTCCGGGGGATGGTGGAGGACAGGAGGGCCTGGAGGAATGTTGTCCATGGTGTCATGATGGGTCGGACACGACTTTGCGACTGAACAACAACATGGATATTCATTGCACAGTGCTGGACAAAAGGGAGTTAGTGCTTCGGAAGTAATCCTTGTTTTTGGATCAGAACAAGTCAGCAAACTCCCATCTGGTCTTCCCCCTTCCCGAAAGGAGTCCATCCACTCATTCCTTTGGCTTGCTTTAAGAACCGCCAGCTCCCCATGATATGTATGTGCTTCAGAGAGCCTCCAGTGAGCCAGAGTTTCTCCTCCTAGCTTTGCATCTTGGTCTGTGCACTGATCAGAAAGTTAAGGCCAAGTCCTTGGATCCTTGGTGGGCTTGGGATGGGGCATGCGGGAGGAAAGAGGCTTCCAAAGTATTTGGGGCCAAGTGCTTCAGGGGACTATGCATCAAAGCCGCTATATCAAACCCCATTTGGAAGAAAATCGGGACTCACAGTCAGCTGGGTGGCGTGACGTGTTCCCATGAGCTTGTACCTGATACGGAAACTGCATCGTGACCAGCAGAAACTTCAGCGATTCCAGTGACGGCCCAACTTAGCAATTGTAAAAACATATATATTTCAAGGCTAGGAGTTTCTTTTATTGCACCCATCAAGCATAGAAATAGTCTCCTAGCTACCTTTCCAATTATAAGAATGTTCTTGTGTCCTTTTCCAACAGGGCAAAGCATGATCTTATTAGATGGTTCTAAATATAGCAGTTTGGACCAAGCATCAAATTAAGGGCATAGCAAGAGGAGAAAGATATAAGAGGAACTTGTGCAGAGCCAAGAAAAATCAGAAAAGGGGAAGTTGAGACTGAAGAAGAGATGTGCGTAAGCCAAGCAGGTAGGGTGCTTTACATTTAAGGATTTTAAGGATTTAAATGTAAGGATTTAAGGATGTAAATTTAGGGGAAGGGAAGGAAAAGCAATTCCCCCATCCACAGCTTTCTCCCAGGGCCTCTTCCCCACTAACTGCGAAGCGTGGGGTGAAAGACAGGAAGGGTAGAGGTGGGGTGCGGATCGGGGCTCCGCCACTTTAAAGGCAGAGCCACCGCCAATTTCATGCAAAGAAAGTGCACTGTGAAACGAGCCACCCAAGAGAAGGTCAGGGGAAATCAGAGGCACGGAAATAGCTTCCCACGGGATCGTTCCGAGTGTCGCAAAAAGACTGAGCACCTCCATGGTATTCACTCGCTTACGACTGACGCTGACGGCCAGTCTTCTGTGGTAGGACACACTCCATCCGTCCTTCTTGGGTCATCAGCCGATTTTGAATGCTGCCATTGCTCATGAGCTCTCTGAGAGCATTTCGCTGTTTTCCTGAGAAATGGGTGATTGGTGGGCCGAAGTCCCCCAGGACCCCTGAAACATTCCTGGCTCTGCCCACCTGCTCGAGAGGCCGAAGCACTTCCACGCAAGCATCTCCCTCCACGGAATTCAGGGGTCTGCGTGACAAAGCCTTCCCCTTCTCACCACCCTCGCTTTTCTTTTCCCTTAAAATCCACCAAGGAGGAAAGGCAAGTAGCTGCACAATGGCTGCGACCGGAAGCTCTCCGTGGGGCTGCCCTGGAAAACGGCCTGGAAGCTACAGTTGGTGCAGGACGGGGCAGCTGACCGATACCAAGCACCCTGCAGCTCTGTGCATCACCCGGTTGCCCACGGGAGCCCGGGCTGCCTCAAGGCGCTCGGTTGGACATGTGAGGCCCTGACGGTCCAGGCCCTGGACATCTGAATGGACGCTCCCATCCATGTCGGCCTACCCAGACCCTGCGCTCCTCATCAGAGCTCCTGCTCCAGAACGGTCTCCCAGGAAAGCTCCGGAGACCGCAACCCTTCAATGAGTCTTCTCAGTTGCGTTGCCCCATTGATGGAATTGCCTTCCCAGGGATGCTTGCCAGGCGCTGCCCTTACACACATTCCCGGACCAGACCGAGACATTTTGACTCATTTTGAGTGTTGGGTATTTTACTTGGAATTTGATTTTAATTGGTATTTTAGATTAAATTTTAGCCTTTGTGACTGTGATGTTCAGTCGCTTCTTAAACTATCGCTTGGTACTTCTGCTATGAGGGTGATGTTACTTTATTTTTATTATTTATCAATACTGTGGTTTTAATTGTTTATGTAGCAAATAAATTATGTCTTTGATTGTTATGTATTACATTGCTGGTTTTTATTGTGTGGTCCGTGTAGAGAGCTGTGTGGCTACCCGATGGCAGATACAAGTGCTAAATAGGGACGTCAGCACGCGCTTGGCAGCTTCCGCCCCGTTCAGACGTCAACAGCCTTCATACTGGATTCGAGACAACCGACTTGCAGGTCAGCAGCATTAGCACTGAATTTAGACCGCACGTGGTTGTGGCAGCTTCCCCCTTTTTCCAGTCTGATCACCTGATCCAAAGCAGATATAAATGAAGCGCATGAGTGGACGAAAGACCGAGATGTAAGAGAGACGCGCAGACAGGGCGAAAGAGGGCCTGCACTGCTCCAGAAAAGCCCTGCACCAGTTGATTGTATCTGGCAGGGACGGTGGAGGCCCTGGGCTGCTGCTCACCTGTCTGGGATCCCGGCCCCGCAGCTCACCTGAGTGCTTTGTCCAAGGCCAGCCCGGTAAAGTCGAAGAAGCGCAGGTATTCTTCCGCGACCAGTTTGCTGAATTCATTACTGTAACCAAAGAAGTCGCAGTCAGTCCCGTGTCAGATAGTGCTTAACCGTTCGTTCATCCCCGGGGGTCCTTGTCAGGGCGCCAATTTGTTTTGCTTTTACATTTGTAACTTTCACATCTTTCCTCCTTTTAACACCTGTGCAATGGAGTATCACAGCATTCATAAAACCAAGCCAACTAACAGGAGGAATCCAGAAAGAGAAAAGTGAAAAACGGAGCCCCAGTTTGGACCGGACAATAACACTGCAGTTTGTGCAGAGCCTCTGCTATCCAACTAATTTTCAGAGACGTTGAATAATTTCTTCCTCCCATTTCAAAGAACCCTGCTCAGCACCTATTATCCTAATGTCCGCTGGGCTTGGATAATACAACTTGCCTTTAATTAGGGTCTAGGCAAAAATTTAGGAACCACAAAAATCTGGAATCTGCAGGATAGAAGCAAATGCAAGCCATCTTGAGATGTTATAATAATCATACGGTATACAGGAAATTTAAAAGAAAGAAAGAAAGGAAGGAAGGAAGGAAGGAAGGAAGGAAGGAAGGAAGGAAGGAAGGAAGGAAGGAGACAAATGGCCGTCCTTCTGTCTGCAAGTGGACTGGAAAAGAAGAGAGAGGGAGAGGGTAGTGGAAATATCTGATACTGTATATACATACATTCATACATACATACATACATAGAGAGAGTGAGCAAGCGAGCGAGGCAAATATCAGAAATTCAGTAAATATTGGCAACTACCGATCATTCTTAAGATTTTCAGCGGCACGGCAGGAAATGCCAGCAAATGCTGCCACAGACTTCTAAGTCGCGCGCCCACCTGCCTTGTGTGAATTTAGGTCTCATTTCAAGTACTGTTTCCTGGCACATGTGAATTCTTCCCTGCCCAGTCCCTCTTCACACGCACTTGCTGTCATTAACCTCTTGCAATACGGAGCATGTTTCTGCATCAATAAATACTTTAAAGAAACCCTAATACATTTCAGGGAATAGCTAGAAAGGGCGATCTTCACCATTAGGGGCTTTTCTCAGGCTGCCTTTGCCGGCGAGTGATGGACATGTGAGTAAAAATGCCCATTCCTTGGGTTGTGGCTTCTTGTTGCATGTGCGCCAGGCCAGCAGCTGGGCCCAGCGGTCACATGCGCAATTCGCCGCAAACTTCCTGCCTTCCCGCCATAACGATCCTTTCGGGCCAGCGCTGTGTGAGTCTCCTCACCAACCATTTCTGAGCTGTGTTGGTATCTCACTCTTTTCATCCTCCAGTGGCAACAGCGAAGGCGGTGAAAGCCATTCTGGTGCATTGCAGGGTAGGAACCGAGAGAAGAGAAGCAGTGCTCCCCTTCTCCAAACCAGCAAATGTGACGTGCTGAATTTGCAATGACTTGGTGGGTTAGGAAAGGGCTGAGCCATGGCCTCCTCCCAGCTTTCCCACACTAAATCATCCGTTTCGAAGCTGCTTCAGAGGAAGGAAACAGATGGCTGAGCTTTCCGGGCCTTTCTCTGGCGCATAATGTGCCTTTGCACTCTCAAAGGCTAAATAGACATTAAGACAATTGTAGAGCTTAAAACCCTGGTTGCAGGCTCACGCACAGTTCCCGGGAGAAAGTTCCACGACACACGGTGGGACTCGCACCTGGGTAGCCCAGGTAGAGGGCCGCACCGATGGTAGCATGAGAGGACCTTCTGCGCACTTACAAGGAATGCCGACTCCTTTCTCCACAATTTTTTCTTCCTTCTCCTTCGCATGGAAATTCCTTCCCATATTTGGTACTCTCTTTGTTCCGTTGTAAATCTTTCCGAGTCAAAGCAAACGTTCCACAAATCATGTGAAGTACGCATGCGTAATGGTTTTCTTTACGCATGTGTAAGCATTTGTAGCCCTGATTAGGATCGGGGCGAAGGGGGTTGGTGGAGGAATTAACCCCCCCCCCCACCAGCTTCCCACCACCTAAAATTTGCCCTCTCTCCATGGGTTCATTCCACTGTGCGTGGGATATTGGAGCCTGTTTCTCCAGCAAGGTATTTTTTAAGGTTCACTAAATCCGGGGAAACTAGCAAACCTTTTCAAGAAGCAATAGCTGAGTTAGGAAGAGGGTGAAAACCTACTGCCCCCTTTTTCCTGCTGCTCTTTTTTTTTTTCTAGTGTGGATATGGCTATTTATTTATTTGCTTATTCAGAGCTTTTATATACCATCCAACTCCCAGTGTCTCGGGACGATCGATGCCCAATTCTGTATTTTTTTGGCACAGTGGATTAACGAATAATGTTGTTACTGGCATCTTATCTAGATCATGCAACATTTTAAGGTAATTTTACCGTAGTAAATTTTATTTGTTCTTATTCCTCATTTGCAATTTAAAAGCTCAGGCTGATGCAAATGAAGACTGATTGATAAGTGCTGTGGAAACTTAAAGCAGAATATAGCACTGTTAGTTGTGCAGTGGCTTTGTTTTTATTTTTAAAGTATTGTTTATGCCTTTGTTCATGTCTTTTGTTGCTGGTGTCAAAAGAATGATAAGCATGTGAAAGGAAAACTATTTTTTTAAAATACAAAGAATCAATGATGTGTAAATTCGGGCTATCAAAGGGCATAAACAGAGGCCACTCGGTATGGCTAGAATCGGGGTAAAGACAGATAACCAAGTGACCCTAGAAGAGCAAGACTGCATAGATGCTAAAATGAAATAGTATTGTATTATTGTTACATTCAGCAAGTTTGCATTTACGAGGGGGTGTTTGCCACGATGTTGAAACTGAGAAAAACTAGGGTGGAAGGTTTGCCTGGCTGGTCTTCAGGTTTGGGCAAACTAGCAACTGAAGGGGTCGGCGTGCGGAGGGTGCTTTCTTGGCCTTTCCCCACTCTAATTTTTGGAAGACTTGTTGCTCACAGCACCTTCCCTGCTTGTCCTCCGTGGGCGGCCTCCTCCTCCTCCTCCTCCTCTCTCCAGCGATCCCTCAAATTCTCTTCCCAGTCTGAAGTCTGGTTTTGGCCACGGAAGGGGAATGTGAAGCCCAGGGAGTCTGGGCAGCAGCGGCTTCAGGTTTCTTTGTCTTGTAGTCCAGCAAAAACATCCCAATAAACTTTCCATTAAGCCCAAACAGGGTTCCATCATTGGGAAAAAGCTGCCACTTGAAGGACCAGTTTCCCCATCACCGTGCCCCCTTGGCAATGAGGCCAGACTGCCGAGGGCCCAGCAAAGAAAGCTGTTTGAGGCTCCTTGGGTGCCGGGGGATTGAACCTGTCGCCACTCCCCTGCCAGTGGAGGCGCTGCCCCCTATTACCCCGCTGTGCCGGAGTGGCCTACTCGGCCGAAGACCCACTCTGTCCTCCCCAGCGAGGGCAGGCACTAAATGCCAGCCTGCAACTCCTCATTGCCGCCTCCAGGCTGTGCAAGTTGCGCGGAACCGGACACCAGCAAACGCACAACTGGGTTGCTTCTTTTCTCAGAAGTGAGCACTGGGGAGGGGAGCTGACATGGATTGGGCCCCCAATGTGTGGGGAGGGAAGAATTCAACCTTGCCACCTCCGTTGGTTGGGGCCTGCGTGTGCTTGCGTAGGAGTAGGGCATAGGAAGTAGGGCCTGACCCACCAAAAGAGGCCCAGAGAAGGCCAAGCCGTGTTCCCCGCCTTGTCCCGCCGCACTTCACGAACAGTCTGGCAGCCCAGAACAGGCTACCTCGTGGGGCAGAGGGGACGTCCCTGGACGGCACCTCTCGCAGAAAGCATCCCCCTACCGGGGCCACGCCGGGGCCCTTCTCCGCCGCCCTGCCACTTACTTCTTGCCCAGCTGGCGTGCCACATCGCAGTGCTTGAACCCCTCGAGGTGGTACAGCCGCTTGGCCAGCCGCTTGGCCGCCTCGCTGTCCGCCCGGCAGCCGTTGACGAGGGTGTCCGTGCTGCCCTGGTCCAGCTGCTCCGTGCTGCCCATGTCGGAGTCCGAGTCGGAAAGAGCATCGCTGATGTTGGCGTCGCTGCAAGGAGAAACCACACTTAAGCGAGTGGCGGCTGGAGTGAGTGGCGGAAGGTGGGACACGGGGAGACCACACTGGGGGCCCCTCACCCCCATTTTAGGTGCATCTGGGTTTTTTCCGAGCATGTGGCCCCAGAGCAGAGGGAGGAACTGTCACAGATGTTTTCTTTGCTTTCATTAAAAAGAAATGTTTGGAGGGGAAAGGAAGCACCATTGGAGAGAAGCATTTGCAGGAATCGCCAAACCTGGGTGAATCGCTCGATACGAGGGTCGAGTGGGTACCTCCGAATCCCACATATGGTCAATATTTGGAATGTGTTGGCTGCATTATCAGGGAGCTGTAAATCCCACTGGCGACAGCGTGGGGAGCTTCAAAGTGGATCGTGCCGCCATGGAACCGTTAACGCCACAAGGAGTCGTCAGGGCCGGGGATGCCCCAAGGGGCCTTCCGCCAGTCCTCCGATCTCGTAGCCGGATGCATGAGGGCCCGTCTCATCCTCACATACTGTGCAAAGTCCGCCCTGTGTCAGTAGTAAACAGCGTGCCCAAGTATAAAAGTTCATTTCCCCCTTAAATTGCATGACGGGGATAATCAGGAATCGATGGAGCGATTGCTTTTGCGCAGAAGGAAAGCAGAGCTGTTTAGGATGTGTGTCTCTGTCTCAGTACCAAATGAAGGACATTTAAGGCTCAATTAAGTTGTTACGTACCTGCACTTGATGGACCTTGAGGCATTTTTAAACATGTCCCCATTTCTGTGTTTAACAGCTCCTGGGATCTGACCTGGTTTCCTGCTCTGGATTATCTATGGCTTTCAGTGCACGGGGCAGTTTGGAAAAGTAAAAGAAAATGGAAGAAGTTGCTTTCTGCAATGAAGACCTGAGCGCAGGTCAAAATGGATGCTCTTGAAAGACATCTCTAGAAACTAGCATTTCAAAAGCATCCAGGGAAGAGCCCACAACCAGAAGGAGCTGGTTTCTACCAATCTGTTTGAAGGCCGCCTATCACCATCACTCTCTCTGGGCAGCTGGTTTGCAAGAGAACATGACGCCGCCTTTGGAGTTTGAAGTTTCATCTTCCTCCAGCCAGCATGTAATACAATCCCATTTAATTTCAATTGCTTTTCCACCAAGATGAATCTCCAGCTTTGCAAAGATGGAAGCCATAGAGGGGAAAGGTGCTGGATGCTGGAAGAAGCAGGAGAGAAATTGTTCTGCCTGTCCCAAAGTGATTAATATAAGCCAAATGGGTTTTGGAACCAAATTGCTTCTTCAGGTGCTGTACTGCTTACCAACAATAAGCAAAGTTGCTGGTGAGAAGAACTGGACCTGAATGGAGACTTGGGTTCCAGATCCGTCAAGCCCCCAACGGTGCTGGCAGTGTCAGCTCCGTCCCTTTGCTGGCCACCCTCCTTTCTGTGCCACCCAGAAGGTGAACTTCCAACGGAGAGCCAGTGTGGTGTCGTGGTGAAGAGCACGGGACTGGGACTCAGGAGACCCGGGTTCGAGTCCCCGCTCGGCCATGGACTTTGGGCCAATCCCAGCCTCTCAGCCCAGTCTGCCGCACAGGGCTGTTGTGAGGATAAGACTGGGGGGAGGAGGAGGAGGAGGAGGAGGAGGAGGAGGAGGAGGAGGAGAGTGATGGAAGCTGCCCGGAGTTCCGTGGAAGGAAAGAGGGCAGGGTAGGAATCTAAGAAATAACGGAAGATGTCCTGCCAGTGCAGGTGATCTTTCCAGCTGAGGGGAGGCAGGCAGCGGGGGGAATGAAGACACGGGGGAGGGCTGAGGGCAGGTGAGGCGGAATGGAGGGCCCAGGTCTGAGGACAGTTTTCTTCCCAGGAAAGCAGCTTTCTCTCTGCCCACGCCGGAACTTGCAATTCTCACCCAGTATGGGAGACTGATCTGAGTAAAAGGGAGGCTTCTGTTTTTCAAAATAGGGACCCATTGTGGTTTCTTGTGACTAAGAGCAGAATAAATTCTGCACCTTGAGACTGGTTTTCACATGCAGGCGCTTGTGGCCACCGGCCTCCCAGCCTTGCACCTTTTTGGTTCTCTCCCTCTCGCTCCTTTTGCACCACTCAGCTTGATGCAAGTTCTGCAGAAGTTAAAAACGTGTTCCCTATTTCATAGTCTTTGGATATTGTCCTTTGTTAGTTTCGAGTTTTTAAAATTAAGTTGCAAAATCAGGAAATATGAGCAAGAGTATGAAAACTTCAGAATAATTTATTAACTAAGCCTGTTAATAAGGCTATTAACTATTAATCTTTATTAACTATTAACAAACTATTAACTTAGTCTGTTCAGAGAGCTCTTGTTTTAATACCAAGTAAAGAATTCATGTTTAACTGTATCCAGCTTTCTTGATCCTTCTCTAACATGGATTACATTTATAGAATGCATAGAAGTGTTCTAAATAAACAAATAAACAAATAAATAAAAGTTATGAGCAAATGCACTTGTTTGTCTATTTGCTTAGCATAGTTTGACTTGCCTGATGTAGCAGCTTCCAAAAAGATTAACGTACAGTTACAATTAAATACATACCCAAGAGCAGCCAATGATTTCAAGCAAAGATTCTGACTAGAATAAATGCATCTTCAAGCTGCTTTTGGTTTTTCCAAGCCAGCTGGAAAACGAGCTGGCTTGGAACGTCCATTGAGAGAACACGTCCGTTTCTCTGGGCCAGAGTTCCAGAGCCCCATCTCTGGTACTTGCAGAGCAAGAGTTCTTGTTGGTGGGCCAGAGAAGGGGGTTTTTGACGTCACGCTTGTGCCTGGCAGGCCTGTATGGCAACCCTTCAAATAATTGATCCCAAACCATTTAGGACTTTGAAGGCCAGCGCCTTCCAGTGAGTCCACAAAGATGGCGACCAGGCCGCCGCTACAGAATGGGAGCATTGAATCACCGAGTCACCGAATCGCGGAACAGCAGAATCACTGAATCACAGAATCACAGACTAGCAGAACTGGAAGAGGCTGGAAGGCTGCTGGGTCCCAGCCCCGGCTCAGGGCAGGACTCTGAGTTGCACCATCCCTCTCAGAGGGCTGCCCAGTTGCTCCCTGAAGGCCTCCACTGTGGGAGAGCCACCGGCTCCCTCGGTCATGGGTTCCGTGGAGGAATATAATGCAAAGCTCCTGCCAGCTTCTAAACTCCCCCTTCCGTTTCTCAGTCATGTTCAGCAGCAGTCTGCTGCAGAGTGGTGTGACTCCAAGGACGGCATCTATGTAGCCGCGGCTAAGGTCAACTTTTTCCATACCGGGTTCCTACATGTAATACGCAGCGTTTACATTCCAGGTTTCTCTTGCGGTTCCTAGCCTGAAGGCAATCAGCCGGTCGTTACGTTTCTTGCCAACATTTGTGTTGCTGATGAACAGTTCTTATTCAAGAGCATCTTCTTCTAGAGGCACAGGACTTTGAAACTAGCAACAGTCATGCCTCATTTAAAACCTGAACACGACGTCTGCTCTTCCACCCGTGAAGCAGCCAGACACACGTGAGGAATACGGACGGTGAGGAACCCCTATGGCCTGGTTCCAGATTTAATGTCACCGACTGAAATCCGTGGAAGTGAAGTTAGCATGATGTCAGAAGCTGTGATTCCCCAGTTTGAGGCTCGCTTTTCATCCCCAGCTGGATCTGCAATTCCTTAGTATTCGCCAGGCAACCTTCTTCTGGACATCACTACCCAAGAAGACATCCTGCGGATAGGTACCTAGAAGATCCCCCTTCCTTCAGCCCTGTCAGTTAGGAGGAAGGACCCGAAGCGATACTTCACAGACCGCCATGAAGGGCAGCCTGAATCCCGAGCTGGGATGTAGGTCCCTGGGATCTACAACTAATGGCATTTCATCCTTCAGGGATCTGGCTGAGCAAGGCGGGGTTTCAGTCCCCGCCAGCTGCAGCTACAATGGCCAGTGGTCAAGGATGATGGAAATTGCAGTCCACCGATAGCTGGAGGGCCGCAGGGTAGATAAAGAGTCTACCCTGCAGCAGACAAAGCCAATAAATAAATAATGCATTTAAGGAAATATTTATTGACTGGTTTAAGGACAGCTTATTTATCAATCGAACATGAATATATTTGCATAGAACTAATATCTCAGTATAAGTATATTTTAAAGGTACTTATGGAAGGAAAAGATAAAAATTTCATCAGCAAAAGCTACCAGGCAATGTTAGGGAAAAAGGCACCATCTTTACTGTGGACAGACAAGTGAAAACTTACACTAGCCACAAACTATGCAATTTACTCTCAGCTCCACTGATTAAAAGCCCCCTCACCAATCAAATTTAGTCCCCAACAATTAATCAGCGAAGCCATTCATGGACTAAGCTACTAAACTTGTTTGATCTCCCATTGAAACCAATTCAAGCTTTCAGCATCTGTTACGATCACCATTCCGATTGCCACTGTGCCTAGGAATGATGAGAACAGCAAAGAACAGCGAGGGACACAAAAAAGCGCCTCATTAACCTATTTCCGTTGAAGCAGCTTATTCAGTCAACTAGGAAAATGCATCTGTGTTACGGGCTGTCGAAGTAGAAGAGTGTTTTACCTGATTGAACTGATCAGCTTCACAGCTTTTTCTTCCGACCCCTCAGCATGGAACCCGTTGGGCACACTGCTCAGGGATGTCCGGCTCAGCACGTTTTCAGACCGGCTGCTGGTGATGGCGTGTTTCAGTGGACTCCCGAAATCACCTTCCGTAACTCTGGCCATCGCCACGTCCTGCTTCTCCGCTGCCACGGGCGGCAGAGCCTGCTTCTGGTGGGTGAAGAGTTTCTGTTCCAAAAGTTCGGAACTTTCTTTAGTTCTCTGCTGGATAAGAGGGGTGAGCGGAGCGTCAAAGCTCACACAACTGTCCGTCTCGTCGGTCAGTGAAATCACATCCAGAGAGTCCAGGCTGCTGTAGTAGGTGCCCTTCATAAGCTCCGATTCCACGATCTTTTCAAAGGTAGAGCTAAATCCATCCCTGATGTCTTGAAATGCAGGATCTTCCCGGTCATCATGGGTGCAACTTTCTACAGCAGCGAAGCTGAAATGGAAAGGCACAGCTGAACAGCACGGAAGTTATCCTCCTGGGAAGTCCTGTTTAATAAGGTTTCTGTGCTGGGAGAAGCGAGTGGAGATGCAAGACATGGGATGCAGCGGGAATTGGCTGCTCGTTTTTGCAATAATGTAGATTCAAATGCTCGAAAACTGGAGGGGAAGCTGCAATTATTGTCCATTTTACCTGGTTCCCGGTCCGCTTTCAGCTGGTTCCTGGGACCATGCTGAAAACAGAGAAACTGCCAAAGAACCTGTTTTTTTCTTACAAGCCTCCACTCCATTATGCTTTTTAGTATAAATTTTAAAGTTTAGACGTAAAAACCAGTTTGCTTCTTTAACAGTGGACGTGGCGGAAAGGAAGCTTCCAGCAATGGAAGAATGATAGTGGTAGATACAGGTCGGTTCCAAACTGGAAAATATTTTCCAGAAATATTCCCAGTCTTTGGACTTCTGCAATGTTGCAAGAAGCCCTTTACATGTGGCGGAGCTCACGGATACGTGGCTGTGGTAATTCCTTGATCCTGGACCACCTCCAGCACAAACCGCATGACTGCAAAATCCATTGAACTGTGGCGTCTGAATCAGCCGGCTGCTCTCCACAGGTGGTATTTGCTCACCTGGGGGAACCTACGCCATGTGAGACAGACAGACTGGGTTCACACAACACGATAGCCCATTGCAAGTCATATCGAGCTTGAGGGCAACAGGTCACTTGTTCTAAAGGATATCTGAAGGAGCGTCTCCTTCCCTATGTGTCTGCCCACCCCTTAAGATCTGGGGTGGAGGCCCTGCTCTTGGAGCCCTCCCTGAAGGAGATCAGGAGGGTGGCTACCCAGAGGAGGGCCTTCTCTGCAGTGGCGCCCCGATTGTGGAATTCGCTCCCCAGAGGTTCACCTGGCACCGACACGTTATCCCTTTCGGCACCAGGCCAAAACCTGTTTATTTTCCCATTATTTTAGGTCTGCGACTGATTTTGCTGTGAGGTTTTATTGTATAGAAAATCAATTTGGATACTCTGTTTTATCATAACACCCTCCCGAGACCTCAGTAGTGGAGGGTATATCAAAGTTTTAAACAGATAAACAAAACAAAACAAAATAAAATTCGTTAGGTATACCAACAAGGAGCTGTTGTGTGGCCAGAAGCTGGGCAACTGACCCCCAGGAGGGGGCGACCAGCTGCTGGCCGAGCGCGACAGAGACCTTGGCCACCTTCCGGAGCGGCCAGGCCACTGGCCGGCACTCCTGCCGCTGGCCGATGAAGCGACCTTTCCCATGCAGCCAGGCCCCTTTTTGTTCTGGGGCACTTCTGGCAGCCTCCAATGGCACACCAGGCCAGCGGCCGCTGCTTTGCCGCCCCTAAAGGTCAAATTGTGCCCTGTATTTGTGTCCCCCGCGTCTCAGGAAAAAGCCAGCTTCGATGAGCAGGAGAAAAGCATCCTGGCCCACCTGAGCCCCTGTGCACTCGCTCCGCAGTGCCTTTACCTGCTCTCGTCTGCATCCTCCGGAAGGAGCGGCTGCCCCACACCGCGGTGTGCCTGTGGGCTGGCCCTGCCGGGCGGCTCGTGGCATGACGGGCTGCTTGCCGAGAGCCCCCCTTCCGAAGCAGCCGCCCCTGGGCTCGCCGGCCCCTCCTCGCCGCCCCCATGGCCACCCTTGGCAAGCCCGGATCCTGCGTGCAGCCCATTCATCAGCACCAGGCCGCCCGGGCCCTGCAGGGCATTCTCCAGGGGTCCGCATGGTCCCGGCCCCTGCTGAGCACCCGCCCCCCTCCACACCCCTGTGCCGGCCCCCCAGCCCCCCTCCGCCGTCCTGCCCCCCGTCGCCCGGGGAGGCTCGGCATTGCTCGGGATGCTGGACGCGGGCCCCGCCGGTCCCGCCAGCCGCTTGCTCGTGATCGAGAGGGCCGGGGCCGGTCGCTCGTTGCACCCGGCCAGCGACGGCGCCAGGGGGATCTCTCCATTCATGTTCTGGTGAGTCTCGCTTGGCTCGGGGGTGCCGGTGCTCGCTAGCTTGAGCCTGCAACGAGAAAGAAGCAGGGAGCCCTTAGAACCTCCAGGGGACAAGGAGCTTGCAGCAGACACGTTGGAAAGGGTCCTGGTTTTGCCAGGACTGGGTTTCCTGGCCCAAGCCAAGCCTAGGCGCACACAGGGGCTTTTCTGCGGGTGCAGCCCCGCTCCCTTTGCCTCGCCTCGCCGGTCCCACTGTGCAGGGCTGCGCGAGGCACAGCAAACCAGCAAACACCCCAAATAAGCAGCTCACATTACTTTGAAAAGCGCTTTGTCCGCTGATGGTACTATAATATAACGGTAATATTTCACCCTGAAGGGATAATAGCACATCCATTTTATCATGCCTTAATGGCTTCAACAAAAATCTTTCCAGCACCTTGACAGTCCACTGAATCCTGGTGTCAATACTGGGCACAGAACCTTACCAGGTGGATGAAACGCCGTCCACAGTTGGAAAGTTGGTGCAGAGGAAAAAATGTGAACAGTGATGCACAAGCAATCATAAGATATGAGAGCTGTTATTTTTCCTGATATTCAACTCCATTATTTACATTTTTTTCTCTTTACCCAGGTATGTACGTAACTTGCACCTTAAGACAACAGTTTGTGCACTTGATAAAGACGCTAGTCCTCAAAAAGGTGGCCAAAAGAAATTTATCTCACATTGGTGAGGCTCAAGAGCAAGGGGCGGCAGAAGAATTGCTCCTAGCTCTTCTTGCAGTGCCCTCCAGTTAATGCCCTGGAAGACAGAAGCAGACTTCAGAGTGATCTCGTGGAGCTTTGCTGAACACAACAGGATGAAGGTTAATAGGGATGGATGCCAAATCCTGAACCTAAGAAAAAGAAACCAAATGGAATTGCAAGATGAGAAGACCTGCAGCAGCAGCAGTGCAACAATTCTCCGAGTGAGAAGGATCTTGGAACTGTTGCAGCTCCCAAGCTGAATCCAAGCGAACGAGGTGATGGGGCTGCAGCAAGGGCAGGTGCCCTTCGGGGCTGCATTAACAGAAGCGCCTCTTCCAAGTCGCGGGAGGCGCTGGGGGCCCTCTGCGCAGCACTGCTGAGGCCTCACCTGTGCCCAGTTCCAGGCACGTGAGGCAGTTGAGGGAAGGTGCAGGGAAGCTGGGAAGGGCTCAGAGCAGGGCAGCCCGGGTGACCCGGGGACTGGAAGCGAAGCCCTGCGCGGAGAGATGGGAGGAACTGGGCTCGTTTTGCCCTGGGAAAGAAGACGGAGGGGGCAGGAGAGCGTGCTGCTTGAAAGGCTGCCACAAAGAGGAAGGCCAGGCTCTCTTCTCGATCATCCCAGAGTGCGAGACATGGAAGAACGGGCTCGAGCGGTTGCACTGAGCAGGGGTAGGACCCAGTGGCTTACAGGACCCTTCCAACTAGTCGACGACCGTGAGCTTTGGAAAGCTTTCCCTGGGAACCCCTACAATGGCTCGCAGCCATCCAAGATGGGTGACAGAATGCCCACGCCACTCAGTGCCCATTAGGGATAAAATAAACGCAAATACCTTGCGCTTTTCTACTATAGTGACCCTTTAACCTGTTACAGGAATACATGAGGGGGGGCTGAAAGCCCCCTTGCTTCCTCCTTCACTTGGGCCCACCCATGCTGAGGAATTTCCTGGCTTGTGTGCCGTTTTTCCCGCATCCTGAGAGGCAGAATTGGCTCTCCCAAGACCTCACTGCTGGCAGCATGTACGTTCTTTGGGCTAAAGGATGCTGGCACGTTTGGTTTTTCCCGTCGGTTGCCCCTTTCTTTGCTCTGGGCCTGCCTTCTCCCGCCCTTCACTCGAGGCTTCCGGCTGCTGAGAACTTGTGCAAAATGGACCTTGGTCCCACATGAGCACTTGGCTGTCAGTGTCACCCTCTGTGTTCCCGTTGCCAAACCTGTAACTTTCCATCAAGGTTCTTCTTTTCCCATTACCTTCCGCTGGCTTTTTTCTTTCTCCGGCCACAACAGCTGCAGGCAACGCATCACGCAGCTCCAGAAATGGCCTTCTCGCAGCAAAACTTTGGCCTTTTTGCTGCCTTTCACTGAGGCTCCGTCCGGCACCCACAGCAGAGGAGGGGTGGCTGCTTGTCTGAATGCTGCATTGGCCACCGTGCCGCTCTCTCACCACGAAAGCAACGCAGCGCTTGGGCAAGCCGAGCGAGGAATAGGACACGCACTTTCTGGCAGAGGCCGCCTTGTCAGATGTGGCATTGCCGCCTTGCGTTCAAAGGGGTCTCAGAAGTTGCTCTCGCTGAGGCTTGCCTCAAAACTTCCCCGGCATCGTGAGTTCCTTGGGAGACATCGCATCCAGTTGAGCATATTAGACACATCACTTTCAATCGCTCCCCAGAGCTTTCAAGGAAAGTCCATCACTCATTTTGCCATGAATGGGTCTGCGAGAGGGTTCCTCCCGGCAGAAGCACACGCGGCCTCAGACGGTGCCAACAGGGGAAGGGTGGCCAGGTTCTTGCCCAGATACACCGGACGGGAAGCGCTTCATCCGTTGCTTCGGTAGCAGCACTTCCTGCGCAGGAAATAATTGTCATATGCCTTTGCCCATCGGAAAAAGGGCACTGGGTGTGTTTGGAGGAGCCTGGAAGGAATGGGACTGACATGAGGAGACGCATCAAGAGCTTGGTGTTCCACACAGTGCGGAACTAGTTGGAAAAGCAAATGGTATGTGAGCAAGACGAGTAGCCGTACTCCGGAAGGGCTGAGCGAGTCAGTGCTTCCTGTCTATGGAAGAGAGAATTTGCCCGGGTTCCACGGTTATGGGCTTTGGGGTGAGTCTAAAAAGAACGGTGCCAACAAATAAATACAGCAATGGAGGGACTGGTTAATTTCTCCTCCATTGGACTCTCCCCACGTTTATTCCGAAGTCCATTCCCTCCCATTTCCACATTAACCTGTCATTTGACAAATTGACATGGAAATGTGTAAATACCTATTTTTAACTTCCTTTCCTAGAAATTATTCACGTCTTGGTGTATTTTCTCTCAAACTTTGCATGTCTAAATAGAAATAAATAAATAAATAAATAAATAGTGCCTGATCCCATCTTATCGTGGAAGCTAAGCAGGATCAGGCCTGGCTAAAATCCGGATGGGTGACATAAAATGTTATGAACCACCCAGGGAGCTCTGGCTACAGGCAGTGGAGAAATGTTGCTGCCGCTGTTGTTGTCGTTGTTGTTTCTATCTGAAAATGTGCGTTGTTGCATCCACTGGTGCGTGTGCTGGGGAGAGAAACTTGGAAAAGCGCATTCCACATATCAGGCCAGCTTGCCGCCGATTTGGACACATCCCTCAAAGATTCTTCTCGTCTTCTTTCCAGATAAAAGGAAGCTACGCATTTAGATCACATCCCATCCCGTCAGCGTGAAGCAGATTAAGACCGTTTTATTTTGAAATATGGTCCCTAGCAATGTTGAGCTTTTGCCAATTCTTGGGAGATTCGGTGTGATTTCCATAACACCTTAAACTACAGGAGCTGTGCCAATTTGCAACTTTGTTCCTGCTGATAATTTAGCTAAAAATAGCTTTCTCAGTGCTGGAGTAACACCTTTTGCTTCCCTCCAATACTGCCGAAAAGTATCACACCGATCGGAACCGCCGGGGAAGCAAATTTCCTTGAGTGCCATGAGACATTTTGTCCCGGATCCAAGGAGGCCTTTGATGGGGTGGAACAAACTCAATGCACATCTGCTCAAAGGCGGAGCTGCCTATTAATTTGTGACAAGTGAGAAGCGACACGATGGCAACAGGGTGCGCTTGGGGCGCAACGGAGATGGAGGAATCCAAGGAGAAGCCATGGGCTTCCCCCAGGCACTTCCGTTAGAGTGTGGAGGAGCGGCTGTGTTGGGAAGGTGACTTCGGGGGCACAACGGTGCTTCTCCGATCCTGCTCACGAGGGGCTTGCCTTGACACCCCCGCTTTGCACTTGGCCGGGGCGGTGTGTTCATCCCAGGATCAGGGCCGTAATTGGAGCGAGGGAGGCAAAGAAGGGCTGTGCACAGTTCGTTGGTGGCCCTTTAAATCTGAGATGGCGGCCAGATGCCTCCTGATTCCTTACACACCATCTCGGCTCATCTTTTATTTGCCTCCAGACTTGTGGGGTAGGTATTTTATTTTCCTTAAAATTAGCTTTGGACCACCAGTAGGGGCAGAGTGCTCCTTCCCCCTCGCTGCAGCGATGCTTTTCACCTTGTCTCTTGACTGGAGGCGAGGAGGGTCCCTTGCCATTTGAACCTCGCTATGGCCAAGTCGGAACAGTTCCTCCTCACCCAAAGCTCCCCTCTCTTCATTTGGTTCCCAGCTGATCAAGCACACCTCCTTCCGCTCCAGCATCATGACATGAAACCTTGTCAGGGCCCCGGCCATCCTTGTCCTTGGATTCCCGTTTCCATATTAACTCTCCCCCTCCCCCGCCTTCTCCCCAGCCCTGCGAAACAGCAGCCTCTTCTTTTCATGAGTCTGGGAAGTGCGAATTTAGTCAGCCTGATGAGCAACGAACGAACGCCAAGCGCTATTCTCCCCCATCCTTATTGCAGACGGCAACGATGAATGAATGCTGCGAACTGTGGACTTTGGAGTCCCCCCTTCCCTGAATCATTTTCTCTCCCCATGACCATCTTTTCAAACATTCAACTTCTTCCTTGACCAAGAGATCCACAGAAGTCAACAGCTTGCTTGTTAAAATTTTTTGGCTCTACTGGAAGTTGTAGGTCTTCTTATTACTCTCCCATTGCATTTCTGTCCTGCGTTTTTCCCTCTCGCAAAGAACCCAAGTACATCGTTCTCCTCCACTCCATTTTTATCCTTACAACAATCTCCCTATGGGGTAGGCTGGGCTGAGAATCTGACTGGCACACAGTCACCCAGTGAGTTGCATGGCATCATGAGGACTAGCACCCAGATCTCAAGTCCAGCACTCTCATCTCCACACCTCACTAGCTTTCATCACTGTCATCAATCAGCATTGCTAATGAACCAGGGCAGCTATTTGCATTTTAGATCTCCAAATATTTGTCATTCCCAGCAAACCTCTCTGGCTCCTGTGTTTTTGGCTGCACCCGATAATTCTACTCTGAAAATTTTATGTAGAGGAAAATATCAATCATTTGCTTTGCAGAACGTTTTAACAAGAATTCCCTCTTCACCTTGGAGTCACGGGGGGACATTTCTGCTTCTTTTTCACTCTGATTGCAGAAGAACAATGAGCATTGTAGGGTTTGGCTGTGGCTTTGTATTCCTTGTAATTGGAGGACAAACTGTAGGTCTTTCAGAAGCTTGATTTGGAGCCAAACCAGTTTTGATTCAAACTGAAGAGTCAGCAGAAACGATCTACTCTCTTTTATTGTTGTGACCCACTTTGGCCTAAGCAGTGCACCATCTTTGAAAGACAACTTTATTCCGATGATGCTAGCCCGGAAGAGGAGGGGATGGCCGGGGCAGCGAGCCACTGAGTTTAAATGTCTGCACATCGAGCAATTTAATCCTCGTGGCAACTTGCTCCTTGTTGGAAATGGAAACACAAGCGTGTGACCCATAGGTACAAAACGGATGCTATTCCGGGAACAGACATTCCTGCTGAAGTTTAGAAGGACAATCTACTTTTGAAATCAGGAGTGGATTTCTTTTAATTCTTTGCATATCTGTGGGAAAATGGATGCAAATATTGGTTAATATTGGTGACTTGAGCTATGGATATTACAATTTGACACATCTGCCCGCCATGTAGCTGGTTCCCAGCATTGTGTCTTTCAGAGCAGAATCGATCCAATGCAAACTCGTTCATGTCTCTCTTTAGTTCAGTGAGGCCTACGGAAAAGTAAGAGAAGATTGCATTGCGATCTAAGCAGTAGGAACTGTCTCCTCATTGCTGCTTCACTAAGGAAACTGAATACGACTGAATACGAGTTCCAACTAGCTGGGTTTCTTGGGTGAACAGGCAAAATATGCTTCGTAATTGACAAAGGATTTTGCCTACCGTGTTGGGGAGATGAAGATGCCCATGGGATGGATCCGGCCCGCCATGGCCATCCGCTGTTTGCCGCCTGCATGCGCACTTGCTGCGCGGGCGAGGAGGTAGTGGCTCGCTCACTCGGAGATAGTTTTGGACTTGCTGGGAGATCTCCAAGCAAGTGAGCCACCGCCACGCACCTGATGCCGCCTTGTGCGCCCCCGATGGCACTTCACCGGCCCGCGACGGTCACCGCAACCTTTCAACTGGCCCCCTATTGAAAAAGTTTGAGGACCGCTGCTCTAAGTCATCGTGGTGTGATCGGCTGTAGTTGATGGGTCAGGGATTCTATTAACTCATTTATTTATGCATTTGTTTGATTTCTAAGCTGCCCCACTAGCCATAGGCTCACCGAGCAGCTCACAACATATTACACACCATTTTAACAACAATGAAAACCATATAATTCATTCATTCGTATGTTAATAAGTCACAATATAAAACCAACCAGTAAAATCAATACATTAAAATAAACAATGAAATAAAATAAAGCAAAATGAGATAAAATGAGATTAAAAGGGACATTTTGATATTAACAATTGATTAGAAGGGACATTTTGATATTAGCAATTGAGATGTTAGACCCATTGAAATGACCTTAATGAAGATATATAAAAATTATGCATAATAAGAAAAATATCTGACATGAAAATCATAGTGAGGCAGCAGCGAAAAAACACACGGACCATTAAAACCATTAAAACAGAGGCCCAGCAGCTCACCTACCAAAGTGACTGCGAAAAAGATATATTTTTAGTTGTTGTCTGAAGGAATAAAGACTTGACGCCAACCGGGCCTAAGATGGAAACAAGTTCCACCATTGGGGGCTGTTATGGAGAAGTAAAAAGAAAAAGAAAAAGGGAAGGAGGAAGAGCAATTACTTTCCTCTGCGCTGGTGGTGTTATGGGATTACTGACGGAGAGTAAATTCCACCAACGGGGTCCATGCCGCTAGTGACGGGACCCTGCAGAAGGCAAACTGAGGGAAAGGAGAGACTAAAGGATTAACTACATCCCCTTAAAAATGATGAAGGATTCCCACTTGCAAAAGATTTATTTGAAAAACCCAGCTAATAATTATGCAGGGAAAAGCGTTGCCATTTGTTTCAGAACTATTTCTTGCCAGAATTTGTTATATTTGACTTTGAGTAATGCCCTTCATATTGCTGTCCTTCCTTTTCCTTCCTGTGACAGAGAGCCTCTGTTTCTTCTTTTACCTGTTAGCCAAGGTGTTGCACCTGCTTACTGGAGCCCCAGGTTCAGGATCAAGAGAGGGCAAACAGTTTCCGTTCCTCCTTGTAGGCCCAGATGTAAAAGAGGCAGCAGCTTGTCTTGTCCACAGCTGCCTCATAGAACCCCATACCTGCTCTGGCGTGGAAGCCATTTTATGTGGCTTTAATGCGGTTATGCTGCAGAAGCCCATGTGCTCCTTTGTGGAGAGCAGCTCAACCTCTCGCTCCCTCCACAGACCGGGAGCTCCACCATCACGCTTCCCTCTCACCACCTCGCAGCCGACTTCAGCGCCATGCTCAAGAATGGGGTATCAAGACCCCAAGGGGCCAGAGAGAGAGAGAAGCACAGCCATTGCTGTGTGCGTTGTGTGTTTGTTGTTAAATTGCAGGAGGCGCAGCTCCTCTTCCAGCTGAGCTGGGCCATGGCCCTCTCTGAAGGGCATTTCAAAAACTCCCGCCATCTTGATGGGCAGGCCCAGCCCAGCCATTTAAGTAGCCACGGGCCAAGCGTGGGATCAGTGAGTCTCTACGAGGACCAAGCGGTCAACTAAAATAGAAACCGAGCCAAGAGGGCCACTCCACCACTCGGGCTTGTTGCCACTCGTATTCCACCTTTCCCGTTTCCTTACCAAAGCTGAGCCAGCTGCATTCTGACAGTCAAATTCCCCAGTGCTTGACTGGCGCTCGTTATCGCACCCATATCTTTTTCCCAGCAGCACCTTTGTACCACTGTGTCTCACTTGACATGCTACTAAGAGGACAGAACAATTAAAATGGAGGGTGAAACCATATTTTTCTGAGACAGCAAAGATGTGTTCCCAAACTGCATTTCGGGGATGCCTTCAAATACCATCTTTGTCATGTGAGGACGTACAATTAGATGGGATGAAGCCCGGGGCAAAGCTCAAAGGCCACCCAAAATCATGGAGTGCCTCAAGGACTTTTGGCTCCCAGGGAAGCCCGGCACACCTGCATTCGTCGCATGAACAACGCGAGCACAATTCCTCGAGAAAAGGGCTTCGGTGATGCAGCTTGCCTTGGGCAAGAGAATTTCTCCCTTATGAATTATGCATTTCCTTTCGTAGCTGACACATTTCCTTTTGCCAGTTGCAAAATGTCACACGAAGCCTGGTTTGTAAAGGTGAAACAAGCGGAGAAACCGCATTGTTCAAATTTAGAGCAGGAAAAAAAAAGGGGGGGTCAAATATGAGTAAAGCCGACAGCCTCTCCTTTTTCTAACAAATACCTCTGGAAGGTCGCTTCGGAGACATCCCTTTTAAGAGAGACTGGAAGAGCCACCCCAGAGCCTGCAAAACTGCCTCTTCTCCACTTCCAGCACGACAAAATTAGGCACAAATACTAACGTAGCAATTGTGTTAATGAAGTCACGGCCCAAACGGCCACATCCATTTCAGATCGCGGCCATTCACATCCGGCACTATGCCACTGAATATTGCTGAATTAAAAGGGAATTGGAACTTAGCACGGAAAGACAAAACCAAACCAAAGAGCAGCACGTTACAGCAAGGCACACGCGAGACGGAACAGCTGCAGCCCCGAGTCTTCCATGGTCCAGTTGCAGTCTTATCACTTCTTCTCCGTACCATCTCCATGACAACCATGTAATTTGGATGCTACATTGCTCGGCTGCTTATATGTAGCACAGAATATATCGGGGTCCTTTTAAGGAGAAGTACACGAGGGGGTGACACTTAAGATCGTGTTTCTCGCTTTTTAAAATAAGACTGGTCAAGGCATTTTGTTGTCTGGTTGCAGCTGATACCCACCCAAAGCCTTTGAGGATTGGGTGGGCTACACATCCCCATAATTACACGAACGGCTGGCTTGCATTTTCAAGACTTCCTGCCCGTAACTCAGAAGCACGACTCATAATAATGTATACCTTTCCTGAATAGGTCAAGCATTATGGAATCAATTATTTGAAAATATGATTGTGCTTGATTAGAACGATAACCCGTCTATCTCAAATGCTTTCTCTAGGAAGCTATTTATGGAATCCTTATCTGGATACACATACATAAATCTATTTAAGAATGCAAATTGGATACCTCCAGAGAGAAATCAAACCCTACCGAGTATAGTCTTAAGTGAATGCATCAAATATTAATACTGACTGTAATACTAATAAAATGCCTAACCAGAACAACATTATATAGGTGCCACTGTAGGATCAAAAGGAAAATATTGTGATTCCACTTACCAGAGGCAAAAGCTTTCCCCCACAAATGCTGTTCAGTTCTCTCTTCAACAGCCCATGGAAAATAATCGGCAGCTACACGGAAGGAGTCCTCTTGTTCCCATGCTTTCAGACTTTCCTTTTATTGTCTCGCCCCACCACACCTCCCTCGCTTTCCTTCAGGTGTCAAAAGATTACTAGGAAGCAGGTTGCAGGGAAGACAGGAGGGGGAAAAGAGGAGGGGGCAAGGGATAGACCTGAAAAGGAAGGCTCAGAATGATGGAGCTTGCATTCAAGGCAAGCGCAGTGGGAGAGCCCGATGAGCAAGCTTTGAGAGGAGTGTATGTTGAAAGACCAGCTTACAATTTATACAGGAGTTACTATAGCAGGCACGAGCAAATTGCTAAGAATATTGAACATTTTCTTCAAAGATCTGAGGGATGGCTCTGCTTTCTGCTAACCAATCAGATACCTTGAAACTGGATCTTGGAAATCCAAACATGCAAGCTGTATTTAAGGGAACGTGGGGAGGGGGCATACAAACAGCCTTGGCAGAACTCATAAAAAGCTTTCAGTGTCCTGACCATCTCTGAAAACTAATCCTAGTATTGCACAAAGATAAGTTATCCCCTGGATTTAAATGCCTTGGTTTCCTTTGTGTAATTCTTTCCTCTGAGCTTATTTTTCTGCACTGAAGTGTAAGCCTTCTCACTGAATACAGAACTGCCTTCTTCAGTTATCCTGTACAAAACATTGTCCACACCAATGTGTTATCTTTCCTTACATACAGAGATGACGTGTGCACAGGACAGACTGTATGTTGTGTTGCTCGTTGCGCTATGTACAATGTTTACACACAACGGAGAGTGGCATTCAAGGAGGCGATTGTTCCACAATTAGGCAGGAGTGCCCCGAGACGGAAGGCAGGAAAGGCACCCGTGTGGGAGCTGCTGCGAGGACTTTGCCCACGTTTTCTGCGATGTGAAATGGCTTCTCGCATCTGCTCCATTTTCTCTTCTCTCCAGCCCGGTTCAAAACATCTGGCTTGACTGGACAAGATCCTAAGGGATGGAGTGGATTTGGGCAGGGCTGTCTGTCTGCGAAGACACACAGATAACCTCTTCGTATAAAACAGGAGGGTCTCTGAGCTATATGGGCGGGGTGGGGGGCGTATCCTGCTTCCTTCCAGGTTCTTTCCCCTCCATTCCCACTAGGGGGTTTCCGTCAGTTGCACCCTCCTTCCAGGGCCACGCCACTCCCTCCAAGCGCCCCTCCTCCATCTGCTTTTGCAAACAAGTGCTGCTGCTGCTTGTACCCTGGAAGCACAGCATGCATTTTTAGGGTGTGGATGATCACAGGTTCACAGAGTTGGAAGGGGCCATGAAGGCCCTCAAGTCCAGCCCCCTGCTGTTGCTGGACACCACGTCGCACCATCCCACTCCGGTGGCTGCCCAGTGTCTCCTTGACTGTCTCCAGCGTGGGAGAGCCTCCCACCACCTCTCCAAGCAGCTGGTCCCACTGCCGTGTTGCTCTGACAGTGAGGCAGCTTTTCCTGGTGTCCAGCCTGAATCTGGGTTGATGCAGCTTGACTTGATTATTCCGTGTCCTGCACTCTGGCATCAGCAGGAAGAGATCTTGGCCTTCCTCTTTGTGGCAGCCTTGGAGGCACTTCTAGAGGGATGCCATGTCCCCCCTCAGCCTTTTCTCAAGGCGGAACATGCCCAGTTCCCTCAGTCCCTCCTCACAGGGCAGTGTTCCCAAACCCTGGATCATTTTTCTTGCCCTCCTCCGGGCCCTCTCCAATTTTCCTGCCTCTTCCTTAAGTCTTGGTGCCCAGCACTGGACACAGGACTCCAGGTGGGGTCTGACTAGCGAGGAGTACAGGGGAACTCTTCAAATCATGATACATTTGCACTCGCAACCTTCGGGGGGAAGGGGGACCCTGACAAGGAGCAAGTGCCTCTTAACCTGGACTCCAGCGGCCACCATAATGTCCCAGTTTGTGGGGGACGACAGACGCATCGTGGCCAACCTTAGGAAGCAATTGTGATAGGGGTCAAAAGGCAGGTGAGGGGGAATCGTGCATAGAGGAAGCGGTGGATTTCCAAAGAAACAAGTGATTCTTTATTTCTATTTCTTTTTTGAGAGTTTTGTTTCAAGCCCAGAACACTGATCTGTGAAGAAAGACCCAGGGAAAAAAGCTTACACTTCCCAGCATCCCCAGCCAACCATTTCTTCTCTGTCTAAACATATATTGGATTGCATCCGAAGTAATTTGTCCTGGGACCAATTTAGAAGCATCTGGGCTTTCAAATACCCTATTATTTCGCATTAAATAGCATCTTTAACACTTTTATAGTACCCACTGAGTACTATAAATAGAAATGCATGATATTTCTATTTGATATTCAGTTTGATTTCCATATTTTATTTAAAAAAAAATTATTAAAAATTTAAACTAACACTAAAAGCATCAAACATCACATACATCGGATTTACTGAGTCAACCCCCTACTACATATTTTTTAAACATTCTAAAGTCAAATTCAAATCAATTTATAATAATTTGAAAACATCTCTAAGTTTACGCCAAGTCCCGTTTCTCCAGCCAGTTATAGAAAGAATCCCAAGTTCGATAGAAGTCCGTATCCTCTTTCTCCTTCAATGATAAAGTCAGTCTATCCATTTCTGCGCAGACCAAGATCTTTCTTAGAATCACTCCATCGGTGGGCAGCTCCTCACTTTTCCAATACGGAGCAAATGCGATCCTCACCGCTGTGATTAGGTGCAGCATCAGGTACATTTTCTGTCTGTCAGTGGCTTCCGGTATGATGCCTACCATATTTTATTTTTGACAGCAGGAGATTCGGCATGCAATGGTATTTAGTACCTGATTCCATGTGAGACATGGCGTGTGACAGCATGACATCTAACAACACGAGAGTTCAAATGTTATGCCTGACAACAAAATCAAGGGATGTCATACCAAGCATGCAAGAGTTTGAATTTCACGTTCTGAGGTAAATTACCCCATTAGAAATCCAAATATTTATTAAATTTCTTCCATGATATTTATTCTAGCACAATGGCAGAGCACGCTCATGAGAAATGATAAAAACAAGGAGGAAGGGAATCCCACTCTTGGAATAGGTCGAATTCCTATTTCCTGGATGCCTATTGGATATTCTCTATGGAGCATTTGCCTCCTAAAGATTCTGTGATGTTTGGTACTAGATAGAAAACATACAGTCAGATTTGGTTATTTCCAGAGCATCTGATGTACAGCGACGGCTACTTAACATTATTTGACATTCAACAAGCATTTAACTATACCGTGTGCCGCAATCAACATTTGATCGCCTGGGACAACCAACTCGAACAGTATCTAGCATTTAAATGGATTCATTTATTCAGCCCAACAGGACAGTCATGTGGTGATTTTCGGTGGTGAATTCCAGCTGCGGAGTCTGAATGCTGCATTTGAAGGAAGCACTTGCGATCCCAGACCTGAGCGTTCACCCCGTGCACACTGACACCTGGAATCCGGCACGGAAATTCCCAGGAAAAGCTATCCCAGTTCCTGGGGGGCTCCAACAGGCCGGGCTGGCAAGGAATTCTTTGCTGTCCCACCACTGCTGTTTTGCACAAATCAGTCAGCCACCAAATCTCCAAGAACAGGGGTCTCTGTCTGTCTTTACTGCCGTGCTACCTATCCTGAGCTGGTCAAACCCTCTGGCAGGATAAATACAAGGGAGTTTTGGGACCGACTGTTGTTGCTTCGTGGTAGATCTTCATCCATCAGTCGTGTCGGGATCTGCGCAGGGTTTGCAGGAATGGTCCCTTTGGAGCACTCAGCCTCCTGGTCAGCACCAGCTGGGAGATCTTGGGAAGAGCTGGATAAGAGCAAGGGCCCCTCGGCAGAACTGTCCTTCGCCACGCAGGTCCTCTTGCTCGCTGTGGCTCCTGGATCCTGCCCAACCCAGATGCCGCCCGGCGGGAAAGAAATTCCCCACGAACCCCTCAAGGCTAGGCTCGTGAACTCGCCCCCTGAATCTGTGTTGTCGTTCCTAATAGAGCTACACCGAAGAATCCGCTGGGGATCGAGACTTTCTTCTCGAGAAGCTCCACTCCCGACTGCATGGCCGGATCTTGCCCGTGCCTCCAACAGGGCCTTACAAGGGTGAGGGAGATGCTCAACACGCTCAATTGCAAAAGGGAATTCTTGAAAGGCGAGAGGGTGCGAACTGAGAGGAAAGGGAAGGGCGAAAGCTCTTCAAGCTGTTTGGAGGTTCTTCAAGCCTCAAATAATTCAAGATCGCTGCAATGCAGCCTGCAGATTAGAAGTGTCAGGAGGAAAGGCATCCAAAAAGTGTTAAAGGCTATAAATAGAAAGGTGAAATAGGGCCTGAAAGAGCACACAGGAAACACAAAAATGGCAAAATTAACCTGATGATAAGTCAGTAAAAATAAGTTGCAAAATGTAGTGCTGGGAATATGCAAGCTTAATGATGACTTTAATATATACACAACAAAAAAACAGATGGAGAGGAAATTGGAGCATTACAAAATACATGAGGACATGAATCTTTTCAGTCCGTCTCATCTGTAAAAGCTCAATCAGATTGTAATGTCTCCTTGGCAGGGGAAGAGGGCTTTTTCAGGAACGAGTCTAACAGAAGTGAGAAGAGATAAAGTTCAAGGACTAATTGACAAACGGAAAATTAAGAAGACAATGAGTCCAGATGGCATAAACCAGATCGGTCTTGAAAAGTCAACTGTGAAATGGCTGAACTCCTCACAAAGATTATGTAACACTGGTGTTTTGTTTTCTGGTTAAAAGAGGGCTGAAAACACACACACATACACACACACACACAACCACGGGGAGTCAGAATATTACAAGCCTGTACTGGGACTGCAGGTGGCGCAGTGGTTTAGACCGCTGTGCTGCTGGGCTGGTAGATCAAAAGGTTGCCGGTTCGAATCTGCACAACAGGGTGAGTTCCCGTTGCTGCGTCCCACGAAAGCCTGCAAATGGAGGTAGAGAAACAGGTGCCACTTTGGAGGGCAGGTAACAGCCTTCCGTGCACCTCAGTGTTCAGTCATGCCGGCCACATGCGCACGGAGACTGTCTGCGGACAAGCGCTGGCTCCCTCGGCCAGGAAACGGAGATGAGCACCGGCCCCTGGAGTCAGGCATGACTGGACTTAATGTCAAGGGGAAACCTTTACCTTTACCTTTACCTTTACAAGCCAGGCTTGGCATAACACTACCAGCTTTGGTGTATGAAATATTTTTTTCACATAACTAAAAGTACTTTTTATGTGCTTATTTTGTTTGAGTTTTGTTTAACTTGATTTGGTTAAGAGAGTGGGACTAGTTTCAAGTCCCCGCTCAGCCACGGAGCCCACTGGGTGACTCTGGGCCAGTCACAGACTCTCAGCCCAACCTACCTCACAGGGTTGTTATTGCAGGGGGCAACCCTGGGAGCAGCAGGAGGAGAATGCTGTAAGCTGCTTTGAGTTTGTTGAAAGAAAAAGCGGGATATAAATCTAATAGAAAGAAAAAGCAGGATATAAATCTAATAAAGAAAGAACGAAAGAACGAATGAACTGCACTGTAAGACATCTTTTTGGTTCTTCCAGTTTACGAGGAGTAGGCAAAAAATAATAAAACACACAAAACCATCAATGGTAGTGAAACAAAGAAAATGGTTTCCTCTGCAGTGTTAAACAGACACGGAGAAGAAGTTGCTTGCGAAGTAGCCAGCTTCCTTTTCTATGCTGCTGCCGCGGCCAGATTCGGTCCCCACTGCCGCTCCGCCTTCGACTTTGTCGTGCCGAAACAAGCTGCCTCACCTTCTCGCAGGTCAGCTCTTCTCCTGCTTTGGCGTGAGCATTTCCAAACACGTTCTGCTCCTGGCATGGCTGCGCACCATGGAGAGAGCCAAAGTGGGCGCAGGCGAGAGGAGGAAGGGTCACCTGTGCCAGGCCTGGCTGCCACGCTGCAAGGAAGGAAGCGTTTCGGAGGATCCGGACAAGATCAGATCCGAAGGTGGGTCCTCATTCTACAACAGAGAGGTCCGCCTGGCGCCGTCATTATTTGTTTTTCGGCGCCAGGAAAAGACCTTTTTATTTAAATCGTATTTTAATTGTTAAATTGTCTATTTGTTTTTAGTTTATTGATATGTATTTATTTATTGTTTAATGTTTATAATTTGTTTATAGTTTATCTGTGTTTATTTATTTAACCGTGTGGTTTATTGTTTATAATTTGTGTATATTTAATTTGGATCGTATTTTGGGTTTGCCGAGATGCACGGGGGGTGGGGGTGGATAGGTTTTATACAGATTGCTGTATTTTTATATGCTGTAAGCCGCCCCAAGGCTTTGTTGCGATGGGGCGGCATAGAAATGTTTTAATAAATAAATGAACACTTGAAAATGCCTTTTCAGCACCAAATCCTAAGTATGCCGCTTTTTCCGTAGTCCGTTCCAATGCACCAGCAGCGCTTGCATTCCCATCTTTAGATTTTGGGTTTTTTTCAGTCATACACCAGTAAAATGTAGCATACCAACAGTAAAATATTAATACAATAAAACAGGTAAAAATAAGCAATTAAAACACTTAAGGACTTCACACGCAGTAAGATCAATAAGTGAAATAAAAGGATTCGAACATAAAATTAGATCAGGTTATTGCAAATTCATTAAGAACCAGTAATCTCAATTTGCATAGATGAATTGGAGCTGCACAAAAACTTGGTACTTTTGTAGTATGAGATACAGGACGGATATTAGGTTGTTGATCATCCGCTCTCACCATTGTTTAATTGGGGTTAAAAGCGAATTCCACAATTCCTGATAAAAAGTGCATTATAGCAAAACATGCCCCACTGTTTCCACTTCTCCCTTCTGAGAAGGGAAAACCCATTCCTAGCCTTGCTTTTTTCGGTCCACTAACTTTTTGCCTTAGTAAAAGCTTCCCTAAATTTTGGGATATGCAAGTTGGACCGGTATTTTGCAGGTAAAAATGTCCTCCCATTATGTCAATATAAAGGCTCTGCTCAGAAGGTCTTGCAGCTCTGCCTCCTGAATACTTCGTTTTATTTGATCTTGTGAATCGAAACTGTGCAACTGCTCTTAAAGAGGAATTTTCCATTTTGTGTGGCAGCGTCAGTTAATATTGGGGGTGGGGTGGTGAGGGCGGAGGGCATGAAACTAGGATCCAAGAGAGGATGGGCATGGGCCACAGCATTCGTCCTGTTTCTGGACAAAATCTTTCTCCTTCTGCTGTGCCTGTGAGTGAAGGTACGCTTAGGTTCTCAAAGACAGGTGCTTTTATATCAGGTGAGGAACGTCTGACTTACTGAGAAACTGGCTTCAGCAATTTCGGGACACCCTGGGACAGATTCTGGATACTTTAAGATCCTTAGCTGTTTCCTCAGCACTGACTTGCTTTTGATTCTCTTTGCTTTAGATTTTAGTAAACTTTCAGGCAAGATCAACACTGTAGCCCTCAAGTTCTTCTGCAGAGCTTCAGTGTCTCTATTTGAGTCTTCGCGTTTTATTTTGCTTCTCAACAGGTCCAGGAGACTAGCTTTTACATGTTTTATAACTTCTTCTGCTCAGCTGTCGATCTTCCGGAAGGTGTCTGTTTCACAGTATCATTTAAGCAGCGAGTCTCGCCCCGGACATGCGCATCCTGCTGCAGGAACAGCCGGGCGCTTCCCCAGTGCAATCTTCAGGCTATGTTCTATTGTCTGCGTTGTCGCCTCTTGCAGTTTGCCACCCCCAGTTTTCTGGGCGACTCCACGTATTTTGTAGTGTGCACACTTTCGGCCGTATGTCTGTTCTCTCCTTTTTTAATTCTCCTGCTTTTTCAGAAAAGCTGCTTGGGTTGCCATTACAAAATGTGTGGTTGCTTCTCCCTTCACATTTGTTCATCCATCTGCAAGAGACGGGGCTTTGTTGAGTTGTTCTTAATACGCTGATGTTCGTATTCTGACTCTGAGAGTGACTTGCTTAGACAAGATCTTCTGGGCAAACGGCATGATGGTCTTCAGAATTCAAAAGCTTCTGGCCGGGGCGCATTTTCCATTTTTGACAATGGAGTTTTTGCAAGATCTTGTAGAATATGTGGCTTTTGCAAGAGCTCGGTCAGATTTTGCAATGACTGTTTGCCATATTTAATTACCTGAAGATGCTGTTATCAGTGCAGAAATCCTTCACGATCACACAGGTGTTAAAGAAGGAGCAGAACAAGGCCTTCTGAAAGGAGATCGTGGAAAGAGAGACTCGCACTTTCATCTTCCATCTTTAGATTCTTGGTGTTTTCAATGCTTGCAGGACAGGCATGACACAAGGAGGCGTTTTCAACACCATAATAGTATTTGAAAATGCAGATTTCATTTGATTGTGTGTGCAAATCCCTTTTTGATCTCTCTCAGAAGAACTCTTTTGTTTCCAGTGTGGAAACATCTCCATATGCTACATGTTAGAGAGTGTTGTGTGATTCAGCAGCGTATAAATTTAAAAATAAATAAATAAATGTTGTTCTTGTCATTTTGCTGAAGAGAGGAAAGGAAAACTAACTGTCCCGGTAGACACCAAACTATTGTGCAGTGAAGGGTTGCAACCAAGTGCGAAATTGGCAGGAATCAAATTGTGATTGCAGAAAGGTAATAAATGCAGATAAAAGTGGCTTAATTTCTGGCTTCAGATAAAGGTAAGCTCCTCCATTTCAAATAAGAAGAATGTCAGTTCCTTGTGGTTGCTCTGTATTTTTTCCCAGTCCTTCGAGGCCTAGTCAAGGGACAGAAATAGATCTGCCATCTGTACCAGCAAGAGGAAGCCCTCAAGCAAAGCAGAAACCGAAACTTTTTCTTTCTCTTTTTCTTGCCCTTGCTTTGAGGCTGCAGCTTTGGTTTATAACCTAGGACTCGCTTGCTGTCGGTGTGCAGGAACTGTGTGTACATTTTGCACAGAAATATTTGCATCATTGGCAGCACATTGCACGTAAATCCCACCTTTTTCCTCTTGCCTGGAAACCAAAGCAGTTTACGAGGTTCTCCTCTCCATTTTATCCTTACAACAGCAACCTTGCAAGGTAGGCCAGGCTGAGCGTCCGTGACTGGCCCAACGTCACCCAGCGGGCTCCATGGCTGAGCCGGGACTAGAACCCAGATCTCTGGAGTCCTAGTCAACGGTCTTCAACCCCACATATTTGTTAGAAAACATTTTGGGGGAGTGAAATTATTGACAGCACATCTGAAACTTTTGAGTCATCATTCTGAAGTAAAAGATTCCATTGCCCATTTTCCACAAAAACAAATAGGAAAAAGCAGTTATTTTCCTTGAATCTTCCATTTTCCTCTAGGTCTTTGCATCTCTAGCCTGTAGTATCAACGACCACATGTACCCTGCTGGGGACCCCAGACCTAAAGCCTTCTTGGGGACATAATAGGCAAAGACCTTTTTATTTAAGTCCCTATTTTAATTGTTAGTCTAAGTTTGTTTATAGTTTATTTGTGTTTAGTTATTTATTGTATTTGTTTAGTTATTTATTGTATTTAGTTATTTATGCCGAGATGCACTGAGGGGGGAGGGATAAATGAATATGTTTTATTGTTTTATTGTATTTTAATTAATGTTGTGAGCCGCCCCGAGGCTTTGTTGTGATGGGGCGGCATATAAATGTTTTAATTAATAAATAAATAAATAAATAAATAAATAAATAATACAATTAACAATTCAGAGAAGAAGCAGTGCTACCGCTGTGCAAAAACCCAAAGCAAAGCAGCTTGCCTTTCCAACGACCCTGTATCACAACAGCTCATCAAATGCCGTCCTTTGTTCTGGTTGCATCACAGAACTGGGGAAAATGCAAAACCTCGTCACTGGATGAAAGGTTTGAAGCAAGAGATGTCTGAGAAACATGAGCGGGTGAATCTGAGTGCGCAACTTGCAAACCGAGGCTCTGTTAGCAACTTTGCTCCCTCCACCAGGGTCTGTCAAACTTACCTGGCGCAGGAGGACGGAGGGTCTCCGGTGGGAATGCGACGTGGCTGAGGCCAACTTCCCTTGACGCCCAGACAGGGCCCCCAACCGTCAACCCGATTTTCTTTCGGATTTAGGCAGGCTGATTCTCCTCTTCGGAGTGGTGCGGCAGGACCTGGGCTCGGGTGGTCGCAGTGCCAGGACTTTCGGATCAGCCGGCTGGTGGCACCCTCTGCCCCATCCCCCGGAGGCCGGCGGCATCCAGCCCAGGGCTGGACGAAGCTCATGGCACCCGGCCGTCTTGCTTTCGCAGATGTCCACTGGTGCTCAGGCTGGCCGTGGCGAGTGAGCTGAGCCGGTGGAAGTCGACCGGCACTTGTGGAACAAAGGCTGCGCCACTGGCAGCGTCTCCCGTGTGGCGTGTGGCAGCGCCAGGAAAGGGGGGCTGCTTCTGCCACTGTTCCATTTAGATGCCAGATCCCCCCGACTCTCCAAAAAAAGGGAAGAAAAGAAAAGAAAAAAAGCAGCTGTGGGGACATAGAGGTCTGTGAGGGGGTGTCACACGGAGGTGAGCAGAGACCTGCTCTCCCCTGCAGAGTGATAGGTGTGAAAGAATGATTTGAAACAAGGGAGTAGAAAATTACTTAGCCCAAAGGAGTGGGGGGGGGGCTTAGATCAGAGAGCACAAGGTGTGAGAAAACAGGCACCTAGGCAGGAGGGCCAAATACTGACTGAATGGCTTCCTGATTGTTTATTGACAAGCTTGGCAGAACAAAGTGAGCCTATGGTAGCCCACCGGGGGCAGGGCTGGACTGCGAAGAAGGGCCGGTGTTGGGGCAGCGCGGAGCAGGTGGGAGGGAAGATTGCAAACTCCCGATACCCCCGCCAATGAGGGGAAAGGAGGAGGGAGAAGCGGCTGGGAGCAGGGTATAAAACGGGATGTGAACATGTGCTCAGGTGAGCTGGAAAATGGGAAGAAAACCATTTTTTGTTCCCTTTGTTGCAATAAAGCTTTAAGAAGAACTCTCTGCATGCTTGGAATATGAAGGAAGGAAAGAGTGTTCATAGCACAGAGGAAGGCAGGACGTGCGCCAACGGAGCCAAGCTCAGGGAGCCAAGGTTCAATTTAGATGCCGGGAAGCACTTCCTGACAGTTAGGACCCCGAGGGTGTGGAATGGGCTTCCACGGGAGGTCGTTGAGGCCCCATTGGGGAGGGTGTTCAAGGATAGGCTGGATGTCCACATGGTGGGCATGTCGTGAGCGGAGCTGGCTGGAGCCAGGGGTCAGACTAGATGGCCCGGGAGGTCCCTCCTGACTCGCTCTGCTTCTCTGTCTCTATGTTTCCATGTTCCTGGCCGGCCTGGTGGGAACAGCCCCCTTTCATGTTACACAGAGCAGCAAGCCAAGCCCAGGAACTTGGTGCCACATTCAGGGGATGCGATGGATTTCCAGGCCCTTCGCATTCACGACGCTTTCAATCCCTGCAGGACAGACATGATCCAAGGAGGCGCTTTGGTCATCACAAGAGCATTTGGAAATGCGGAGCTCATGCGCCCAAGCCGAGCCCAAGAGCTCAGACTGGGTGCTGATGGGGAGCCACATTCAGGGGATGCGATGGATTTCCAGCCCTGAAACGGATTCTGCACGCGCCGTGACCACAATGCCCTGCGCGTGACTTCCCAGAAACACTGTCTTGCGTGCTGTCCCACAATGCACAGCCTTTTGACGCTGCTTGACCTGGAACGGATGGTTAAGACCCATTCGCTTTATTTAAAGAAGGCAGTTAGAGATTTTCGCACAGCGGCCTGGATTTCTGGCTTCTTCTTGGAGGCCTGGCCGTGACACCCAGACGTGTGCAAGTGAAAAGGGGCAGGATGGCGAAAGTCCAATGGCAGCAGGGTCTGCTTGGGGGCTGCCCCACTTGGCTGGCTGCCCCCTGCCTTTTGCACACGCCCTGGGCTGGGGAAGCCGCTCTGGCAGGCGGGAGTGAGAGGGGGGCAGCCCGGCTGATTCCTGCCCCTCCGAGTCATGCTGGTGGAGCTCCAGCTGAGCCGCTCTGCCCCCAGCCAGTCCTCGCCCCGCCACTGGCAGGCACTTGAGGGCGGGAGAGAGCGGGGCTCTGGTTGCCCCCCTGCCCCAGGGCAAGGGGCAACTCAGGCGGCCGCTCTCCTCTTGCCGGGCGGCGCTCTGGTCCCGACCACACTTTCTGGGTTCTGCGTTTTCTGGCATCGCAGCTCCGAGAAACCACAGAACGAGCCGACCTTTCTGCTGGTGGGTTCTAAGAACGAAACGCGCCGCACCGAAATACCACGCCAGTGCTTGGGCAACATGCTGCATCGGCGATGGGGAAGAAGCCCCCGTGGGCTGTTGTGCTGCGGGAACCTGCCCTCGAAGTCCTGCCCTGCAGAGGATTCCTCATGCGAGGGGCGAGTGGGGAGCCGCCAGCCCGACCGTGGCCTTCGGGGTGCCTCTTTTTCTCATGCTCCTTGCGGGTTTCTCAGGCTTCAGACCCCCCCGCCCCCCGTGGGGTGTGGCAGGCCAGAGAGCCGGCCAGCGAAGGCTCTTTGGCCCCATCTAGCGTCCATGCTCTGAAAGGAGACATCAAAAGCCATTTTCATTATCTCTCTGGAAGAAAATGAGAGAATGAAGGGCATGTTACAGTGGAAAGAAGGACGGACGGACGGAAGGGCAGATGGACAGATGGGTGGATGGATGGATAGACAAAAGAGGGGGTGAACAGCCTCTCCCACATCACATCTAGGGACCATGTGCAAAAGAAAGCAGGGGGGAGCCAGAAGTTAGGGGAAGGCGTGAAGAAGAATCGGGGTCCCATGGACCGGGAATGGCTGGCCGTGGCGAGCAGCAGGGCGAAGAGCCAGGCACCGGGAGGCGGAGGAGCAGGAAGAGGGGTTCAGGAGGCAGGGAGGAGACAGTCCACTGTGCTGCCACGGCGAATTTCAGCGGCGAAGCACGACCTTTCCTGCCTTGGGAGGAAAAGAGCATCCTTCAGGCAAAGTGGGGACTCGCCTCGCCCACCACGGATGGTGAAGCAGGTCGTGTGCATTGCCAAGAGTGGGGAAAGTAGCGGAGCAGAACCTTCGGGGCACCGGAACGAGAAACAGCAGCATGATTGCCAAGGGTCAAGCAAGGCGCTGGGTAATATGTAACACGGCCTTCCCCACTTGCGACATGCTGCATTACACACCTCACCCTCCCACCGCTTCGCGCCTTGCCTTTTCTGCTCCCGTTTATCCTCACAACAACAGCCCTGCGAGGTGGGTCGGGCTGAGAGTGAGTGACTGGCCCGCTCACCCAGTGGGTTTCATGGCTGAGCCGGGACTACAACCCAGGTTTCCGGAGTCCTGGTCCAACTCTCTCTGCTCCTAAATCCTCTTGAGAAAATGTTTTGGGGGACAGGCCCTTGCTCCCCCAACCTGCGTCAAAAGCGGAAGGCTGGTGAAATGAGGCCGTGGGGCGGTTCGGATGCTTCCCACTCTCTGGCGCTGCTACGCCTCTCTTGCCACTTGTCTGCGCATTTCAGGCGCTCGTGCTAATTCGTGGCCGGGGCGGTGGCGGGGGGAGACTTTGCTAGGCTCCTGCTAACGAAGGCTCTGTTTGCAGAGCTTCCGTCCGCACCGTGGGGACGGCGAGGAGAGGTGTCCGCTCACACGGAGGGAGCTTTCCTCTCCCCCGCCTGCAACGGCGATCCACCCGCGCCGTGCCAAGATCTGATAGGCAGGATGCATTCGCAGCCCTTTCCTTCTGGGGAAGAGCGGTTGCTAGGCAACCGCATCCCTCGGGAGCCGGTGGTGCCAGCGTGCTGATCCCATTATGTCAGCAAGAGGGGATGAGACCGCCCAGCGGTGCTCACAGAAAAGGCGCCGGAGCCTGGCATCTGGACGGGGACATGGCCCGGACTGAGAGATGTCATGTGGGAGGAAGGCTGCCCTTCAGGATCGGATCTGGGGGGGCACCTCCCTGGGTGTGGGGCAAGGGGCTCCCCACGAGAAGATGGCGGGAGGGACCAGGAAGGGCCGCCTCCTGGCTCACTGCAGGCGGAAGAGAGAAGGCCCGGCCTTGTGCATGCGACGCACTCGATGCTCCTCACAGTCACAATTCAAGCTCTGCGTCGTTGCGCGAAGTGGGCTGAGCTGGGCTCTAGTGCCGCGGGGGCAGCTGGGACACGGTGGAGGGCTGGTCATCTGCCGGCGGCGACAGGATGAGGCCGGCGGCCCCTTCCCTGCCACCTCACATTCCTGCTTCCCCACCAGCAGCCAGGGAGCCTGGCTTCTGCACAGCTGTGGCGGCTCCAGGGCACCGACCTTTCCCGCTCCTTGCCGATCGATCGCGGCTTGGAGAGCAGTGCCAAGCGGCTGCTTTTTGTCACACCAGTAATAAAACCAGGCTTTAGCGCCATTAGAAAAGCATCAGACATTGGCAGGCGGAGTCCCGAAAGAGCATGGGGCCATGAAGCGGCGGCAACGCCACCTCTGGGCCTCGGTGTGGGGGGCTGCCGCCCTCCCCCACCGCCTCGCCCTCCCTCCCGCCCGCCCTCAGCCACACGGGACGACTGACGTGACGCAGACAGTCCAGCGGGAGGGGGCGGCTTGGCCCCACACGGACGACAGAGACCCTCCTTCCCAGGCCTCTCTGCCCAGCCTCCCAAGGTCACAGGGGGAGACTCGCCGGCCCCCTTGTGGATCAGCACGGAAGCGCATGGGATCCAACTTCCAGCAAGGACAAAAAATATCTCGGACGATAATAAGGAGGGGGGGACTCTAAATGAGGGGATTGGAAGCTTTTTGGAGCTGGGGGCTAGGCTGCGCCTCTCCCTGCTTCAGAGCATTTCAGGGAAGGCCTTCAGGGGTGCCATGACACCCCTGGTGTCCCTGGGCCACGCTCGGTGGGAGCTCGGCCGGAGAGATGCTTTGCTCCACGCTGGCTTTTCCAAATCAGCGAAAGCCCAGGCAGGGTGTCTGTGTGCCAGGAGACACCCAGAAGAGCCTGCTTGGCCGTGGCATGAAGAAGCAGATCGGGGCCTTCAAGCTGAGTCCCACAGAGGAGGGAGAAGCACGCCTGGACACGGCGACAGGCAACGGCCGAGAGGACCTCCGACAGTGCCCGGTTGCTGTCTCCCCAAAAATGTAGGCAGAAGCACGTGGCCTTCGGTGTCTATATACCAGTGTCCACGGTACGGGGAAAAACAGCACTCTTAATGCCGGAGGGCGAATGTGAACTGATGGGTGTACCTGAAATGAGGAGGGACAACTCCCGTGCCCAGAATTCAGCAACTGACGGATGCAACCCGCTCAGGAAGGAACGGACAGGGAGGTGGCGCCACACTGTATGTTAAAGGTACAGACTTTTGCACAGAAATGTAGGGGGACAAGCTTAGTAGCCCCATCAAGAGCATGTGGATTAAAATAAACGGGGCAAAGAATGAAAGGAACATGGAAGTCACCACCTCCCGCTGACCACACGGTCAAGCAGAGAGGAGAACGACACGCTTGCAAAGCAGCTTGCCAGTGTTTGGAGGAGGCGTCATGGGGGTTTCAATTCCATTGGCCCAGCAGCCGTTGAGGGACAAACTCTGGCAAATGTGGTCCTCCCAGGAACGTGGTGCCTTCTTCCTACAGGAAGCAGAGGAAGGAGCCAGAGGACGGGGCAGCCTTGACTTGGTTCTAACCGACAGCGAAGATGGAGTGCAGGAAGGGCCGTTGCAGGAGCCCTGGGGGAAAGTCACCGTGTCATTGCTGAATCCTTGATTCTGAAGGAAGCAAAAGCTGGGTGTAACAGCCTGGATTTCAGGAAAGGCAGTTTTAATAAACTGAGAGCAATGCCATGTCGTGAGCGGAGCAGGCTGGAGCTGGGGGTCAGACTAGATGGCCCGGGAGGACCCGTCTGACTCGCTCTGTTTCTATAAGCCAAGTCTGAGGGCTCAATTATAAACTATTTCAACAAGAGAAAAAAGATAGACGGTGACAAGCTAAGAAGCCCATGTGGCTTCACAAATGCTTAGAGATGATCTGAAAACAGCAAGGGCATGCACAGGAAGTGGATGGAAGAGCAGGTAGCGCCGAGGTGAGCAAGGGATGCCGGAAGCAACGGGACGCTTCTTCAGGGAGGCTCGATTTGGGGTGGCTCAGTTCTTAGTCTGAGGTGCATGTTCTCAGTTTCCTATCAATGCCTGTGCACCGGGGCTTTTCCTGGCGCTGGGGTGATGTTCCGGAGATCCCTGCCCACCAGTTGGCCCATTCCACTTGTCTGGGGAAAGGTGGCACCCCTTTCCAACACCTGGGAGGAGGCCCAAATTTTGGGCCCTTGAATATGCCACGGGGGGAGGCCTGGTGCCCCTCCTGATGGCCCCCTCCGCTTTGCAATAGGCTTCCCTCGTTTTCTCCTCTCTCGTTCTCTCACTGAGTGGGACATGGCAACGGATAGCATGCTAATCTTATGCTAATCTGCTGCCTCGGAGCTAATTTATTCTCCAGTTTTTGTAAAGCTCGCATGCGTTTTTCGCTCTCTTTCCAGACTCTCCGTGTCCACAGCCTGATCAAGTGCAGGGGTAACCATGGCAACCGGGCCGGACCAGCCATGGCTGAATCCATCCTTGGCTCCGCCGTGACGGTGATGCCCAAGTGAGGGCAGGCACAAGAGGTCGCATTGCTTCCCTCCCCAGGTCCGATTCGTCACACGGGTCGGGTCGGCGGAGCATCTGCTCCTCCTACTCCTCTCCAAATTGCCACTTGTTGTGTTTCTGCAAGCGGGAAAGGGGACTGACTGACCCATTTTCTCTCATTCTTCAAAATCTATTTTTGTTGATCAAAGCAGGCATTGCTGCTCGTCCTTTGCCCGCAGCCTGCCATGGGCTCCCGGTTGTCTCAGCTTGCAATGAACTCTCCTGGGGTCAGTGCACTGTGCCCCCGGCTCAAGCCTCGCCTCCTGGGCCAAGGGCCAAACTCTGCGCTGGCCATGCAACCTCAGACCGGCCGAGCCGCACGTGCATCACCGAGGGCACCTTTCCCACAGGCCTTCTCAGCACGGCAGGCGCCCCCTGTTGGAAGACTCCAGTCGTGGCAGGAACAGATGTTCCACTGGCAGATGTTCCACCAACGGCATCTTCTGTTGTGTGTGAACCCAGTCGAGGCTGTTGTGATGGCTCACAGGCTGCCCACAACCCTGCACTAGGCTCTGGGTTCGTGTTGGCTTGTCCACCGCCGCAGAGACTGGGCTTGCGTGCAGTGAGATGCTTCTGCGGCAGGGCTTGGGTTAGCAACCTGCCGTCCACAGGCCCGACAACTTACCCTGGCTTCCGTCCCTAGTGGGTGCAGCCTGTGTGAACCAGGTCAGTACCCCATTGCAGAGGGTGGGGCTTGAGGGCACCCACTCATGTTCTGCCTGCTCCTGTGGGACCTGACCCCCTTGGAAGACTCCCGGGAATGTTAATCCGTTTGGCCGGCTCCCTCTTTTGCAGAAAAACGGATGCTCTTGCCGGGCAGTACAATCTAGCTGCAGCCGATTCTTCCTCTTGGGAGCTTTCTTGCCCGTTTCATGAAAGGCGCTCGTTATCAGGGTTTATTCATTAAGCAGAGCAATTAAACGATTGGAATGCATGGGTCAATTAAAATGTGAGCTCCAGGCCCCCTACCTGAACCTGTCTGCAAATCTCGTTTGGTTCCCACGTCCACACTTTCTCTCCTGTTCCTGCGCCACACATCAGCTCACCCAGCTGGAATCAAGGGACGGGGCGACGAACAGGACGGATGCCTGCCCTCAGACAAAGGGAAGGATCACCCCTTCGCCTCAGAGGCAGCTTGGATGCAGTCAAATGTGGCAAGAGAAATTTTGGGCAGCTCCCAAGGCCCCGCTTGGCTCCTTGGCCACTTGGGGAGAGAGCTTGGGGGACGGAGGGGCCGAATTCAGCCAGGTGCTGGGTGAGCCGTGGGGAGGAGTGCTGAAATGGTCCTGAGCAACACGTCGGGCTGTGAATTGGGATGGGATGTGGTCTCCAGGTTTTTCCCAGGTCCTAATCCGATTTTTTTTAAGGGAAGCGAGCCTGTGGGTAGGATCCGATGGAGTTGCTTCCAGGTGCCCACTCGAACGACACACTTCCTGTGTCTTCCATGTCTCTCATGCAAGCAGACGAGCTACATGTTACACTCTGCAAGCATGGCGCTGCGGGAGTGGAGGCGGCTTCTTCTGCATTTCTGCTTTTCCTAGATCAGTTACAAAGAGGGCGTCTGTCCTGAGAAACAGCTAGCACCTTGGTAGAGAAGGGGTAAGTCTCCCCATCACGTTCTCAAGAGCTCTCACCCAGCAATCTGCCCCTCTAACAGATGTGAAAGATCTCCTCTCCTCTTGGAAGTGGATTGCACTGTACTCAGTCGGGCTTGCTGTTCTGAGAGCGATTGAGAACGGCAGACTTGAAGATGCATTTCTGTTGCAACCTGGAGAGCATCTTGATAGATCAATCTGCACTCTGCGTGTTGGGCCCTCACTGCCTGGTTAATGACTGAGACTGCAGCATTATATACTCTTATCTGCGATCTATTGAACTCAATGGGACATACTCCTGAGTGACGCGTATACAATTGCACTGAGCTTGGGGTTGTTATTGTTGTTGGATTTATATCCTGCCTTTTTCCTGCAAAGGGCCCGAGGCAGCTGACATCATTCTCCTCCTTCATCTTCTCCCCACAACAACCACCCTGTGAGGGAGGCTGGGCTGCGAGTCTGTGACTGGCCCCAAGTCCCCCAGTTGGCTCCATGGCCGAGCGGGGACTCGAACCCGGATCGCCTGAGTCCCAGTCCCATGCTCTTAACCACGACACCACGCTGGTTTTCAGACTGCAGGCAGAATTCCCTGTTCTGTATGCACTTATTTGATCCGACATGGAAATGGCACCCAATCCTTTTTTCGGACTATGTTATTCTGTTGCCATCAAAGCCGCCATCATTAAACGACTTCTTCACCAAAGTCTGTGCAGGTTTATGACTTGATGTCCCACAGACCTCAGCTGTAGACTGAAAGGTTCTTCTTGCAATCTTGTGTTCTTTTACTTTGGCTAATAACGGTGCCATTGGATGGCCTTCGCACATTCCTTTTCTGGGAAATGTGCCTGAAGTTGCCAGCAAACAAAACGCTTTGCAACTCAAGAGTGCGTGCAGATATATAATCAACTGGCTTAAGTAGACCATTTCTAATGCAGATTAAAATGCGTATCCCCACCCCTCATCTGGATAAAGGCCACAGGATTACTGATATTATCCCAGAATCTCTAGAATAGGGCGAATGCGAGCCTTTGCTTGGCCTCAGGTACAGAGACTTTGCATGCAAATCCTAGAACATAGTTTGAAACAGCAGTTCAAGACAAGAGCTGATTATCTTAGCTTCAAAACCGCGTGATTTATCATGAAGAATCAGCAACCAAACCTTTGGGGCAAAGGGAATCTGAACAGTAACACAGAGCTGACTCGATTTTACTCTTCATTTCCAGTCATGACGGAGTCCAAGGCTGCCATCATGTGGCATTTTGCAATAATTTAATGGCTACAGCTAGACTGAAACCCCTGATAAAGTCTGTTACCATTTTTGCATAGAAAAATAAAAGCGAGCACTTGGCCACAACAGATCTCTTTGTCCCAGTCCAGTTACGGGGATTACTATGAAATTTTTCAGGAAAAAATCCTTCTCTTTGCCCCCTCTGTTGAAAGTTTTTGTTTTTGCCTAAGCTCTTAGAACAGCAACAAGCTAAACTAGACAACTTGTGGAGCAAAATACGTTCGTGCTTTCCTTAAAGGGCAGGATCATAAAAGAGCTGAGTTGGAAAGTGTCTATAAGAACATACAAATATGTTAATAAATAAATAAATAAATAAATAAGAAGAATATTGAGTGCAACCCGTGTTCAGTGCAGGATCCCATGTGGAAGCAAAAAATTAGCCCTGGAATAAATAAAAACATTAAATTAGCCCTGGAAGGAAGGCTCCTGTTGGTGCCATTTGGGGGCAGATTTTTAAAAATACAAGTACTTAGCAAAAGTGCAGAGGGTGAACAATGTCTTGGGCAAGTGCCACACAATGACAACTTTAATAATTTTCCCATAGCATTCCCATATTCTTGCTGGCTGTTCTCCAAAGTAGACAGCACAGACAATGGTAAATCTTCCTTCTTGGAATTCCCAGAAGATGCTAATATTGATTTTCCACAGGGGTAAAAAAAATGTCAGCTTCCCTTCCCTGCTTAAACTCCCAGCACTTTCTGAGAACTGCACGTGACCCTCCCTTCAGAGGCGTCAAACCGCTCGGGAAGTTGGCCCCTTCAGCTGCCGAAGCTTCGCCACTTAACTTTGCATTCATTAACAGCTCCTCTCTCAAGCTGTCCTACTCGGAAAAGTGTCCCCTGCTCATGCCGCAATTTGCTCCGTGTCGCATAATCAATTCCCCCACCCAGTATGTCACTTGCACCTTTATTTTATGAGCTATACCTTTGGGCTTAATTAAGGCAATTAATCAAACTTTTCTTGAGGCAGGTGCACCTTCGTTTGCTCGCTGCCTTCCTGCCTAGAGAGCTGAGCTGTTACCTGTGCAGTCTGAGGCATCCCTTACCTACTAGGCCGTGCAGGGAAGCGTGGAAACCGCAAGACTGCCGTGAAGGACTCTGAGCAAGGGACAGAGCGTGGCGCTGGCTTTGCAGATCTCCAGAAGGTCACATCCAGGTGCTGTCCCTGGAGTCCCACCGGCTGATGGACGTCACTGACTCATCTTGGCACGCTCATGGCTTGCTTCTGGATTGACTGGGGTCAGGAACAAGGAATGGGAGAAAGGCTAAGGGTCTTGCGGGTCACTCCCTACGCACCCCTTCAATTTTCAGTCAAGTCCCTGGACACGCTCCTGGCCATCACCTGAAAGTAAGTCTGAAGAAAGAGTGAATTATGGGGAAAGGGTGATGCCGCGGAGATCGGGTCTTTGCAATAGGCAATAGGAGGCATCCTGAAGCATCGGCCGGATGTACCTGTGCAAAGCACTTGAAGGCATCTGTGTATGCTTCGTCTACAGGTGTAGAGTAAAGCAATCGTGCAACCAAACTGTTCAGGCTGCATGGAGGACCTGTGGAGTCCAGCACCCGCTACGCTCTTCTATAGGGCGAGGGGGCCCCATGCCACACGTCAGAGTGCAGAGAGACTCTTTCTGGAGACTGGGAGCTTCCCCACCAGAGGCATGATCTCGGCACACAATGACTTAGCATGCCTTGTGATGCCAGCAGAATGCCTCCAGTTTTGCTCCCTGGCCTAAGCAGCACATTTCAACAAGTTGGATGCTTGTTCTCAGAGCTGCGAAGATGCAGCATTTAACTGTGGAAGTGAGGAAGTGCCAGGCCTCCTCTCGATCATCCCAGAGCGCAGAACACGGAATAAGGGGCTCAAACGACAGGAAGCCTGGTTCCTGCTGGACACTGGGGAAAAACGAAAGAAAAACACACACCTTACGACTGCTCTTTAGACTGCGCCACACAAAGGAAGGGGCACTATTTTAAAAAACTTTTAGTGTCCGTCTGTTCGATGTAACTACTGTAATAATGGAGTTAATATCTTACACGGTCTTTGTTACTTCTGACTGACTTCAGACCTCACCTGGAATACAGTGTCCAGTTCTGGGCACCAAGATTTAAGCAAGGTGCAGGTAAGTTAGAAAAGGGTCCAGCGGAGGGCGACAAAAATGAGCCAGGGTTTGGAATCGCTGCCCTGTGAGGAGGGACAGGGAGAACTGGGCATGTTTCGCCTTGAGATGAAAAGACTGAGCGGGGACATGAGATCCATCTATAAGGACCTCCAAGGCTGCCACAAAGAGGAAGGCCAAGATCTCTTCTTGCTGATGCCGGAGTGTAGGACACGGAATAATCATTTCAAGTTGCAGCACCCAGGTTCAGGCTGGACATCAGGAGAAGCTCCCTCACAGTCAGAGCAATGTGACAGTGGAAGCAGCTGCCTGGAGAGGTGGGGGGCTCTCCCACCCTGGAGACATTCAAGGAGACACTGGGCAGCCCTCTGAGTGGGGTGGTGTGACTTGGTGTCCTGCAGCAGCAGGGGGGTGGACTCAATGGCCTTCATGGCCCCTTCCAACTCCACTATTCTAGGATTCTAGGATTCAGTGGGTGAGCTTTAATTTCTTGTACAGCCGCGGTTGACCTGCCTTCTAGTCCATGGCCCCGTTATACCTGGCGGAGTCCCCTGGACTGAGCATATGCCCCTTCAACTTCCGGATAATCTACCATCGCCTCATTTTGCATTTCTTTCTTGATTACATGTTTTGTGCTGCTGGGATGCCTCGCCCCTTCTGTTATTTATTTATGCATTCAATTTATATCCTGCCTTTTCCTTTTTCAAAGAACTCAAAGCAGCTTATGCCATTCTCCTGCTGCTGTTGCTCTCAATCTTATTTAGCAAATTCAGTACTTCCTAATTTTTATTTTTATTTTTATTTTTTGCATTGGTTCATATTTCAGACTTCCCCAAGAAATATGTTAGATTGCCTAACCATGCTTTTTACACATTTCTTCTCCAAAACAGTGAGCTCTTAGTTCACATGGCTGCAGAAACCGCCACGGCACTCCCTGTGCTGAATATTTCAAAACGCAACCTCTGCAGCGGTGCGGCCAAGCGAGGTCCTGCTGTAATCACGGATTCGGAGAACATTGCCCGGCGCGAGGCGAGAATCTGCCACTGGCAGATCTATTTCTAATCAGAAATTAGGCAGCTGGAGCCGCTGCAAGTGGCATGAAGAATTTGCCGTGGCTGGAGAGCAAAACATGGTTTTGTAGGCACCAAATAGTGCTGATGGGATCCCAGTGCATTTGTCCATTGGAAGGAATATCATCTTTTTAATTTCAAAAAGTTGTTTTGTGGGCTCTAAAGGGGTTTGGGAAACACGATCCATTCAGGTTGGCCTGCCATTTGCTCAGAAGCGCCCTTCTGCGCTGATTTTTGAGAAGTTGCTATTTTGATCATGGAATAGTAGAGTTGGAAGGGGCCATGCAGGCCATCAAGTGCAACCCCCTGCTGGACACCAACAGAAGCAAATTGCCCAACTCCCCCCAGAAGACTCTCCACCACCCCCCACCCTCTCCCTGGAGAGTAATTAAGATTGTTTTTCTTATTTGCGTGCGCAGCTTCATAGCCCATCTTGGATGCACCCCGTAATGTGGTGAGTGGGTTTGAGGGTGTCAGAGAAGCCGAGAGAAATCCCAGTCGGAGGCTGCACTGTATCACAGGGCTGTATCGCCTTGTTGTCCCCCAACCAGGTCGCCCAAAGCAGAATAGCCCAAGCTGAGGCACCAGGCCAAGCATCCACACTCTTAAGGAGTAACGGCCACACCAGCGGAAGAGGAGGGAGCTCTTTAGTCACGATGGGGCAGAGGAACTGCCAAATGACAGCTGTGGGGCAGCTGAAGGTGACCTTGGCAGAAGATCTCGCACAGACAACAGCAGTGCCATCCAGACTAACTTCAGTTAGTGCTGTATGGAAGACTCTGGCAAACTACTCCTGCATCTTCTTACCTTGAAAACCCCATGATGAAACAGTCCAAAATGAAACCAGACGGAGTGCCACAAGATGAGACCCCGGGTTGGGAGGCACTCATGGAGCTACTGGGGAAGAGCAAAGGACAGGTAAGAATAGTGCTGTCACTAATTATGCAACTAGATCAAAGCGGAACGGAAGTCTAGCGGCTGCCAAACACTAAGGTGCAAGGAAAGTTCGATGCTGCACAACACATAATTTTGGAACATGGAACTTGTGAAATAAAGTCAAAGCGAACTGGAAACTAAAGCAAGAAATGGAATGGCTAAACAACACAGAACTTGGTGTGAGTGAACTCAAGAGAACTGAGAGAGGGTGTTTTCATTAGACAAACACCAAGTGTTTTACTCTGGAAATGAGAAAGAAGAAGTGGCTCTAGAGACTGAGGCAAGATGCACAGCAGGTAGCAAGAGACTTCACTGCGAAATCCAGCTTAATAATATCAACCAGAATTAGTGGAGAACCTATCAATATAACCGTCATTCAAATCTATGCGCCAGCTACAGATGCTGAAGAAGTTGAAAACTTTTTATGCAAGTGTTGAAGAGGAAATTGATAACACACCAAAACAAGGCATGCTGCTAATCCTAGGAATGTAAAAATAGGAAACAGAGCAGAATCAAATGTTGTATGAGAATTTGGCCTAGTGAAAAGACATGAATCAGGAGAATGGCTTTTAGAATTTTCTGAGGCCAGCAACCTATCCGTTGCAAACACTTCCTACAAGTGACTGCTCAGACAATTGTCTACATGGACTTCACCAGGCAGCCAATGCAGAAATCAAATAGCTTATGTAACCAGAAGCAGAAGATGGAGAAGCTGCCAAAACAAGACCAGGAGCAGACTGCTCTTAATTTCCAAAATCAGTGTGAAGTTAAAAAAACGAGTTACTCCTGATGAAAGTAAAAGAAGAAAGTGGAAAAGCTTGACTGTAGCTGAATATTAAGAAAACAAAAATCATGACTATGGAAGAATTACAGTAATTTACTGTCAGCCATGATGAAATTACAAGTGTGAAGTTGGCTCAGTCATCAATTCAAAGGGAGACTGAAGCCAAGAAATTTGAAGAAGACTGAGACTTGGAAGGGCAGCAATGAAAGACAGTCAAATGTAGGGACTTTTCACTGGAGTCCAAGACCAAGAAAATTCACAGCATTGTATTCCTGAGCATTATGAATGGGTGTGAAAGCTGGACGGTGAAGAAAGCTGACAAAGACGACTATGGATGCGTTCAAAACATGGTGCTGGACAAGATCTTTGCAAGCACCCAGGACCGACAGAAAGACGAGTCCTAGAAAGTGGGTCCTAGATCAAATCAAACCAGAGCTTTGCCTAGAAGCAAAAATTAAAGAACTGAGGCTGTTATACTTCCCGACTAGACTTCTGTAACGCGCTCTACGTGGGGCTGCCCTTGAAGATGGTCCAGATACTTCAATTGGTGCAAAACAGAGCTGCCAGGTTGCTGATGGGGACTGGGTGTTGTGCTCACATAACATAACTCCAGTCCTCCGTCAGCTTCACTGGCTCCCCATTGAAGTCCGGGCCCAATTCAAGGTGTTGGTTATCACCTATAAAGCCCTGAACGGCTTGGGTCCTGGTTAAATAAAGGAGCGCTTACGTCCATATGTGCCCTCCCGCCCTTTGAGATCAGCAACAGAGGCCCTCCTCCGGGAACCCTCCGTGAAGGATATTAGGAGGGTGAGTACCTGGAGGGGGGCCTTCTCTGCAGTGGCGCCCCATCTATGGAACGCGCTCCCCAGAGAGGTCCGCCTGGCGCTGTCGTTATTTGCTTTTCGGCACCAGGCCAAGACCTTTTTATTTAAACATCATTTTAATTGTTGATTTTATTTATTGATTTTAACAACTTTGGCCAGGAAGTCTCCAACTGTATTTTATTGTACTAATGATATTTATTTATTTGTAAGCCGCCCCAAGGCTTAGGCGAATGGGGTGGCATATAAGTCTGCTAAATAAATAAATAATACTTTGGACACCTCATGAGAAGGCAAGAATCCCCAGAGAAGACCATCACGCTATGGACTATCACAGGGAGAAGAAAAGGAAGGCCAAGAGATAGATTGAAGCCTCGGCTTTGAATTCAGAGGAGCAAACAGGATAGAATATTTTGGGGGACTTTCATTCACAGGGTTGCCATAAGTCGGAGATTACCTGATGGCACATAACGACAATGGCTCAGTGTTTGAACCTGAGTATAAAATAAGAAGCCATCTCCATCCAACCTCATCTGGAGTGAGGAGAGTTGCTAGACCAAAATCAGAAAGCTTGTGGCTTTCCACAGATCGGATGACTTGTGCACATTCCGCCTACTCTGTGCTTGTTCACCTCCCGCTTCCATTCTCCCCTTCTATTACAGCTCAAGGGTGTTCACCGCTTAGCATCTTCCACATCGTCTGTGCTCTCCATGCCTCCTTCCAAAATGGAGAAACAGCTTCCTCAACCACGGCGTAGGCCAGTTTCTGCCTCCAATCCCACACCGGAAGCCCAGGGAAGCCACGCCGCTCTGTCCGCCACAGCGTTCTCCTCCTCAGGCCTCCGTAGCAGCCGAAGTCCCACCCCTTGCAGGGGCCTGAGGAAGATTCTCAGGCCTGGTTGTGCTGCCCGGGAAGGCTTTGCAGGCTTCGAAAGAGGGCTGGCACGCCTGCATTACTTTGCTGTCAAGGTGGGTCTTACCTGCTGTTTTTATGCAACTCTCCTTCATGGATCACTGCCTTGTCGTGGCGAAGGGGCTTGCGTAGCTCCATGAAGCTATGAGCTGTGCAGGGGCACCCAAGATGGACAGGTCATAGCAGAGAGCTCTGACGTGATCCACTGGAGAAGGAAATGGCAACCCACTCCAGTATCTCTGCCATGAAAACCCCATGGACAGTACCAAAAAGCAAAACGATATGACACCGGAAGATGAGCCCCTCAGGTCGGAAGGTGTCCAATATGCTACTGGGGAAGAGCGGAGGGCTAGTACTAGTAGCGCCAGAAAGAATGAAGAGACTGGGTCAAAGCTGAAAGGACACTCAGTTGTGGATGTACCTGGTGGTGAAAGGACAGTCCGATGCTGCAAAGATCTATACTCTATAGGAACCTGGAATGTCAGATCCATGAATCAAGGCAAGCTGGATGTGGTCAAACAAGAGATGACAAGACTGAACATCGACATCTTAGGAATCAGTGACTATTTCTACCCTTCTGTGATTTTTTTATTTCTGATTATACTGGCTTCCATTGCACATTTGCATGCTACAGAAGAAGGCTAGGTGCAACACTGAAATTAATCTAAATGAGCAAAAATTTAGGGTACAATAGCTCTATGGGATTGTGGGGTGTGTGTGCGTGCGCACCACCTGCAGGTGCGCCTTCCTTTGCGGAGCCCCCTGCAAACTGGGTGCAGCAACTTTGATACCTTCTGCTTGAACAAATCCAGTGAGCCTTGACGCTTGTCAAATGTCTATTCCACTGAACACGTTGCCGTCCAAAAAATGATGGGGGGGTGCACTGGAGGGGCTTGACGCAGGGCCCCTTCCCAACACAGCATTCCAGATTCTAAAAATTAGAACGCACGCTTCCTCCTTTCCATGACACAAACCCTGCTGTGCCCTGGATCGTCACCGGCCAGGCCTGGCAGCTTCCCATTCCAAGGAAGGCTCTCCCGCTAGCCTCAGACTCCGCGGCTCCTGACGTCGGATTTGGACGGCTGGGGAAAACGTTCCAGGCTTTGCTTCTGGCGCAGCTGAGCAAAACCCGGACTCCGTGACACAGGCGGCTGTTCCGCTTGGCCTGACCCAAGAGTGTTAAAAATAGCGAGGTCAGGGGGTTGGCACGGATAGAGCTGCCTGGGAGCTGCCGCGGGTGAGCGCTGGAACTAATGTCTCTCCCCATTAGTATTCCGACAGCGGCCGTGCAACGCGGAGGAGAAGCATCGCCTTCATAAACTTAATGAGGAGGGGAGATAAAACCCTCCGCGTGGGACAGCCGCGGCTCCGGCTCAGGTAGCCGTCTCCTCGCCGCTTCGCCCAACTCTGCGGCGGCCCATGCGGCACTCGGCAGCCTATCACAGCCCTCCCCGGAAAAGCTGCTCCGGCTGATCGGCACTGGCACCGGCTCCACAAAGGTTAATTGATGCTCTCGCACTCCAGAAGTCCCTCTGTCAGCACTCTGCCAGCAGCCGTCCTCCAACGCTCTGTCTTCCCTGCCAGGGCCCGCTCTCTTGCGGGAAAGCCCCTTCCCCCAAGCCCCCTTGTCCTCAGAGAGGCCCTCGGTCTCTTCCGGAAGACAGCGGGCCGCCCGGCCCTTCTCGGCAGCGAGGGCGCTTGGGAACGTGTGGCGGAGCATCCACAGGTCTCCTCGCCCGGCCTCCAGAGCGCTGGGTCTTCCTGCCCTCCCCCTGTTAGTGAGAGGAGACGTGTGGCAATGTTGTCGAGGCCCTTCCCTTCCCTTCCCTCTCCCCCTCCCCCGTCCCCTCCCCTCACTTCGCCTCCAAAATGGATGCAGCCCTGTGCATTGCTTGCTTTGTGGTAGTGGGAGACTTGGCACCATGCGAACAGGGCCACCTTGCCGCCGAGGCGCTGGATTGTTGCATATACGCCTTCATCCCTGACGCACACGCCCGCATTGGTTCCCCCATCAGCCCCACGGAGCGGGGACAGTGACTGCTCGATGCACGACTGAGGATCCTGGGCATCCAGCAATGTGGTGAGGGGCTGATACTCAAAGAAGGCGCGCAGGGTCTTCCCAGGGTGCGGGACACGGAATAACAGCCTCAAGTGGCGGGAAGCCAGATTCCAGCTGGACGTCAGGAACGTCTTGGCTCTCAGGGCGGTACAACAATGCAGTGGAATCCATTGCACCTAGCGAGGAGGTGGGCTCTGCTGTCCCATAGCAGAAGAGCTCAGGATGCACCTGGGCAGCCATCTGATGGGAGACCTGAGGACCCCGCCCCACTGCTCAATGCTTCTGTGATGCCATGACCACGCCAGTGTGCTCTTCAAGCGAACATAGTTTACACCTGGAAGCCGCAGCAAGAATATGGGGGCTTCCACCACACGTGGCAGTGCGTCTTTACGAAAGCACTCCAGACCGGAGCTCCATCCTGGGTTGGGCCCGCCTGGAGTGGCCTGCTCAGTCGGAGCACACGGACTCCACCTGACACTGGTCCAAGAGAGAGAACTGTTCCTTCGAGCACCGGCTGCATGTCTCTGCGTGACTGAAAGGCCGGGCCCCGTGGCGCTGGCTTTGCGAGGCAACTCAAGGCGAGACCCCACCACCCAGCCCCTCCGCTCAGTCGCAGAGGCCGTCCCCATGCCTGGACAATGAGGGTCCCCTAGGACCCCCTCGGGGCTGAGCCACAGCGAGGACCAAGAGTCTCTTCCAGAAGCTCAGTGCTGGCAGGGGAGCAGGGGCAGGGGAGAGAGACCCCACTGAGAAAGGAAGTGGGGGAGGCTTCTTCTACCAGGATCGGTGCCAGGAGCAGGTCTCCCTGGAAGTAAGGGAGCTAGAGGCAGGCCCAGGAGACATTGCCCAAGGTGCATTATCTTCCTCCACCGAAGAGGGGAAGGCCAGGGGACACCAGCACCAGGAGAACTTTGGCCTGGACGCAGCGGGTCTCCGAGGACCCGGGGTGGGCAGCATCCTGCTCCCTCCCTTCTTGGTCCTTTGCCCTGCGCTTCCGCTCTGCACTGCTCATCGCTTGTGCCCCCGAGCTGATCTGCCTCTTCAAGCTGCACCCTGGCGCGTGCTCAGAATCCGACCGAACCCTTCTCCCTCGTGCGCGCTGAGTGCTTCGGTCACCCTCCGTGGAGGTTGTGTGCCCCGTGCCCGTGAAGAATGCAGCCTGCAAGCCAGCTGTGCCCTCCAGGACGTGCGGGCTGCAAAGAAGCCCCAGTCCAGGGCCAGTGGGATTCTTACTGGGAGACAAGAGCACTCGGGGACCGAGGAGGTGGGCGGGCTTTGCTTCCCGTGCTGGCAACAGGCGGCAGGCTCGGGCCCTGCTCCCGACGGTGCCGCTTGCAGGAGGCTGGTCCCCACGGCCACCCGCCCTGCTCCCGGCAGCGAGGGGGGCCTTCCCCGGGACATTCCACACTCCTCCCGGAGGCGCTTGTGTTCCGTTGCGGCTTGGCTTGGCTGTTTGTTTTAATATTCCTTCTGCGCTGCAGTCCCCGGGTCTCTTCGCAGCCGACGCCTCCCGCTACGATCTCGGAGGCTTCGTTCTGGCTCCGTTCCTGCCTGCGTCCGAGAGGCAGCCTCCAGTTGCCTGGGGAAAAGTCTTGGCAGCCGAGCGCAGAGCGAAGCCGTGATCCGCACTGCACACGTCAGCTCTGCAGCTGCACTCGCTTCGTTCCCCAAGCCCACGGCACAGATGTGCCTCTCCCCCGCCCCCTGCGGGAGCCTTGCTCCCGGGACCAGCAGCAAGCTCAGGGGGAGGGGTACTCGGGGCCGTGCCCAGGGAGGAAAGGGTTAACAGCCCCCCAACTGCTACCCACCCCATCCAGATCCCCATCGGCTGCTCCTTGCTCGCACACACGCATGGACACCCCTCTGTGCGTACAGTTTCGCCTCTGCCCTGTGCTGTAGCAAAGGGCCTGCCGGAAGCACTTCTCTCCCACCGGACTAGGTTTGCAGCTGTACGGAGCCGGGGGTTAACCAAAAAGAGAATATTTGGGAGGGCAGCTGCCCTGAAGGAAGGCCCAGAAATATGCTAAACAAACATCCCAAGAGGTGACTATATATAAACGCTGTTTATGAAACTATTAGGGCACGAACCACGTAACTTAAGCATTTCGCCTTGTTTATCCCAGCCGGAGATTTCAGCCTGTGTGTTGTTCGATCCCACTTGATCCCAGGTGCTTAACTGGGGCTGAATCGTGACCTTCATTCTCCTCTGGATGTTTCAGGCCGACATCCCTAGGAGATGCTCCCGAAGCCGGCCTGCAGTGACGTGGGGATGCCTTGGGTGGAGGTGCCAGCTTCAAAGGCCGATTAGGCTTCAGGGAATTCTCCTGAGAGAGACCGCGAAGCCCTGAGAATCGAGGCTGACAGCTGCAGCACAGCGAGGAGCCGGGGCGGGCGGGAGGCAGCGCAGCCACGGGAGGCCAGCCAGAGCCTTCTCTCCAGCGCCTGCTTCCGTGCTTGGCAGTCACACCGTCTGGTGTCTTGACAATCCCATTTCTGCCTGGCGAACAATGCTCCGAAACACGAGGACGGGCTCATTCCTTCCTCGCCCCAGTTTGCTCCATCTTTGTCTCTCTCGCGCATTCTTAATTGTGGCTGACGGTTCAGCTCCGATCAGGCAGTGCCTCCTTTTCTCCTTTGAGGTACCAGGGGCCCTGCCCTAGCAAACGCGGTGACTTCGGGAGCATTCCGCCAACCTTCCCATTTTGGCCACTTTTGGGGTTGTGACCCACAGGTGGGCGTCGTGGGCCGATTTTGGGTGGCTTCCCCCAACACCACTTCCAGCGCACTGTCAAAAGCGCTGATGCACCACGAGTATCAAGCCCCCTCCCCCAGCAAATGCTGCGAATTTGGAAGCATTCGTCCATCATCCCCATTTCGGCCATTTTCAGGGCCGCGACCCGCGGGCACCTGTGCTCCCCGGCCGTGTGTGTCTGCTCCCAATTCCTACAGAAATGCCACTGCTGCTCCTCTGCCTGTTCCTTGACTTGAAAGGTTTGCCGCTGACGGTCGCAGCATCCAATTCAGGATGTTAAGCACCTGAGCAGCTGAGTGGCTCTGGGTTCAAGAAACATTGGTGCTGAGCACATAGCTCCCTCCTGGGAAGTTTTGAAGGCATCTTGGGTTCCAATCCTGCCCAATTGTGAAGCTCCTGTGCAGACCCTTTTTCAGCCTAACGTCTCTAAAAGGATTGTTGATAATGTGGAAAGACAGGCTGTTTACACCAACATGCGCTCCTTGCACAAGGGGCAAGTTGATAAACGTGCAAGCCTTGTAAAAATGCTGGGAGGAGATGCTTATGGCTCATCCTTTCACAAGATGTCAGTGCAAAAGACCTGACCGTGTTTCAACACAAATGCGGGAAAGCGGAAAATCTTCTCTCTTCGGGAGATTTGGGACACTGCTAGAATTCCAGCCATCTGCGGCTGGCCCTGGACCGTCACAGCCAATTTATTCTGCAGCCAAAGTTGCTCAGCCATCTGCTCAAGTGGAACCGCTTCCAGATCTATTCTCCGCAGTGTTCTCGGAGGGCAGGTGGATGATTCCCCCGCCCCAAATGCGAGAGCATTCGCAAGTTCCAGGAGAGCCCGGCCGCCAAATCCCGCTGACTCCGGTGCCACCTGACCTTGAATTTCAAGCAGTTGATCACGAACGAGCGCACACATCCTCCCCAGCAAGCGCGAATCGAGCTTTGAGGCATCTTCTCTGCAGGGTTCTTAATGATGCCGAGCTTTAAGCAGTATCTTAAGCAGTATCGCCTTTTCTGAATATTAACCATACCTGTACCTCGTATATCTGTAGCCACCTGTATTCACTCGAGGAGGGAAGCACGACGGAGCTCAGCTTCACCAGGCAAGCTGAACTGTCATATACTGCTTGCGGATGTAGTATTTATCCGTCCTGATTGTCTTGTAGCCCATGACCACAGAGATGTAAGCAACATAAAATGCTACGGGTATTAACTGCTTTCTCCAGAAGGGACAGTATAATCCACACACCAGCGTCTTCGAGATTCCCTAACCCATTCCTGATCACAAATCGGGAGACGGTGTCCTGTAGGAGGTGCTCACAGAATAAGGGCTCTGCATAAGAAAGAAAAGGGATCTCACACTCCCTGCCTCCTATGAGTTATCACAAGCGCTGTGTTTGACCCACAATCTGGAGGTAAGGTGGATAAATCCAAGAGGGAAGCAGGCGAGGAGAAACTGTGCCGCAGTTCTAGATGATCTCCACTTGGGAGCGCATTGCCTTGGTCCTCCTGCCACTGCCTCTGGCCGCCTAAGCAGGGCGCTCTGCCCTCGAGGCCTGCGTGCAGCAGATCCAAGATCCCTCTCATGCCGTTGGAGCCAACACCTCCACTTATCCTGCCGGGCTTTCTGGATTAAGACCGGCACCCTGAACTCAGCCCAGAAGCATGCAGGCGCTCACGGAGGGTGGATAAGTGTTCGTTTCATATGTTTGGACTTGCTGGCCCCAGCTGTTAATCCGGCCGTGTCATCCTGCAGAAGCTGCAGCTTCTGGACAGGCTTCAAGGCTGCCCCAGGCAAGATGCGGCCCGGTCCTCTGGCTTGCAGGCCCCAGAACAAAGGCGGCTGGGGCCCGTTGGCCCTTCTCCAGATAGAGACACAGCCGGGCCAGCAGCTGCAGCGGGTAGAAGGTTTGGCGGGCAGAAGGGAAAGAGTTTGGGCGCCTCGCAGATGACCCCACACAGCTTCTCACGCCAGATAAGGCGCTAGGGTTCCATCTGCAGAGCAAGAGAGGTGGGACGCCACTTGCAGGTGAGCGTAAGTGGGAAGACGCAGCGGGACGCTTGCCTTGCTCGTGGGCTTCCCTGATCTGGCTGACTGCTGCAGAAAACACGAGGCCGAAAGCACGAGTGCCCGTGTAGGACTCCTCTTGCATCCGTACAGCTCTTTGTGAAGCATCCAGTGGGGAGCAATCTTCCCTTTAGAAGGTAGCAATGATGTGGCTGGCCGTGACTTGAGGTTTAATTTTGTGTTTTAGAAGCTTTGAGAGAGCAATGAACTGGGAAGGTGCAAAGACACGACCTCTGATTTTACACACAGGCGACGGAATCTTTTCTCACGAGGAAGCGATTACCTTTTTAGACATTCTTTTTCGACATCTAGACTTTTCCAGGCTGTGCCCTTTGAATACACCCAGTGCAGTTTGATTGGAGGGAGATCTCACAGAGGCAAAGTGATTCTCTTTTGAAAATTATTGCTCTTTCCTTAAAAAGTAAGATTCCGTGCAGTTGCTCTCAGATTTGGCCCTGAGAGTGCCCCACACGGCTGAGGAGGCCTGGCCCCTCTTTTTTTGAAGTCCCAGTTCTCCGGAAGCAAGAATCCGCATGGAGTGACTGTGAGAAAGCCTGACTTCCCAAGTGGAAGCAGCCGGCCGACAGAGACCGTGAAATTCAAGGTCTCACCAGGAGCCGCAGCAACAGCTTGAGTGCCTTCCTGGAATGTTTTCCTCTCAGGGCTACAAGAAAAACAACGGCAGGCACCATGTACAAATGACCAGCAAAGGCAGCCATTAACCACCGGCTGACACGGCATCTCATTAGAAGACGCCACTTTCCGCAGCACTGAGCTCCGCTGCCTCAGCTCCGGGTGGGGGTGGAAGCCAGTCTTCTGAGCTTGCGGTGCTCCCTGAAAGGAGCTGCGGCAAAGGACGAGCGCCAGGCAGTTAATGAGTCCTGGATTTTAAGCAGCACCTTTAAAAAGACGCCTGCAGAGGCGATTCGGTTCTAGGGAAGGAACGCCGCATTCTTGCCCGATAATCCTGCCACCGTGCCCGGGATGGGAGGGGAACTTCGCGTTTCGTTGCAAGGTCAGATCTGCAATGAACAAAAATATGAAGAGCCTCGCGCCGCCTGTCAAGACCTGCCTGCCACGCACCTTTCCGGGACAGACTATTCCTGGCATTCCCAGATGTGGAACAAGGTCAAATCACTGGAGAAGATTTGCATTATTCCGAGATATTTTACTGCTTTTCCCTCCCAAAAGTACCAGGATAACACGGCCTTGCTTTGGGATGCTGCTCAGTCACATTTTAATAATGTTAGCAAGCATTTGATTACAGAATACATTAAGGAGCTTCACTAGGAAGAAACCTGGAGGCTCTGCTTATTTAACCTTCCGAAATGCAGCCCGAGCCTAGAGGAGGATAGAACAGAACAGTATCAGTACTCCGACGACATCACGCTAAACCGGGCATACCTGGCACTCCCTGTTCATCTTCGTAAGCACCGGAACCAGTTCCTCTTCCTCCCCTTGCTTAACTCTAGGCCAGCTTTCCCAGCGGCATGGTGCCCCATGCGCTTGCAAGCCCCGGTTTCACCAGAGATGTTGGCCAGCCGACCACGTGTGGCAACCAGACCAGCAACCTGTTTGTGATTGTGTCTGGCAATCACATCCTTCACACAACCCTAAAGACTAATCAAAGACTAGTCGGATGCGCGTTCATCATCAAAGGTGTGGTTAATTACATTTTCAGGCCCTTCCCAAAGCTCTTTCGCTACGCGGCATTCCCAGTGCAGCTGGCAGTAATCCCCGTTTCCGGTCTTGCCCCGACACGTTTTACTGGACTGTGCAGGGACCCTGTGCAAATCCCTGCCATGAACTAGCTCAGACAAACGCCACTACGCCATTACGGCAAAGGCAGCCAGGAAGGAGAAACGCGAAGGAAAGCCAACACGGGGCTCCCCAGCAAAGGGGACCTCCATTTTCAAAACCTCTGAGATGTTCTGCCAAGGTGCCCACGACCATCAGGGCATTTATGAGGCTTCCCTTGCCAACACCTTTCCAAAGGGATAGTTCCTACTGAATAAATGGCTTCTAATACTTTCTAGCGTGGACTGTGTTTTGTCTTGATTTGGGAAAAACGAAAACAAAGCCTTGGGAGCCTTTGAGTTGCACTGGAGTATATTCCACAAGGGCTCGGTTCCACCAAGCGTCTTGAAAGAGCTGCAGAGCGGCTTGTTGGCGTGCAGGGAAGCGCCTTCCTCTCTTCCCCAGTAAGAGCAGCTCCCTTCTCAAGGGATGGGTGGAGGGCCTTCTTACTCCCCAGGGGCCGGCGCCTTGCATTATCAGGGGATCGGCCGTGAAAGGGGTCGGGGATCGTCCGTCACCATCTGCCTCTGAGGCTCAAGGCAGCCGCGTGACCAAGGCAGGCAGTTCTGGCCGCAGCACAGAAAAGCTCCTAATGGCACTAGAGGAAAAAAGAGGCAGGGGAAACGACGCGCTGCCACCGCTGTTCGGACTGCGGGTGAATAAAGCAGCTTCCGGAGAGCCGGTGCAATATTACAAAAGCGCCGCAGCTGAGTCACCGAGCAGCCGCTCATAGCTGGGAGAAGCTGAGGATGCTTTGGAAGCAGCCAGACTTGTCCTCCTTCCCCGTTCGCGGCGCTGCATTCAGCCCTCTTCGCATCCTTGGGGAGCCCTTTCCTGCCACTCTTCATGCTCCCCTGCCTCCCTCGCCCTCCTGACTCTCTGCAGCTGCTGTCCCCGAACGATGCAGCACAGAGAGTGGCCGAAGCCGGGCGAGGAGGGCCCTGTTGTCTTGAAGGCCCGAGCACAAAACTTCTGCTGCCTTGTGGAAGCCCAAGAGGACCCTTCATCTTGCAGGGCCTTCTCACCAACCCACAAGCAGCCTCCCTGCCCCAAATGGTAGCGCAAGTTTAGCACACACTAGAAAACGTATCTCAGAAGGGACACAACAGAGTGATCAAACCGGTCTGGACAAAAGGGCAGAGACAACGTGAGGAAGATACTCTTTGTGCTGCCCAAGAGGATGGGGCAGCTGAGCACATCTCACAAATGAATTCTGTCAGATCAATCAACACGTATCAGCCAAGCCTAACACGTATAACTCACTTTAGCAAAGAACGTGCGTGCCTAAGAGCAGCCTGGCGAGTCAAAGGCCCGTCGGCTTTGCCATCCTGTTCCCAGAGGAATTCCCTGTGGCAGATTCCATAATTCCAGCTATTCACTGTAAGAAGTACTTCCTTTGATCTGCCCAGAAGAATCACATGCCCTGCATATTTCACTGGTTTAACGACCCTCGGATGTGTACTCGACGCAACACATAGACAAAGGAGGTCTGACATGGATGTTGCTCTTAAAATCCAAAACACCAGGGGCAGAGCAGGCAGTCGTTCAGCGAAACACGACAAAATCGTCCCTGCAGAGAGTTCTCCCTTCCACACCTCCCCATGTTGTTCCTTGCTCCATATTTTGCAGAGGATGTGGGTGCCACATCCTTCCAGGGATGATGAAATCAAATGATTCAGATGTGTTTATAATAAGCTGGTTATTTTTAAATGGAAGGATCGTGCTTAACCGCAAGGGTTGGCCAAGGTTTTTAAACGACTTGGTGGCACGGTGGGAGTCCGGGTTGACCCACCGGAGGGCACAAACGATCCGCCACCGTCTTCTCCCAAGCCATTTCTTGATGGGCAACACACACCGAATTTAGTACCGGCGTCTCAGAGAAGTGAGAGCGATGCGTTTGACCTACTAGTGCAGCTCCTTTTTCTGGACACCTCCTGTGAATGAAATTGGCTAAAACCGGGTGGTCCTAGTAATTTCTCTCACAGCAGGAGCTGCTGGTGAAATTCCGCTCTGCACAACAGAAAGGTGCTTTTCTGAACTTTCCAACCGAACTTTGGGAATGAAGAGAAAGGTGACATGTAGTCAAGGAGGCCGAAGGAACTTCTGTGAGGAGGAGCGGCATCTGTGCTGAGCTTCACTGGCAAGTTGTTTTTGTGCAAAAGGCATGCTTCGGAGGCAAAACGTCTGCCCGGCTCCCGCTTGTTTGGCTGCTTTGGAGAATTTACATCGTGTTTGTAGCCAGATGAATCAGGCAGCTCTTTTTATTCTAAGATAACTATATGCCCCTCGGCACCTGGGAATGATGGTTAGACACCACTGCAAACCGCTTTTCTCTGCATAATGAAATGCAACCGGTTCGGCGGGGCGCCCACTCTGCACTGTGGATGTGTCCTAAGTGCTTTGACTACAACTCTAGCATTCCTGAACATTCGCCATGCTGGCTCCCCAGGTTGGAGAAAGCCGACAAGTTAGTGGTATGATGTGGAGGCGTTTTCCCCAGAAGCCCTTGCAGCCCAGGTACTCTCCTGGCCAGTGAGGCAGCTGGTGCCAGTTTGGAAGGGCCTGGAAAGGCACCTCCGAGGTGCCGGGGAAGTGCCTGGTCTCTCCGTGGCTGCAGGATTGCCCAGCCCGGCCCCCATTCTTCCCAAGCAGCTGGTGGGGAGAGCGACGAAAGGCCGATTTCCTCCTGGTCCTCATTCAGTATGTGCGTGTCAAGGTGGGAATACCTTGGTGCAGAGAACAGCTTGCAGAGTGAGCAAGGACTGGGGAGCGACATCATCTGTTGCGCTAACCACACATTTCCTTAATCTCTCAAATGTCCCTGGAGCTGCTAGCCAGAGGTCTGTGGGGCTTGGGGAACCACCTGCGTTGTGAAAAAGCAGGGGAGGAAGGACCAGGGTGCCTGCAATTGCCGGTAACAGCATGCGCTGTGAGGCAGGAGCTGGAGCTGAGCACAACCGTTTTGAAGAAGCCAGGCCTAGCACCCAGAAGGAGCCCTGGAACCCGCTTTCTCCACAGCACCCCAACTATGGAGCCAGCTGCCTGGAGAGGTGGGGGGCTCTCCCACTCTGGAGACATGCAAGAAGAAACTGGGCAGCCATCTGAGCGGGATGGTGTGACTTGGTGTCCTGCAGCAGCAGGGGGTGGACCTGATGGCCTTCGTGGCCCCTTCCAACTCTACTCTTCCATCATTCTATGATTCATCACACAGACACAAAGTCTGGCCTAAGGCAAGGCCACACAATGGATCCCACACATATCTGGTGACATATGTCGGAAAGCATCGCTTGGGGCTCCCAACAGAAACACCTCCATCCCGGCCGGCATGATTTATCCTCATGGGAAGGCCAACAGTGTCACAGGAAGAGCAACATCGCTCAATGCACAGATGTGGTTGAAGTAGCACCGGCTTCCAGGTTTTTGGAGGTCTCCCCTGGAAGAGACGGAGGTGTGGGGTGTAATAACTCCACAACACATGATTTAGACCTAAGGAAAAAAATCTTTTATCTCTTTTAAGAAGGCAGAACAAAAATACTTAAAAAGAATAGGGAAGGCTTGTTTGTTTGCTTGATTGTTTGTTTAAGGCTTTTCTAACTGTTCGATTAGCAGCAGCTCTCAGACCAGTGAAGAATTTACCATTCATCATTCACACAAGCAAGCCAGTAGCTGCTTCTCTCCATGGAGCCTCTTAGTGTTACGGGGTGAAGAAACCAGTATGGCGGAAGAAAAATTCTGTCTTAGCCTTGTCCGTGTTCTGTTAGTTTTCACTTTCAAGAGCATCTGAACTGGGGAAAGGTAAGATCCTGCTTGCATTTTGAAGTGGTAACCTGACCCCCGTGATGCAAGCAAATTCTTCTGAGGGCGTTGATTCGCCCTTGATAGAATATCAAAGCATCAGAGATAATACTCCAAGAAAGGAGAAAATCATAAACACGTGCTTGTTTTCTCGTCTGAAAAAGCAGTACTGCGAAGCCTTTCCATTTGTGGAACCCACTCTGTGAATAAGCAATCAACACATTTTTTGGAAGGATGCGTAGGATAAATTTATCTGTCAGCCGCAATGGTCAAAAATTTTGTTGAGAGAGAGAGAGAGAGAGAGAGAGAGAGAGAGAGAGAGGTTGGGCAAAAAGTAACCACAAGGAGGCAGTAAAAGCTGCAAGCATCAGCAAAGTGGCATCTGAAATTAGTTTTGCAGCCGCGCAACTGCCCCAGGGCAGAGGGAGCATGTCTATTTTTACGCATGGCAACATGCCCGGGGCCAAGGGAAGGGCCATGGTGGAAAACTACAGGGCCAAAACCCACGTGTCCGCGGATTTTCTGCCCAGACTCGCAGCGGGAGAAACGGAACGCGCCGTGCTAGCCTTCACATCCTGGCACGCTCCGGCTGTGCTGGTCCACGGTGCCATACTGTGAACCAGAGCAGGACAGGAGCTAGTCCACCATCTGGAGGGGGCACCCGGTTGGGGAAGGCCACCCTGTGCGAAGAAACCCACTCGTGCTGTCTAGAGGTGCAAGGAGAAAACGCTGCCCCCATTCCTGGAATCAAGAAGCTCTGTTTTCCTTGGAAAATAAATTCTTGGAGCTCGGCTGCCTTCCAGTTATATGCCAATGCAAGGCATTTTTGATGTGTCAAGAACTCTGGCCCCCAGTTTGTCACTTGTGTATACTGCTGTTCCTAAAGAAAACTCATCCCCGAATTAAAAGGTCTGGAAAGCTTCTGTAAAATCGAGAAATTTGCTCCCAGTGGGGTGAGGCTTTCCGGCTGCTTTGAGAAACTTGTGCAGCCTTCTGCAAAGCTGCTTGGCTCAGGCACAGCTAGTGCATGCAAAGGTATCCTCCCTGGAGGCCGTGCAGTTAAAAATAAACCACATTTCCCCAGCATTGGGTGCTTCATTCCCTTACACTGAGGCGTGACTCATTTGGGGCGCCTCCGCCGGCGTCTGGCACGATCTGCTTCCATTTATTTATTTATTGAAAACTTTTGCATGCCGTCACCACATGCCTTGGCATCTCGGGACGGCTCACAATACATACAATTAAAAACAATAAAATGATCTTTATAAATAACAGATTCAGTAAAAGCTTGCATAAGGACAAAAAAACCAAAAACACAAAAAGCGACCGGTTGTGGCTTCCTAGCCTGCCCACAGCCCCGGGCACCCTGCCACAGCCGAGGGGGCTCCCACGTCCCCTCCCCGCAGTGGGACCATCACGGTTGGGAGGGCATGGGAGGTCCCAGGGCCGGTCTTGGGCCTGCACCTGGCGCAACACCATGTGGCTGGGCCTCTGCAGCGGAGCAGTGGGACCGAACGGGCGCGGGGCAAAACAGGGCAGGCAACTCGGCAGGACCAGCGACTTCATAGCTTTAACCGCACGCACTGGAGCTCAGCCTCGGAGCCGGCGTGACTCTTTTCCCACTGCAGAGCAAGGAGGCTTGACAAGCAAAGAGCAGGAATCCCTGACGGTGATTAGTTTTGCCAAAGCTCTCTCTGATTCCCTGTTTAGATACCAGCTGGATCTGCCTGGGCTGTGGATGGGGGGATGCCAGAGATGCCCCTGACAAGGGGGCAGCGTCTCTGCCCTCCCCTTCCCCCAGTGGTTCTCAGGCGCTTTGCCACGCAGGGCTGGTGTCTCCCTCTTGCACCCAGAAGATGTGGGCCGGAACAATGGCTCTCCGTGCCACCCCGCTCAACAGATCCTGTGCGCAGGGACCGCAGGCCCGTCTCGCCCCATTCTTCGTGGAGGCTGGCAAGACTAGCCCTTTAAGTCCAGCGGAAGAGCGAGAATGCAACTCCCAGCTCACAATTAAGCACAGCCTCAAACTGAGAAAGGATCAATTGAGCCTGGAGGAGAAAGCACCCCATGTGACAGATTCCAGAAAGTACGTGATACACCGTGCCCAGAGCTCGTACACGCCTGCTGTTTCCCAGTACATGATTAATTTGACTCAGGGCAGCGGGCTGCGGGCAAGGAATCTGCAGCTCGGGCTGGAAAGTTTTAACCCCTGGAAGGCTGGCTGCGCAGCTGTGCAGGAAGCAGGAACAAAGAGAGGGAGCCGGTGAGCGGGGAGGGGAGCAGAAGAGGAGGAAGCAGGGTCTGAACCTGCCAGGCCTGGGGTGAGAGCGAGCCCCGCAGGCTCTGTCCGCGTGATCGCCGTGCTGCCCCCCTCTCGCCACTTCCTCTCGCAGCCCCTTTGCCGGGAACAAAAGCAGGGGGAGGCGGCTGGTCGGCGTGCCCCTTTTGGACAATGTCTCACTGAATGCCGCAGTTTGGCCTCTTCCGCAGGAAGGGGAAGAGCGGTGTTAAAGCGGTGCTCAGAAGCCGGCTGATGGAGTCGCCACGCCAACGGCCCAGGGTGACGGCGGGGCCGGGGCATCCCGGTGGGCCAGACAAAACATCACATTACAAATGGGTGCAGCGCTGGCCTCGTGGCGATCTTGCCCTCGCAGCAGATCCTCTGAAAAGAGGTCGTTTGCAACCGACTAACTGCAGTGTGCATCTGTAATCCTTTTCCTGCCAGCTATTTATCTCCCAAAACTACCCCTAAGTCACTTCCCGGCACACCTCTCATTGGTCCCAGGTGCTTGTGCGGGGTGCACACTGAAACTTGAACCTGGAACGGCTGGAGAAAGCATGCTGTTGTGAAGAGCCGTGGAAGAAACCATGGCTGTGGCCAGGAGGCACCCAGAGTGTGCAAAGACAGTGAAGAAAGCCAGTGTGGTGTAGTGGTGAAGAGCATGGGCCTGGGACTCAGAGGATCTGGGTTTGAGTCCCCGCTCAGCCATGGAGCCAACTGGGTGGCTTTGGGCCAGTCACAGACTCTCAGCCCAACCTACCTCACAGGGTTGTTGTTGTGGGGATAAGATGGAGGCGGAGATATGATGTAAGCTGCCTTGAGCCCTTTATAGGAAAAGGGCAGGATATAAATCACAATATAAAATAAATAAGAAAGAGGCAGGAAAAGCAGAAATGTTCTTATGGTCAAGGGATGAGGTCTCTGCCACATGGGAAGCAGGAGAAAGAGTTACAAAGAGGGGGAATGTCACAACCTGCAGAAGCAACCTCCAACTCCAAGATCCACCGTGGTAGGAACTCAAGATGCGAGGTTGCGTGGGAGAAATGTGTTGGGTTTCTGCAAGACTGGAAGGGCATCCGAGGAAGGTCACGATATGGAGATTGGGAAGGAGGAGAGCAGAAGTGAACGTGCAAAATTAGAACAGAATGGTTTCAGAACGATGGGGGAATTATTCATTTATTCACTTGGTTTCCATACCGCCCAAGAGCCGAGGCATCGCGTGTTAGAAGAGAGACCACTAATTGCATCTAAAGGAAGGGTAGTGAGAAACCCAGTAAGATATCAAATTGGAGGATGAAGGCAGAAAAGGGGACATGTCATGACATGTGTTTACGCTTTGCTTGGGGGGACTCATTCTGGGGTCACAGCGATTCATATATAGGGGTCCTCATGGAGCCACAATGAAAGGCAAGAGCATTCTGGACTGTGACTCATTTCAGAAAGACCTTTTGCATCTTGTGCGAAGGTCAAGGACACTGGACGTCACAAGGTGCTTCCATGTCCACTCCCAAGTCCTTTGAGACTGTGCTCGGCCTTTCAGAGGCCAAAGAGTAAATCTTGCAGTACTCATTGAAACAATTAGACGGTAGCTAAAAGGTCGTTGCAATGGCCTGGCTTTTCTGAAATGTTCTTGAGGACAAGGCCCAATAGGAGCTTCCTACTTGTTTTGAAATGCATTTCCATAGAAATATCTAGCTGCCATTTTTATGTTTTCTCAAATGAAGTTCCTGATATTTTTTATTTTATTTATTTATTTGGAAATTTATAGGCCGCCCCTTGCCACAAGCCTCGGGGCGGCTCACAACCAAAGATTGAATACAAACATTAAAATTTCCAAAATATTAACAGTTAAAAACTAACATTAAAAATTGGCCCATCTCCAGGTCAAAATTAAAACAACAACCGTCCCTAAATACAAATTAAATTAATAAATAATAAATAAATTAGCATTTAAAATATTGTTTAAATAAAAAGGTCTTCGCCTGGCGCCGAAAAGCAAATAAAGACGGCGCCAGGCGAGCCTCTCTGGGGAGCGCCTTATTTTTCCAGCAAATACTTGGACTAAGTGTTCAAAAGCTAAACACCAAAAACACTAGAAGAATTAAGATAACCACCTAATATGGGAAATAAGCTTTTTTTAGGCATTCATGATATTTTTTATTTCTGTTTCCACTGAGTATTTATTTGTTTATTTTCTTATTTTGGTGCCCAGGTGGTAACAAGGGAAGAGTAAAGAGACTCTAGGACGATGCATCCAATTTTACTCCCATATGGTACTGCCTGCATCAACTGGGATTGATTATCCTGAGAGCCACAGTACCAAAGCATGACCTAGGTGACTGAGTTCCTTGAAGGGAAAGAAAGGCAGGATAGAAATATGTTTATGTAAATAAATAAACATTGGAGTGTTGGATGCCGAGACAAGTTATCCTTTCCCATTTCCAGTAAGGAGCTGCTCTAACAGACCAACGAAAGAGCTTGCACTGCATCAAGCCAGAGCTTGCTGAGCGTACGGTGTAAGTTGAGTTGTGCACAGCTAGTCCTTGCCCGATGTCTAAGGAGGCCACAGAGCTTGGAGATCATGGGACACTAAGGGTACTGCAGAAGAGTGAAGGGGCAGAGGTGCTTTTGCTTGGGAGTCTGCATTGCCTGCACCAATGGGAAGCCCCTAACCTCTCATTGGCTCGATGATGGATCCCTCAATTGCAAGGCAATCTGGGAATGGATAGATCTCCCTATGGGAAGGATCCATGAGTGAGGACTTTTCAGGACTTCCTTGTGATGACAGCCTTTGATGTGTCTCACACTTTAAGACGAAATTCCCAGACAGACCAAGCAGAGTATTTCTCAGGTGAAAACATGGGAAGAATCCAAAACTTATATTAAGCAGGGTCACCAATCTTTAATAAGAAGGGCCTGATAAACTACATAATACAGGAATCGGCAGAAGACCTCCCAGAACCATTATCTACAAACTTCAAGAAATCATGAAGGGCAGGTGAAGTGACAGATGACTAAGATCCCCTTCTTCAAAACAGGAAAAAAGGAGGATCCTAGAGTTGGCCTGATCCTGGAAAAACTCTGGAGCAGATAATAAAGAAGTCCATCTGTAAGCATCTTGAAGACAATGGAGTAATCACTGGAAGCCAGCACAGTTTATCAAGAACAAATCTAATCGGATCCCATTTTTGATGGGATACCTCCCTTGTGGACAGCACATTTCCTGACTTCATCAAAGCTTTTGACAAAGTCCTGGCTACCAACTAGGAAAAAGTGGGCTAGATTAAACAAAAATCAAGTGGAGCCACAGTTGGCTACAGAATCAGACTCAAAGAGTGCTCATTAATGGTGCCTTCTCAGACTGGGAAGAGATAACGAGTGAGGAACTGCAGAGCTCATTTCTGGGCTCTTCAACATTTTCATTAATGACTTGCTTGAGGGAGTGCAAGGAATGATTATCACATTTGCAAATGACACAAGACTGGGTGGGATAGTGAACCCTGGGGGACAGAAAGAAGATTCAAGGTGATCTTGATGGGTTGGAGCACTGGGTGGAAAACAGCGGAATGAGATTCAGTAGGGACAGATGCCAAGTTCTGCACCTAGAAAAAGAGAACCAAATACAGTGTTAGGAGATGGGACTACTTGGCTCAGCAACAGCGCAAGTGAAGAAGAATTTTGGGATCGCTGCAGATTGCAAATGCTCTTCTAGGCTGCATTGACAGAAGTGCCACTTCCAAATCACATGAAGTCCCAGTTCCTCTCTACTCAGCACTGGATGGGGTCCTGTGTCCAGTTCTGGGCACCACGGTTGAAGACGGAGAGCAGCTACAAGGGTTCAAAGGGGGCAACAAGGATGATCAGGGCAACAAAGCCCCGTGGGGAGAGCTGGAAAGAACTGGGCATGTTGAGCCTGGAGAAGGGAAGGCTGCGGGGAGACAGGAGAGGCCTCCTCGCGGACTTGAGCGGTTGCCCCAGAGAAGGGCAGGCCTCTTCTGGATCAGCCCCGAGCGCAGGGCATGGGAAAGGCAGGAGTGACGGAAAGCCAGGCGCGGGGAGAGGCCGGATGTCCAGCTCGAGGTCGCTGCCGAGCAGGCCGGGGGTCAGCGGAGAAATCGCGGGAAGGCCCTGGCGGGCCCTCGGGCAGCCCACGCGGCGTTGGGAGGGACGCGCGGAAGAGGCGCGGCCTGCTCCGGGTCGGCCCTGGGGCTTGGGGCCAGAGGCGCGTCGCCGCCCGCGCCTGGCCTGCCGTGCGGGGCGCGCCGTCCCTGCCCGGCCGCTCGGCGTCGCCTCGGCCCCGCCGTGCGCGGGAGAGAGGCTCCGGGCGGGCGCCGGGACGCCAGAGGGCCTCCCCGTCTAGCAGCCAGAGGGTTAAGTTCCTCCGGTCTCGCCGCATTAACTGGGAAGGAATGGAGTCGGGCGCGTCCTCGCCCCAGCGGTCGGTCTGCTGCAAAGCGCGGCCTCCGCCGCCGCCAAATTGCTTCCAGTCCTCCGGGACCCGCCGGGCCCGATCCACGCCGGGCCCGCGGAGGGGCCTGCCCGGCGCTCGGCCTCCCCCGCAGCCCCGCCAGACGCTAGCTAACGAGCGCGGCGCAGAAGCAAGGAGGTATGACTGGTGGCAATTTCCTGGCTGAAGAGGTAATTATTTGTCTCCGAAGCAGCAGCCCCTCCCTGGAAGGTGAAATAGGAAACTAAATTCAAAGAGGCTTCCTTGTTGTCACTAAGCAGGGCTGGAAAGTGGTCTGAAATTCCCTTTTTTTATTTATAGTGCTCGGTATCCATGGAAACCTACCGAGGAGGTCATGGTAGCTAGGCGTCCGTCTCACCCTGCCTGGGGAATTATGGTTTCGCGGTGGCAGGCGGCCATGGAAGAAAGTGGCTTCCGCGCCTTCGCCTTGCAAGCGGCCCCCCCAGCCCGGCCACCACGGACCTTTGCTTTTCGCTCGTAAATCTCCTCCGAGATCTTAAAATGAGGAGAATTCTTTCCACAGGCCCCAGCAAGCAGAGCCCCGGGTAAATGCGTGGAAGGCCAAGTTTCCCCGCTGCTCCCGCTGCCCACACACGCTGCCATGGTATTGTCATCATGATGGTCGTGCGATAGTTGCCTCCGATTCCGTCTCGAACGGTGGTCTTTGGGTGGCGGGCGCACCACAGGTCTCATCCAGGTGGTCTGCGGCAAAGTTGCACATTCACACGGCGCTGAATCCGATTTGCTTTCTTAGCAGTGATGCTGACTTCACACGACGTCCTTACGGAACTGGCCCACGTGTCGCGTGAAGACTGCGATGATTAAAATATGAGTTGGAACAAAAACAGGTTTGTTAAGTGAGTCTCTTCATCTACCAGCGATTTTCAAGTTGTTGCACAGGAAGACAGTGCTGATGGTGCTTCATGCAATCATGGAACAGTAGAGTTGGAAGGGGCCATGAAGGCCATCAAGTCCAACCCCCTGCTGTTGCAGGACACCAAGTCACACCATCCCACCCAGATGGCTGTCCAGTTTCTTTCTGAATGCCTCCAGTGTGGGAGAGCCACATCATGTCACAACTGACACCAGCAGATTCACAGTGTGACCATAACGTTGCCATTTTCCCAGCTCCACTCACTACTAGTTCATTAATGTTTCACTAATCCACAAGAGTGCCATGTTAACTCTAATGTCACATCCTGAACTAGGGAAAGTTGAAGCATGACCGCTCCTCCAAACACGTCCTCCACCACTAACTTCCATTTATTCTGCATGCATTTCTGTTCATTTCCTTTGCAGATCCCATTTTTCTTTACATAAACCCTCTCTCAGGGGAAGAAGGGGATTGAGAGGATAAAAAAATGGAAAATGCTGCTCAGTATGTGGGCGTATTTGATGAAGTATCCATCGGTGGTACTTGTGATCTTTTCTTGCATCATTTCCAGCAGAGCTGGAAGGAAGCCCAAAAAACAGAAGTCAAGAGAAGATGGATGGTGGAGCTAGACTGCAAAGTTGTGCTCAACCTATTTCCAGTGTGGTTGCACTCTCCTGAAACGATCAGCTTCGTATCTTGGGATGTTGTTAGCTTTCTACTCTGGTTGCCAGAGTGACACCAATCACCTTCCACCAGCAGGAATGCTTCCTGGACTGAGATAGACTAGGCCATTTGATGGCCCTGGTCTGCTAACCTCTGCACTAGGCTGTTGCAATCGCAGAGTTGCCCCCAGTGGCGTGAAGACGACTCGGGAGGCCATCCATCCATAGCCCAGCTGTGGAATCATTGACTGCTTCAGCGCATCACACCAGTTCTTAAGCATTTCTGGGCATGTTCTACAGCATTGACTTTCAGATGCTTGTCTCAAAGGGCTTAGGATCAAAGTAGTTTAAGAACTACTTTGCTCCCACATTAAGTTACTCAAGTATTAAGGTCATCTTTACCGGTTTCCCTTCAATTAAGAACTGCCTCGAGAGTTCTTAATTGAAATTAATGTGGGTTATTAACTTTTAAACAAAGAAAGAAAAACCAAAAAGTGTTCCAAGGTTTATCGAAACCAGTCAAGCACCTTTTTGGTTGGAGACCCTATGGAGAGCTGAATGCTGACGGCCTTTTATTCAGCATATATAATGACAGATATATTTCACTGCTGAAACCCCACAATGACAAGCTAAAAAGAAACACGCCAAATGATTTTGACCTTGACTACGTGAGTTGATCTTCTCAATGTGGAAGTCCATCATTCTGAGGACCATGTCATCGAAAAGTTATGTGGTCCGTCTAAGATAGGCCCAGAACCATACTCAGGAACTCGTGAGCCACAGAACCAAATTCCAAAAGGCAGGATCTGATGGACTTTACTGCTGCAGCGATCCATCGCATTGAGGCCAGGAGGCTGTCGGTTCAGCGACACTGTTCTGCAGATGGGAATTGGTGGATTATGGGGCTTATTACTTATAACTTCATGGAGAGTTGAAATACTGCTAACTCGTACCCTTTTGGCCAACACCTGGATGGCCAACCCCACTGCCTTCTTGTGGTGGAACCTCAGGGTATGGGTATGAGTAAGATTACCAACATGTTTCCTGCTCGGTCATGTTGAATCATATAAAGTTGCCTTACATGCGATTTGAAGCCAACCCTGGAATTTCATGTAACGTCTACTGGGTGGTCAAAGGGAATGAAAAGGAATTCAGTTGGGTTTTCTCTGCCTTTGAAAGATATGGGGGAACCCAAGCTGTGAAAAGTGGATCTTCTCCTACCTCCAGATGTCCTAAACCGCCATCCATGACGGGAGGCCAAGCACCCTCTTGAATAAGCATTGCTCTTTGCCCTCTTGGGTGCATCACTGAATTGCCCCTCCCTTTCTTGTCATTTGATTGTTTGAGGAGCAGTTTGAGGAACAAACTTCCGTGGGACATGTTAATGATGCTTTTTTAAAACCTAACATCTCCCACACAGTTCTTTATGCTCGTGATTTGCTGGGATGGGACGTCTTTAAAATTTTCTACATGTAAGGATGAACTGCCCCTTGAAAGACTGCACACCCCATGCTTTCAGTGGGACACCCAATCCCTGTTTTGCCCTGTGCGCGCACACACATGTGTGTGTTGTGGGGTCAAAGGGAGGGACAGCATTTTCTGCTCATCTGGAGTGCTCCCCTGCTGGAGTGCTGGCTGGTGGCATCAGGAGACCTTGGACAACGGTTTCAGTGTGGGGCACTGCCAGTGGTCCTGAGAAGCCATCACCCTGCAAAATATAGTTTTTAATTTAAACATCACTTTTTAAATACTCTGTGCGTGAGAGGGAGTGTGTGGGAGGTCTTGCCACTAATGAGGTTCCTGTCCGCATTCACAGAGCAATTTCACGGAGCAATACACAACTCCTGTTTGGCCAACTCCTTTCTGGACCAGCTGCCCACCGGCCTCCCTCGCCTTGTTCTCCGACCAGCCCTGAGGCCGCCGCCGCCTGGGGCCGGGTTGAATTAGAAGCAGTTCGATTCCTCAAAGCTGCACCTGACTCCCAGTCAAGCTCCTCTGCTGGGAACTTTTGGCTTTCCCAGGAGCTGTGTTGTTTACCTCCTCCTCTCACTTAGCAAAAGCAAGCCTGATGTGATTGCACAATGCTTCAGGTTCCCTTTGAAGTGTTTATCAATTTGCATATGCATCACTGTGCAGTGGTAAACAATGCAAACAAAAGCAATCCTGAATAGCCCAGCATCTGATCTCTGGAAGATTTGTTTTGCTTTGCTTTATCAATGCAAACAGGGTTACCTGAGCAAGGCAAACAGGGAATTCCATGCAGTCACACACCAAACACCAAAGATCGTTTTTTGTGGAGGTTTAGCCAAGGATGGATGAAAGCCTCATTCCCAAAAGGAATTGCCCCATCAAACTGGGGAGCTTGTAAGTTGGTTGGGCCCTTCGAGAAGGACCGATTCTTCCCTTCCACCAGCACGCCAACCCATCCCAGAACCTAAAGCAAGAAGAGTGAAAACATGGATGGGCCATTCTTCCTACTTGGAGAGGTGAGGCTCACCTAGGACTTCCCTGCCTCCACCCAGGTGCTCTTTCGGGACCCAGAGGAGATGCTAGCAACATTTAGAAACATAGAAACAGAGAAACAGAGCAAGTCAGAAGGGGTCTCCCGGGCCATCTAGTCTGACCTCCGGCACCAGCCGGCTCCGCTCATGACATGCCCACCATGTGCATGTCCAGCCTGTCTTTGAACACCCTCATCGATGGGGCCTCAACGACCTCCCGTGGAAGCCCATTCCACACCCTCGGGGTCCTAACTGTCAGGAAGTGCTTCCTGGCATCCAAATTGAACCTTGGCTCCCTGAGCTTTGCTCCATTGGAGCGCGCCCTGCCTTCCTCTGCAGGGGAGAACAGGCCTCTCCCCATCTCCATGTGACACCCCCTCACATACCTGTATGTCGCCAACATATCCCCTCTGAGTCTCCTCTTCTCCAAGCTGAAGAGACCCAGTTCCCTCAGTCTTGCCTCATACGGCATCCCCTGCAAACCAGCCACCATCCTTGTGGCCCTATGCTGCACTGACTCCAACCTGGCTATATCCTTCCTGTAATGAGGGGCCCAAAACTGAACACAATACTCCAGTTGCGGGCGCACCAGAGTCATGTAGAGTGGAAGTAATACCTCTCTTGATCTAGAAGCCACACTTCTGGCTATGCAACCAAGGGTGGCATTCGCCCTCTTGACCACCGCATCACACTGCTGACTCATGTTTAGCCTGCGGTCAACCAGTACCCCGAGGTCCCTTTCACAAGTGCTGCTCTCCAGCCACTTGTCCCCTAACCTGTACTTATGACAGCTATTCCTATGCCCCAAGTGCAAGACCTTGCACTTCTCCACATTGAACGCCATCCTGTTGTCTCCTGCCCACTTCCATAGTCTGTCCAGATCCTTTTGGATCTGGAGTACCTGCTTCTCAGTTGTGGCCACTGCTCCAGTTTTAGTGTCGTCTGCGAATTTGATCAGCAGATTGTTCACCCCTTCTTCCATGTCGTTAATGAAAAGATTAAACAGGATCGGCCCCAGGACAGAGCCCTGGGGGACCCCGCTTGTCACTGGCTGCCATCCCGACGATTCCCCGCTAATGGTTACCTTCTGCTTTCGGTCAGTCAGCCATGCCCTAATCCACCAGACAGTGCTTTGGTGTATCCCAAAACTCCTCAGTTTCTCCACCAGGATATCATGGGGCACTTTGTCAAAGGCCTTGCTGAAATCCAGGTATACCACATCCACTGCATCCCCTCCATCTAGCCATCTTGAAACCTTGTCATAGAATTCCACAAGGTTTGTCTGGCAGGACCTGTTTCTGCGGAAGCCGTGTTGTGTGGCTGCCAGCCTCCCCTCCCTATCTAGCATCACTAGATCTCTCTCTATTATGAGCCTTTCCATTGTTTTTCCTACAATGGACGTAAGGCTAACCGGTCTATAATTCCCCATGTCCTTCCTACTACCCTTTTTGAAAATTGGGACCACCGATGCCACCCTCCAGTCCTCTGGAACTTCACCCGTTCTCCACGAGGCCTCAAAAATGGAGGCCAGCGGGCGTGAGAGAACCCCTGCCAACTCTCTAAGTACTCTCGGGTGTAACCCGTCAGGGCCTGGCGCCTTTGTAATGTCCAATGCCCTGAGGAGCCCCTCGACTTCAAGGGGGGTAACTCTAATCTCTGCCCCTAAGTCCCCAGCCTCATCTAATCTCCTATACGGATATCCCCCATCCTGCTTTGGGGAGAACACAGAGGCAAAATAGTCATTTAGCATCTGTGCCTGTTCCCTCATGTCAGTCACTGGAGCTCCTTCCTCCTTATTTAGTGGTCCCACCACTTGTCTTCCCTTCCTTTTCCTATTTACATGCTGAAAGAAGCCCTTTTTGTTGCTCTTGATATTCTTGGCAAGTCTCAGCTCATAATCAGCCTTAGCCTTGCGAAGAATCCTTCTGCAACAGGCCTCCTCCTCCCGGTATACCCTTTTGTCTATTTCCCCCAATACCCATTTCCTATGGAGGCTCCTCTTTCGTCTAATCCCCCTAACCACCTCCTTTCGCATCCATGGCGGCACTCTCCTCTGCCTCCCCACCTTACTGACTAGAGGTATCGTCAGGGCTTGCACCTGCAAAACCTCCCTTTTGAGTGCCATCCACCCCTCCTCAACTCGCTTACCTTCCAGTAACCTATTCCAGGAGACTTTCCCCAGTCTGGCCTTCAGTTAGCCAAAGTTGGCCCTCTTGAAGTCCCAGCTTCTAGTGCTCGCCCTGCTGCATGGCCCCAGTCCCCTGATCTCAAAGCAAAGGATGGAGTGATCACTCGCATCCAGAGCTCCCCTAATCTGTACTTCATCTATCAGCTCCTCCCTATTGGTCAAGACCAAGTCCAGGATGTTTCCCCCCCTCGTCGCCTCTCAGACCCTCTGTGTGAAAAACCCACCCTCTAGAGCTTCTAGGAAGCGACGTGACCTGGCTGTCACCGCCGAGTGAGTCTCTCAAGTAATATCCAGGAGATTGAAATCCCCCATAATTACTGTGTCTCTCCCCTGAGATATCCTTAGAATCTGGCCTGTCAGGACATCATCCAGGGTCTCAAGTTGACCTGGAGGGCGATAACATACCCCCACTGTCAGGTCTCTTTCCGTGTCAAAACCCCTAAGTTTCACCCAGACTGCCTCTAACGAATCCCCATCTGTGCTGCACTCTATCTCACTGCATCCTATCCCTTCCCTGACATATAAAGCCACACCCTCACCTCTCTTTCCCTTCCTGTCCTTTCTAAAAAGGTGATACCCTTCTGTGTTTACATTCCAGACTTGCCTTTCATCCCACCAAGTTTCTGTGATTCCCACCAGATCATATCCTCCTATTCCCAGGAGAGCTTCAAGCTCTTCCTGCTTATTACCCATGCTCCTAGCATTGGTGTACATGCACCTCAACTCCTTCCCACCACTTCCTTTCTTTGGAGTGCCCAGCATCCTCCTTCCTCCCATCCTCCCTGGTACCTGGCCCCTCTCTGTAGAAGTCCTGTCAGTCCCTGCAGTATCTCTAAAGCCCTGCTCCCAGAGCCCCGATCCTCCCCGCACACTTGTCCAGTGCAGACACGTTACTGGGGGGCCTGAACCCACCCCCCACTGGCTCAGTTTAAAGTCTTCCGGATGAAGCTCGCTAGAGCATCTCCAAAGGACCTTTTCCCCATCCTCGTGAGGTGTAACCTGTCCCTTGCCAGAAGTCCATTGGCAAGAAAACGAGTGCCGTGGTCGAGGAACCTGAAGCGTTCCTTCAGGCACCACACCCTAAGCCAGTCGTTCACCTCGGAGGCCCTCCTGTCCCTTCCTGGCCCAAATCCCCGGACAGGTAAGATTGACGAGAAGGCCACTTGGGCCTTCAGCTCCCTGAGTTTCTTCCCCAAGGCCAAAAAGTCCCTGGTGATCCCGACCACCCCCTGCCTGGCCACGTCGTTTGTGCCCACATGGATCACCAGGAGTGGCTGGTGACCCCCGGAGCGAACAAGACGCTCCACTCTGTCCTTCACGTGCCGGATGCGTGCGTCCGGCAGGCAGCAAACCTCCCTTGTCTCAAGGCTGTCTCAATTTCTGGACTACAAGTGCTTCCAGTGGGAATCATGGAGTCCAACTACAGCTCCCATCATTCCTGGAGTATGCCAGTATAAGCAGGTGCGTGTATGCTTGTTCGAAGGTGAGGACTGATGTTATGAACAGCAGAGGAAGAGAGAAGCACTGGGGTGCCTTTATTTCCCTGAAATGGATAGGCAAGCTGAGTGTCACTCAAGGATTCAGGATTTTCTGTTTGTTTTCCTCTTCGGTTTGGCTTTACTCAAAAGTTCAGGATTCTGTGTTTGTCTGAAATGTGGATCACTCCGAAATTAAGGCAGAGACGTAAGAGGCGGTGCATTCCACTTGCTTGCTTGGAGGAAGACCAGTGGTATCCTTCTCTTGGTTCTTTGCCAGAGCAGGGGGCAGCAGCAGATTTTGATCAGTGACTCTGTAGTTCCTGTGACGATGTGAAATGTTCAGGAACGATCTAATAGCTCAGGAAATGCAGGGCCGTTTGAAGCTTCCCATGAAGCCAATAAGAGATTGCTTTGCTGAAGCATCTTCTTGCTTCCCCTTCTTCTTCTACTTTGCGTCTCACGGACTGGCCATCCCGGCCTGCCATCTGCACCTGCCAATTCATCAAAGCCTGGATGCCATAGTGAAAGGAGGGCATTTCTAAGCAGCTGGTGGAGGAAGGGAGCTGCTGCTGCTCGCGTTCACGGCTCTTTCTGGGGAGCGGTTGCTTTCATGCTGCGGCAGCAGCCCAGAGTCACCTTGTGACAGTCCCTATCATTTACCAAGTGCTCTCCTTGAGCTCCTGCATTCCTGAGCACTCTCCCTTTGCTGCAGAGAAGGATTCTAGTGAATGCTGCAGGAGGCTTCATGTTGTTTTGAATGGATTGGGGTTCAGTAGCCCAATTCTGCACGAAGCTGCTGGTCTTTATAGGCCATTTTTCAGCATGCACCTTTCCCTCATGGCACGTGTCCCATTGGGTGGGCACACAGGCAGAAGCGGATTTTCTTTGCTGGAGTCCACTGGTAGCAAGTGTACCCCATTTATTTATTTATTTATTTTTCAATTTATATCCTGCCTTTTTCCTCAACGGGCTCAAGGCAGCTTACATCATTCTCCATCTTACCCCCACAAAACAACAACCCTGTGAGGTAGGTTGGGCTGAGAGTCTGTGACTGGCCCAAAGTCACCCAGTTGGCTCCATGGCTGAGCGGGGACTAGAATCCAGATCCTCTGAGTCCCAGTCCCATGCTCTTAAACACGACACCACACTGGCTCTCTTGTATACCCATGGTGGTATACAAACCTTGCAGATTTGGGGACATGCTCGTCAGGGGTTGCATTTGCCATGGGCTCATTTCAGGGCAGTAACTATTTCCCGTAAAGAAGTAGGGCACGAAATTCACTACGTAAAGAACTGGGAAATGATTTTTGTAATGATTATTTTTCTTGACAGACCAGATCAAACAGCATTCAAAGGCTGGTCCGGACTGAGGGAAAAATCAAGTGCCATTATTCAAAAGATATTTGAGCAAAAACATGATTTTTGTGCCATCCTTACCTGCTCACAGCAAAAAAAGAAAAAGGAAATAAAAAGAAAAATGCTAGAAAAGAAACACAGAAGAAGAAAGAGAAAAGGAAAAGAAAGAAAAGAAACAGAGAAGGAAAGAAGAAGAAAAGGAAAATAGAGATAACACAAGCCGTGCAGAAAGATCTGCTGAAGGAGACAACACCTAGCTAGTTTAGAAGAAATTTGAGTTGGTCTGTAACAAGGGTGTAGAACCAGAAGGCAAAATTAAATATGAAAATGAAAGCAGAATTCAGCAGCGGGAGAATGAAATCCAGCAACTAAGCAGAAAGCTAAGAGCTTGGGGCAAACCAGGGCCTTGCAAATCAATAGTTTTGAGGAGCAGGAGAAGAAAGGGAATGTTTGCTCCTTTGGAGAACAGGAAAAAGCAGGAGGTTCCAGGGCACGATGCAACTGCTGAACAGCTTAAGGACAGCAATATCTGCTTCGGTCCAAGCAGCAACCTCCAAGCCCTTCTGGCCTGTAATTTCATGAGATGTTCAAGGGTGCACCAAGGAATGCGTGTCCACGGCAGTCTAGGCAGGTCACGCAGGTTTCTAAGAAAGGGAAATGTTGCAGAATCTTTCAAAACAAAGAGAGTAGCCATTTCGGCATGCAATGGAAAAAGGATGCTGAATCGGAGAAGTGGACGGAAACCCAAACAGATATATCCAGCCAGCTCTTGAAACAGACTGAAGAAATAAATAACAGCACCATGCATTCGCGCTGGGCTCAACAAAAGGCGGCCACTTCTCCAACAGAATTCCTCCTATGGCACCCTGAAGCCATGAAATATAATCCAATCTGCTCCAACCTGCCACCCCTCAGATGCTCTGGACTGCCGCTCCCATGGTCCCCAGTCAATGCATAGTGCTGTTTGGTAATAAGGGGCATTGTAGTCCCCAAACATCAAGGTGAGTTGCGTCAAGGCGATGGCTGCGTTTGAACAAAGAAATCTGGGAGGACGGGCTTTGGGGTGGCCCTTCTGGAACGAGGGCACATTACCCCAAATGCTGCTACGTGTTCCCTTAGGAAAGTCTGCTCCACTTCTGCAATAAAAGAAACGTGGAGCAGCCCAGCCCCAATGAAGGAGTGACGCAGTGCGTCCAGGACACCATGAACTTCGGATTGTGTTGTGCTGCGCACTTGTGGCAAATGCAAGGGGATCCGTTTCTTTTAAGAAGAGGTGCAGACTGATTTAGAATTTATTTATTTATTTTAAGCATTTCTATGCCGCCCCCATCGCAACAAAGCCTCGGGGGGGCTCACAACAGACATAAAAATACAATCAATAATTTAAAAACTGGTGCCATCTTGGCTATATATTAAAATCTATAAATACAATAATAATAAATTAACAGTTAAAATAACTTTTGCATGTGCTGAGCAGGAGAATCAGCTTGGCTGCTTGGGAGGTGAATGCATAGAATGGAAATGAAAAGGATTTGCATTTATACCTGAGATTAAACACTTAATCGGACTCGGCAATAGCTAAAATAAGTGCATAGAGGGGCAGAGTATGGCCAGCACCAAATTACAGTCTCTATGCAAGGTTCCAAAGCAGGACATGATGAATTTAGCAACATTCCTGAAAATGCATACAACAAAAGCTCGGCATATAGTTCACATTCTGCCATCCAGCAAATTTGTCACTCGGCCTTCGATGGGCCGGCTCTGAAGTACCCAACCCCTATTGATTTCTAGGAGAGATACAAACTGGGTAGCAAGCCAGGGAGCTGGAAGCCTATTCCAGGCTGGGTTTTCCCTGCTCTTGCTCCCATCATAATGCCCCCCGTCATCTAACCCCGACCCCCCATGTAGAAAGGTGGTTGTGAGCATCTAATTCCTGTCTGCTTTCCAAGGTCCCTTACAAAAGAATATTTATTAACAGTATGATTTATTAATTCCAGTATTTATAAGCTGCCTTTTGGCCCAAGCCGGCTGCGCAAGGCGTACACAAAGAGAAAAAGAACATGAAGCACATTCAAAACGCCAACCCAAATAAGAATGCAACTTGCACGACAACTTCAGGCGGCAGAATTTAAAGGGAAACAGAGCTACATCTTTTCACTGCCCACCAAACAGTGAGCAAGGATGAGCCACTCTCATCTCTTTGGGGGAGGACTTTTGCGGTTGTGGTTCTGCCGCACGGAAGGCCCTTTCCCTTTTAGTGGCGGGATATACATCCACTGGACTTTGCCCTATGTGTGTATCACACCATGAGTTTTGTGAAAGAGGGCATTTTCAGGTGGGGACGAGAGAGTCAAGTGAGCAGAACATTTCCCGCTTGGTCCCGCTCTCCAAGTATGTAAGGCCAGCCTAAGGTAAGGGTGAGCCGACCGCGGGAGCGTGGGCTTTTCACGTTGCTCAACCTGAAGCAACCAGCCTTGGACCTGGTCCCGGGAGAGTGAATAGCCCCCAGGCTGCCTCCCACATCTGCCCAGGGGCCAGAAAGACGGAGCCCGCAGAGGAGGGCTGGCCTCTTAAGCAGAACCAGACCGAAGCTGGTTCCCTGTTCCCACTGCAGTCCAGTAAAGGGAAACCAGGCGTGAAGTCAGTAAGCCCTGAACCAACAGACCGTGGCCGTTCTTCACATGCAGACAATGGTGTTTCCACTCTTGGGGGGATGCGAAATACAGAGCAGAGCTCATTTTCTCCCGCACAAGCACTCCGTAGTTTATACCACACAAAGAGCCTTTTCCCACAAAGCGCTGGCTTGTCAGCTGATCTGGCTGAACGTGCGGTGCTGAGTTCCTGCCTCCATCTTGCCAGCATGGAGGCTGCTGGGTTGCACTGTGATCGGGGTCCAAAGAATTCTCCCACCTTCATCATTTCCAGACTTGGCTTTTATACTGCTTTTTTGTACTAATGCCGTTCCTGCGTTCCGGCTTAATTGCAACTGTTGTGGTTTTATTGGTTTTATGGTTTTAGTGTTTATTGTTCTATATGTTATTCTGCTTGCTTATATGTCTTTAACTTTCATTAACTGTTCAGAGAGCCTTGGGCTACTGGGAGGTAGAAAAATGAAATAAACAAATAATCTTGTACTGGCATCATGTCAAGACACATCAGGTTGAAAATATGTAAGCGAAACACACAAACGTTGTTCAGTGATACTGTTACCTGCATTTTGCTTGGCTAGAAAATTATATATACATATACATACATACATACATACATACATATATATGGTCTTGCATGTAATATCAAAGTTGCAAACTCTTGAAGAACCACAAGGGGGCAGGAAGATCTGAGTTTTTCTTCTCAACCGGAAAGTGGCACCTTTGGCAAAGGAGCGCCCCCTAGGGACTAACCCCAGCCCATACCATGTGCCCCCCAGTCCTCCTCTCTCCCCCTCACTCTCTCTCTCTCTCTCTCTCTCACACACACACACACACACACAAATACATGCTTCAGCAACCCTTGCCACAGTCCACACTTTTCTAGAACTTCTGTTGGTGATGCATAAAGTCTGGTGCTTTTGCAGTAGGTTCCTAACTGGCCAGACAGGAGAGTGGATGTTTTGCTTTGATCCAGCAGTCCAAGCACGGGGCCTTGGCTCACGCTGCCAGAGGATCACCCAGGAAGCCCTTGCACACCCTCAGCCAGCCACGCAGCAACCCGAAATCTTTGCAACCCGTGTCACATTCAGCGCAGCCTCATGGGGAAGGCCCGTTTGTGCTTATATCCTTGTTGAGTTGGCCAGCAAAACACCCGTCTGCCAGGGCTTCCTGTTCCTCCGTCCTTCCTTCCTTTTTTATTATTATGCCATACAAACAGGAGGCCTCGAAATTAAGCAGCTGCCCGATCTGAATCTAATTGAAGTTGGGCCTGTGGCTGGAAGGAGTACAAGCAGTTTCCAAAGCAAAAATACAGCCTTCCAGGCCTCACCAACATCTCCCCGCCACTGCATTCTGAAACCACCCTTCCCTCTCTTTCTGCCATCTCGCTTCCGAGAAGATCAGAAGCTGTTCTCGGAGAAGAGGCCAGTGCAAACAGCCCCCACACAGGATTCTGTAAAGAGCCGAGCGCTTCAAGACCTGCTCACTCTGATTCCTTGCTAGCGTTGCCAAAGCGGACAAGTGTTGACTGCTAGGATGGTTAACTGGCACATCCGTGTGCTTGCCTGTGGTTGAGAGCCAGGGAAAGCGCCTCCGGCTGCTGCCAAGCACTTTATGCAGCCAGAGAAGGGTTAATTTTGTCCGCAGGCCATGCAGCTTCAGACACTTCAGCTTCTCTTGGCAGGCGTAAGACTCCTGGGCTGGAAGAATCAGCTGACCATGTGACCTCGAGAGACCCTGGAATCTGAGGTGCAAGTGGAAGGCGGTGGCCAGCAAAGCCCAGCAGCCAAGCAGCTGGCAAGGCAGTGTTAAAACCCAACAACCATCCTGTGCACCCTTCAAGAGGGACAGAAATTGGATCGCAGCACTTCGCCCTGCACTGAGTCAGACATAATCAACAGAGGGAGCCGTGCGTGGATTTCATGGCATGTGGGAGCAGCATCGCCGGCTCACAATATCCCAGGAAGGCCATGGTGAGGATCCAAGTGGTACTTCCAGCCAAGTTTCTAGAGGAGGGTCCCTGGTCTGTGAAGTTCTGTCTGGACTTTTACGGACTGAGCACGGCCTGTTCAGACACACCAAAATCTGGGCTGGGTAGTTCCTCTGCTGGGTCTTGTGGATCTGGTGAAGTTCTTTGAGAAGCACTGGCAGAAAGAGCGTATTTAACGCCCCTCTCACACCATCTTTAGTGCCCGTGTTTAGGTCACAAGCCAGTCTCTGGGTTTCCATGCATTCCAGCAACGTCGACCAGAAAGTTTGGCTGTTTTTTCATGTCGAAACAGTAGGTGTTCCCAGACTGTTTTCTGGGGATTCCGCTGCACGTCTGGGATGGAAGGAGTGCTAGTCACCCACAGCACCCCCTATGATGGGGTGGGTCAGAAATCCCTCAGCACTGCCTTTAGATGGGGAAGGAAGTACTTCGAAGGCTGTCACAGATCCTGAGAAAAGGCCCTTGGCTTGGTCCCAAGAGAGCACCAGGAAGCCCTGGAGCTTCAGAACCAGCTTTCTGGTTGAACACCGCTTTCCTCTGCCCCCCGCCTGTTTCGAGCACCATCCTGCCATCTCAGTCCCTTTGTGCTGGAATCTGCTTTTTGCCCTGCTGGACGGTACCTGCCTCCCAGGTTCACAGGGAGTCGAAATATCATGCCTGCATTCCTGGCAAGAATGGCACATCTTCATCCAAAAGGACCTGGATCTGCACAGGCACCATCTGTGTCACCAGCTGGTGGAGAAAGAGAAAATGTGAGTCTAGGCTATGCTGCTCTACTCTAACAAATGCGAATAGGATTTTGCAGAAGTGGCCTTCCTCTGTGGCCTAAGGACCAGTTCCTTCCGGATAAAGCAGGGGTGGGGGGAGCATGGGGAACATCTACTCCAGCCCCTGCTATAACACCCCCAACTGATGGCCATCCAGCTTCGTTTCCAGGCCTCCGGCAAGAGAAGAATGCTAGTTTCACTGTCTGACTGCTCATTCTATCAAGAAGCCTGTCCCAATGGCTGTGGGGACAAGCTCTCTTGCCCCATTCCCACAGCAAGACCTGTGGACATCCAAGGTGAGTATGTCTGAGCCATGAAATGCTGAGCCGGCTGGCTTGAAAAATGAAGAGAGAGAGAAATAAGCACTGATTTTGCATTTTGAAATGTTTCTTTTCATAACTGTGATGGATTTGGGTGAGAAACCATTGTAGCTTCTCTGCTCAGAACAACAGGACCCAGAAATAAAACAGAAGTAAAGGTGGACATAAATGGATCCCACAAAAACAGGCCATTTTTGAATGCTTACAAGAATAGGTTGAGAATTCTACTGTATATTTATACAGATATTATTTTTGCTATTCAGCCTCCAAATCAAGCATTCTATCAATGGGTCACGCAGAACATACAAATACAAGATCTCTCTCTGTCTCTCTCTCTCATGCACACGGACCTTCATTTACTTCATTTTTGTAATGCCCAATGGCTGAAGCTTTTTTGGGATCACAACAGGCCATCCTGCTCCAAATTCCCCAAAATCCAGACTGTGTTAAGCATGGCAAACCATGGCAAAACCTGAAGCAGCTCTTTAAGTTATACAAGTTGAAGTTCTGTCATCCATCTAGATCTGACAGGGATGTGATAAAAAACAATACTGAGGCTGAGAGAATGGGGTGTTCAGCCTTGAGAAGGGATGACTGTGGGGGGGGGGGGCATGATATCCCTCTCTAAGGACTTCAAAGGCTGCCACAAAGAGGAAGGTCAAGGTCTCCTCTTGTTCATACCACAGTGTAGGACACGGAAGAATCGACTCAAGGTGCAACAACCCAGTTTCAGGCTGGACATCAGGAAAAGCTTCCTCACGGCCAGAGCATTACAACAGAGGAACCAGCTGCCTGGAGAGGTGGGGGGCTCTCCCACACTGGAGGCATTCAAGGCGAAACTGGGCAGCCTTCTGAGTGGGATGGTGTAACGTAGTGTCCTGCAACAGCAGGGGGTTAGACCTGATAGCCTTCATGGCCCCTTCCAACTCTACTCTTCTATGATTCTAATATAGGTCCTATTCAAAGTAAACACATTCAAATGAATGGGCTCCAAGCGATGACTTACTTATATCCTGATCATTTCTCTACTCTAAGAAGGAGTTATGTTGGATTTTGCCCAGTGTTCTTTGGAATCTGCCACTTTTTGTGAGCTTCTGGGTGAATACATTTCACACCATGTTGTACGTGATCGCACAGAGAAAAAACCTGCACAAACACGTTAAAAATAGGATTCTGCTGTCAGGAAAGCTGCCCGTGCCACGCAGGGCCAGGTAATGTTTTCCAGATGATGCTTCGGAAACGGATTAGCAGTGATAAGGGAGGTTCTGCAGTGCTGCCAGCGGCATTTCCAATCGGTCTATTGATCCGCACCCAGGTTCATTAGCGCATATCAGCGAAAGAAAGCGCTCCCCCAAAATGTGGGTCCAGAAAGGTGGTTTGCTTGTACTCGGAGGTCTTTCATCTTAGCACTGCAGGACTACGCTGAGGGCCTGTGAAGAGCACAGCTGAGGCCAGAAAGCAGAAGCAGAGAATTAGCACGGGAACGGGAGAGCTTTGAATCGGGAGAACGGCTCCCAGACCAGAAGAAAGGGAGCTTGTGGCTCGAAACGTGCAGGTCCATCCAGATGTTCAACCGCATGGCTCATCTTGGCCCCAAATGGCTGTGAGTTGCTTGGGGGAGCTCTGTTTTGGCCAAACTCTGCTCCGCAGGGGGTGGCTGGGTTCGTTGTTCAGATGTCAGCCTGGTTTAAGGATAAACCTGAAGCAATCGAGCATGCGAACCAAGATGGAGGAGGGCTCAGCTCCGAGGTGTCCGTTGATGGGAAGCGCTCCGAGCCACAGCCTGGTGCAGGGCAGATGGTTCTGATCCGTAAGCTGACCCACTGCTCTTCACCCCTTTTATTGTGGCATTCTTAACTTGTTTGTTTTTATTACAGTTTTCATCTTGAGTGCATGAATGATGGCCACTCTGAGCACCATTTTTGGTGGAAAGACGGCATACAAATCAGTTCTGTGAATACGCACAGGGAGAAGGACAGCCCAGCATGCCCCAGGACGGCCCGAGCGCTCCGAGGGAGTGCCCCCCCAAGACCTAGGGGGCTGGGCTTTGGAGGTGGAGGGGGATGCTGGGCAAAGAGCTCCTCCTAAGAGGGCTGCTCCTCGTGCGGAGGAGAGCCAAGCCTGGCTTCTGAGGTGCTGCCACTGAGCCCTTGGGCAGTCCTTGCGGAGCATGCCATGGCTGGGAGAGCGCTGGACCGGGGAGTTGGGAGGTCCGAGTTTTCCTTCCCTCGTGGTCATGCCCCTCGCTGGGTGACCAGGAGCCAGCTGCTCTCAGCCTCACCTGCCCCACAGGGGTGTTGTTGCGAGGACTTAAGGGAGTGTGGAGACAGCCTTGTTTTCCTTGCGAGGGGGAAATGGTGGGCTACAAAGAACAACAACAACTCGGGAGCTTCTAGAAATAATCATCAGGTCTCCTTCTTGGCTTCCCTGCCAGGCCCTACTCTTGACGGAGTTTCTGCCAGACCGATACCAGGATCTTGCCCTCGCCTGTGCTGCAGGACTCGCTCTGGAAAGCCCCTGCTCGCCTGGTGAAGCCGCGCTTGACCATTTGCCTGCTTAGTGGATGACCCAACTGTATTTTCCTCGGCATTCGCCTCATGAAGGACCAGACCCAATTAGGGCAGGACAATCGGGGCTGAATGGGTCACTGCTCTGGCCTAGTTTTGCAAGAACTCGCCATTAATGTATCCCCATTTTGATTAATTAAAAGTACATTTCATCTCGGGGGGCATAATTGGTAGGCCATTTGGTAACTTATTCGTCTTGGTCATAAGAGTTGGGGAAGGATCGGTGGTGAATTCAGATCGGTGGGTGAATCTGAATTTCGGACAGAAATGGTGTGCCTTGCATTGTTGAGATGCCTGGGAAGACACTTCCCGATCGACGAGCAATTCTGGTATTTATCCTCTTGAGTCTTTCCCATGACTCGGTTTTCCTTTTTGCACCCAGTGTTGCTGGAGCGATCACAAGGCCTGCAAAAGCAGCAGGATAAAAAGAGAAATTCCAACAGGACAGGCTGGTTTCATCCAGTGCTGCGAGAATGTGAAGGCTACGGGACACGATCCTGCTTCCTCGCATGGAGGCAGAAGCAATCAGTTGGCATCTTGAGAAAGTGAGAGCCGTGCAGTTGGATGGCAAGAAGGGCTCCAGAAGTGGTCGCTGGTTTGGGGTCCCCCCTCTCAGCGCTCACCGTTCCCGGTGCAAACCAGCCGGCTTTGCAAAGCACCCAAGTCCCAGCGTCTTCCAGGCAGAAGGAGACCGTCCGGTAAAGGCACCGACGGACGATTCCTATGGGGAACTGGAGCAGTGTGAGATAGTCGCTTTAAGCCAACCCTGATTGTTAAAAAAGGTGCTACGCAAGCACAGGTAGCCCCAAAAATATATTTCATGTATTTGTTCTGGAAAATATGCGTCTCACTTTTTCAGTCAGATTATTCCTGACGTCTCTTGCAATATATGACAATAATGAAAAACAAAGCAAATACCAAACAGGGCTCCCTGGACAATGGATTTAATTTCATTTATCACATCTCAATAACTGACGCTCTCTGGGCAATTTACAAAGAGCAAAACCTTAAAAATACTTAGTTGCATGCAGATAGCAAGCTCCATCGAAAAGGATTTTTTAAAAAAACCGACAGTAAGAAGCCTCTCCCCTCCCGGAGAACCCAGGTCTTAACCTGATGCTCAAATGATAACACTGATGGTCCTCCATTTCGGGGGGGAGGGGGGTGTCAGTCCAGGATGGGGAGCCACTGCGAAGAAGGCCCTTCCCATTGCTACCTGCAGAAGAGGCTCCTAGAGGAGGGGCTCAGGTGAAGCCCAGTTTGGTAGGAGAAGCTCTGGACCAGGTATTGAGGACCCAAACCATGCCAGGCTTTATCAGTTAAAACCAATAGTGTGAATTGGGTCTGGAAACATGCCAGGAGCCCGTGCAACCAGCCCAGCTTAGCCATGCAGGAGAGTCTGTCCTGTCGGGGTCCCCAGCTGCTCCATCTTGCACTAGCTGCAACATCTGAACGTCCTTCGAAGACAACGGCATGTTGAAGGCATCTAACGCAGCGTTTCCCAGAACAGAAGCTGCCAAAGCGGAGCTATTCCTGCCCAGATGAGGGTGCAGTTTGGCGGCCGTGTGAAGTCGGGGAAAGGCACTTTGTGCCTCTGAGGCCACCTGAGCCCCAGGTGAGAAAGAGCTCCGGGGAGAAACCCCATGCCGCAGACTTGCTCCTTTAGAGCGGGTGACCCATCCTGAGCCCCCTTCACCCCTTCGGAAGAACCAGCCCCTAGCAGCATTTATTTATTTATTTATTTATTTATTTTTCAGTTTATATCCTGCCTTTTTCCTACAAAAGGCTTAGGGCAGTTTACATCATTCTCTTCCTCTATCTTATCCCCACAACAACAGCCCTGTGAGGTAGGCTGGGCTGAGAGTCTGTGACTGGCCCAAAGCCACCCAGCTGGCTCCATGGCTGAGCGGGGACTCGAACCCGGATCGGCTGAGTCCCAGTCCCACGCTCTCACCACTGCACCACACCAGCATCTTGGTCCCGCCCAGGCTGAGCCCCAGGTGAGGGCCCTCCTCAGCCATGGCCAGCGCCCAGTATGAGCCCAGCCTCAGGAGGAATCAAGCATACTGGTGGATACTGGGGAGTGCTCCTCCTCGGCTCTCCAGTCCCAAGATAGCGGGCAGCCGGATCCAGGCGCTCTGGCAGGCCGCGTGCCTGCCTTGGAATGGTTCTCTGTTCAGATGTAGACTTGTTTGTTTCGTATTTGGCTGCACATGGTTCACGCTGGGTGTAAACGCCAGGGGAGCCTGCGAACAAGTGGCCATTCATCCAGCGCCAGTGCGGGGAGAGAGCCTTTCCTCCTTTTTGTTCCCGTTGCGATGCGTGTGCCCCTGTGTGCATGAGAAGGTGGCATCCATTAAGGGATGACACATCAGCTACACTCGGTTAACAACAGCCGAGAAAGCCCTCCTCCCGCCGGCTCGGGTGGGATTTCTCACCTTCTCTCTGGCTGCTGCAGAAATCTTGCCTCGCGCATCACTCTGACCTTGACCTGGGCAAATTTGCTGCGGAAACAGCTGCAGGGGGTGGGGGCGGGTTCAGCAGGCTGCCTCCGGGTGTGTGTGTGGGTGTTGGCGGGGAGGAAAAAGCTTCCAGTGCCTCTCGGCCATTTTGCAGCCACTGCGGCCTTGCAAAAGCTTTATCCTCGCTCTTTCAGCGGCTCCCTGGTTGACACGCACAATGCGCGGATGCGCTCAGGACGGCGGGGTCACGCCTCTGTGGGGTGCAGCATTCCCCAGAGAAAATCGCCTAAGCCACGGGCGGCTTCCTTTTCCGATGAAAGGGCATCTGGAGCTGACCAAGCCGAGGGGCCTCGGTCCTCCTGAGCCTAGAGAAATGCAGACTCCGCAAAGCGTGAACATGCGCTGCCATTCGGGAAGGCTTTTCCAAAAAGCCTATCATCCCCGCCTGCCTTGCAGGGCACTCCCTTCGCCTTCTGGGTGACACTCACGCAGCACCTCCAGTACTCTGCTTTGAGTCCCCTGCGGCCAGCCCACATCCTGGGCGAAAACAGCCATCAGTCGGGGTCAGAGGCTTCTCAAGGTCGTATGGATTCAGTGGAAGTGAGGAGGAGGAATTTCCCAGGGTGCAAGAGGCTCTGCACACGCCTGCGACTTTTGGGGGCCGGGGAAGCTGGCGCCATGCAGCACCAGCCGTGCCTTTGTGCAGCCAGCATGCTGGACGTGGCCCGCAATGGCTGGCGTGTGCGATCCGAGATCCCGAGCCGGACGATTGCAGTGCAAGTAGTCCCTGCTCAGGATTAAAGTTTCCAAAGTGGGGATGAGACCCACTTTGGGGAAACGCGTGACTGTGCCTTTCTTTTCCTGTTTTTCTTTGCAGTCTGCTGGTGTAGAAAGGGAAGGGTCGAGGCATTCTCACGAGCTTATTTCATAGTTCGTCTCCAGATTTTAAAGCTGGTGATGGAGTCTTAAATGGAGGTGCTCCGGGAAGATGGTGCATTCATCAGCGGGGTACTGAAGATATTCCGATGTCTGGGGCAAATGTGGTCTTTTGTGGTCTGTTCCTTCAACAACACAAAGGCTTTTCCGCAGCTTTTTACACCCGTTTCCTGCTCTCTTCTTTTGCGGAGGGAAGAAATACTTCCGTCCCTTCACTGCTCCTGCTGCCCTTGAGAAGGTACAAACCGGGATCCTTTGAAAGAGCCAAGCTTAATAATTAATTAATCAAGCAACCGTAATTGTCTTTGGCAATTATCAGCCGAGCAAAGTTCTGGAGGACATGGTGCCCATTCACATCTAAGTGGCCTTTGGGAATACGGATGATGCGGAAATAGCCTAATCCAGTTCTAGGTCTGCTTTGGGAACAAAACCAACCCCGTGCCGGGGAATGGAGGGCTGTTGACTTACCCCTTTTCCCGGTAAACAAATGGGAGTGAGTCACCTGAGTTGCTTTACGAGGTCAGGGCGATCGAAAACCAAATTCTAAGTTTTCCCTTCTGTTCCCTATGCACAAAAGATAGGCTGGCAGAATCAAAACCATCTTGTGGGGTGAGAGTACACACACACACACACACAATAAAAATTAGGCAGGCCTTGGACCGAGAGGGGGGTGGGAGGGGGGATTCCTGCTTGAGAGCAGGCGCGTCGCCACTTCCCAGTCAGATGGCTCGTCCCCCTGCGTTTCTCTTGTTTGTCACCCGAGTTGTTCGAAGGGCCACGCTCTTCCCGGAGGAGTTGGCTATTCATGACCCTGTCCCCGTAGGCTCTAGGAGGGACAGTCAGGCCCCACACGGCTCTCAATAGCTATTCCTGGGAAGGCTGCCTTATACGCCCCATTCCCCAGGGCAGGAACCCCCTGCTCAGGGGTGAGGAAGCCAGCGACGCAGAAGCAGGTGAGCTGCATCCCAGGGTTTGCAAGTCTCCTTGCCAGTGAAGAGGCTCGAAGGAGGTCCAAAATCCAGGCCAGTCACTCATTCTCCCTGCATGCCCCCTTGACCGCCTCTCCTGCGAACCCTGCTGTGGCTCTCCAGACTCGGCTGCTTCTCTCCAGTCGCTTGCATCCGTCCTGCTCATTGGCATCCGGCAGGGTGAGGGGCTGAGTCTTCCCTTCCCTGCTGCTGACAGGGCGTCTTCTGATCTGAGCAGCCTGGGTAAATATGCACTGCAAGCATGAGCCTCCTTTTTTTCAAAGGGGCGTGTGGCCAGAGCAGCGGTCCCCAAACACGTTGGATCCGTGGGCGCCAACTGTGGCAGGTGCCGCCAAATTGCTTAAGGGTGGATCGCAGCTCTGTCCCCTCCTCATTGTATCTCCGGATCTCGAGCTGCGTCTTATTCAGCAAAAGCGTTCCCTCCATGGATGCATTCCATACATTTCCGCTGCACTTATTTTTAGAAGCGGAACAAAAATAAAATGATAGGAAAGTAGGGGGAGAGGATTTTGGGGAGCTCTGGGCTGCAGCGATTAAGGGCGTAATCCAGACCGAAAGAATCTTGCCTAGCATCGCATCTTCAGTGCGTAACGCCCAATCCAGAGATCCTCTGTAAGCCCAGACTACTATCATATCTGAAACTGAACTACTGTTATATCTGAAACAAATGTTTTCCTTTCTCAAGTTTTGTACCTGGATAAAAACCAGCATCCAGGAACGGTGATCTCATGATGCATTTTATTTTATAAATGTGAGATCCCCATCTTGAAACAAAAACAACCCCATGAAAACTCATTCTTACAGTGCCTCATTTTGAATCTGCCATGGAAAAGAATAGCGAAGAGGACAACTAGCTTTCTGTGAGTGAAGCTGCCCATCCTCTCGGTGCAGTCTTAACATGTGTTCTTGCCACTAATGGTCGCAAAGATGCCCAGAACGCTTCCACATGGCAAACCGAAACGGGTTGAACGATTCCTTCTTGTTGAAGGATGTGAGAAGCAGAAGTTTCTTGGTGCCCTAGAAAAGTACAGTTCCTAGGATTCCTAGGGGGAAGTAATGACAACTGAAATAGTATGATACAAATCTCTTTGGGTTTCTTGTACAGATCCAAATGAGAGCTAAACAGGAATTATAATCCTGTTCTTCATAGAATATGCCCAACTTTTTTGGCAAATGATGGGAAATGGAAAAGTGGGAGTTAAGCAAGCTGCTTGCATGTTGGAACCTATTCAGGGAAAGTGAAGAAACGGGTTCACTTTTCATATCTTCAAATTTCGAGGAGGATTCTAGCGCTAGCAACATCTTGGCGGTTAGTCAAGTCCCAGCAGCTATAACAGCTTGCAGATGTCCCAGTGGACAGACTTTCCATAAGAGTGACCTAGCAGTGGGCATTTGTGAGGTATGGGTGGCCCCGTCCCTGGTTGGATGGCTGAGATGCCCGCAATGCTTCTGGTGGCCCAATATTACGCTTCCTGCTGGAATATGGACTTGCTAGACCAAGTAAAATACTTGGAACATCTGTGTGTGTGAAATTACCTTGCACGTGTCCAGGTCCTTGGTCCACCAAGCTAGCTGCTCTGCTTGGCTGGATATTTCGCTCTGTGTGATCTCAGGTGAAGGGTTATCTCTTTCTTGGTAACTGAGATATTTTATCCGGAGATGGGAGGAACGGGCCTTCTGCCAGAGGAGCACTTTCGCTTCCAATAGCAATGTGGACTTTCCTTGGAGATCATATGAGGAGCCATGCTTAAAACAGAGACAAGCAAATGGTATTTGCACACTCATTCATCAGAACAACATGGGGTAAGAGGGTTCCATTTGTAGGTTGCTCTACCTGGCCAAGCCACTTGAATCCCCACAGTCGCTTGTCTCACCCCTGAGGCCTGTCAGAGCAGAGATGGGATCTCCAGACAAGCTGGAGCATCTGCCCCACCAACTCAACCCCTTGGTCTTTCCCCGCAGTGGCCTCACCCTCTTGGACACCATTTCCATCTTTCCCTCCTTGGCATATTTTTTTCTGGTGAGAAAAGACTACAGAAACAATGGGGAAATAGGAGAGCATATGAAAAGGTCTTGTAGGAACTGAGGAGCCCCCATAACAGCCTATGAATGACGCAGGGTCATGGAGTTAAAACCCTTCGGTAGAAGTACCTCAAGCTCACAGTCCTCCTTGTCAGCCTGGAATGACCACCAGGAAATCCCAACCAGGATATGGACCCACAAACAAGCCATGTAACAAACTACAGTGGTGGCTGTGGTGTGTGCGCCCATGCACAAAAATGTACACCCTGCCATGTTCGTTTGGGAAACAGATCCATCACCTACACAAAGTGCATGATCAGAATTCACATCACAACTGGGATCAGAGATGATTGCATTGTCTTATGACGGTCTAGATGTAAAGAAGGCTTTCCTTATTTCAAAGTGTGATAGGTGTGGGTTACTCACACATTTGTTCTATCATGAGCTCTGTTTCCAGGGCAGAATATGTCCCTCCAAACTCCTTCTGACACACTTGCAATCAGAGCCCGCAGCGGCCTGTTGCCTGATGAGAACTTAATTGGATTATGCCAAAATCAGGGCCTCTTTGTGCTTCATATTTTCAGGTGTGCACCTTCTTGTTCTTGCTCAGTCGCAAAGTCATGCCCGACTCTCCATGACCCCATGGACCACGGCTCTCCTGTCCTCCAATCTCCCCCAGAGTCCACCGAACCCCACACCCACCACCCCAGTGACTCCATCCAGCCACCTGACATCCTCTGCCGCCCCCTCCTCCTCCTGCCCTCAATCGTTTCCAGCATCAGGCTCTTCTCCAGGGAGTCCTTCCTTCTCACCAGGTGGCCAAAGAATTTGAGTTTCATCTTCAGTACCTGACCCTCTAAAGAGCAGTCAGGGTTGATTTCCTGCAGGATTGACTGATTTGATCTTGCAGTCCAAGGGACTCTCAGGAGTTTTATCCAGCACCACAATGCAAAGGCCTCAGTTCTTCAGCGCTCAGCCTTCCTGATGGTCCAACTCCCACAGCCATACATTACAACTGGGGAACTCATAACTTCAGCAATACGAACTTTTGTTGGCAGCGTGATGTCTTTGCTTTTCAGAATGCTGTGCACCTCAGCCTGGATAAACCGCAAAGGCGTTCCATTTGGCTGGGAACCGGGACTACTTCCGACTCCCAGGCTGCGAAGCCCTGGATGCTGGGGGAATGGGCCAGCAGACTAAGAACGTAAGAAGGGGCCTGCAGCATCCAGCCGAAGGTGCATTCAGTCCAGCGCTCTGTGCCCACGGTAGCAAACCAGCCGCCTCAAGCAGGATGGGTTGAAGACCTCCTCCTTCTCGGCCCCTCCACGACTGGTGCATGCAGGCGTGCCACAAGTTAATTAATTAACAAGAACTGGGGCAGAAGCAGATTTTTCACTCGAGGGGAAAACCTGACTTCCTTCTATGCAGATTTATGATGAGGAGTGGGCACTAGGTAGGGGTCACCAATTCCTCTTGCCGTCAAGCATATAGAATAAACTCTGCTCCAATGTTGAATTCAGCCTGGATTTTTCCGTCCTGCATTCACATCTCTCCCTTTTGACTCCACAGTGTCTTTCCGTGACGTGTTCCCACCACTGGTGTAGTCTGTTTTCTGCATCTGAGGAAATGAGCCCTTCTCTAGAAAATCTTTGAGGCACTAAGGTGCTGCGGGGCACCGAAAATTTCATTCCCTTGGGTGTGGGGCTGCTGCTGCGTGTGGCAACAGAACGAGATGGCCGCCCTTTCCCTCCTGCCGGCTCAATCCAGGGCTGCTCCCCTCCGTACGTTTCCCAGGCCTTGTGCAGATGTTGTTCCCGTGCCCCTGCACGATGAGCTCCTTGATGAGCATCTCCAGAGAATGCAATCGATTTCTTCCAGCCTCCAAACCCTGCCTCTGCTGCTAATTTTCCCCAGTGCAGCAGGAGGGTGCGTCTTTTGCTGAGCTAACCCTTTGATTCTCTTGGTATCTTTTTCTTCAAACAATCCTCTTTCACCAGGAGAGTTTGGTGCACTGGCAGAGGGGTTTTAATGGGAATTTCATACCCAAGAGGGTCACGAGAAACATTTCACTTGGCTTTGCGTGTAGACACAGACGGTGCAAAAACAGGTTTGACGGGGCTTCTCCCAGATTTTCCTCGTCTTTGATGAGCATCAAAGAAGGCACATGGGGAGGAGAGTGGGTGGGAGGACGATGCGATTCCAGCACACAGACGGCCGGTTCTGCAGGACAAGTGTCTCTGAACGGACAGGAGAAAGCCGCAAAACAAAACCTGCATTGGGAGGAGCAGCCAAAATATCCTAATGCTGCAAACCAGCTTTGTTCCCTGGAATTCTTCTTCAGAATGGAGGCGAACAAAATGGCGCATGTTAGGAAAATGTGGGACCTGTTGCCAAACCCCAGTGTGTGCTGTTCATAACTATCGTAAGAAGGAATGCAGAGAGAGCTGTGTGAGCTACAATGGGATGAAGCTAAAGTTCCCGGCAGGCATCCTAGCCCTTGAGCACGGAGGCACTGTGACAGGATGTCTCCCATGGGCCAGAGAAGGGGGTCCCCGTCCAGTTGCCCGTTCCATTCCTTCATAAGACACTGGGTATTAAAATTATTAAAGGATAATAAGTCTAAGCATGGATCATGGCCTGATCAGCCTCAAAAAGCATTTCCAGTAGCTTTACTTAGAAGGAGCCCTGACGCTGTAGAAGCAGCAGGGCCAAGCCTAGAATCTGAGAAATGTCTGTAGCTGCAGCTCCTTATTTATGGAGCATAAGGCTGCCAATAGCGACTAGTCCTGATGGTGATCACTATTTATTTGCAATACCTGGTGTTGTCATTATGTGTTGTCAAGTTGTCCCCAGCTTGGGGGAACCGTATGAGGGAGGGCCCTCGAAAATCTCCTATCTTTCTGCTCAGCTCTTGTCAACTCAAAACTGTGACTTCGTTCTTAGAATTGACCCATCTCATCTGCTGTTTCCTCCTCCTGCTCCTCCTCCCCGCTTTGACTTTCCCTACCGTGATGGTCTTCTCCAGGGAGTCTTGCCTGTACTAGGGGCAGCCTCAATTTCTTCCTGTTTGCTTCCAGCCAAAGTTCTGCCTTGATTTGATCCAGGACCCACGGGCTCATCTTTCTCTCCATCCAGGGCATTTGCAAATCCCCACCAGCACCATGTTTTGTCACATGTTTTCTTCCTGCAGGCTTCCTTCGTTGTCCTCCTTCCACATGCGCCTTAATTTGGTGTTCCTATGCACTGCTTTGGCCTCAAAGGAAATGTTCCCCATGAGTTTGAGGACGCTATTGCATTGATGTCCTACTTCCCACATGCGGTTTTCCACAGTGACTGAACAGAAGGCTGGGTGAAGTGGGCCCTTCCTCTTACCCAGAATGGCTCTTCTTGAGCTCATGTTCTATCTCATGCATGCACATTTGCACTAACGCCCCTGTCTACTCACAAGCAAGCGCCTCACGTCTCCCATATGCAATTCTGCATTATTTATTTATTTAGAATTTTTGTATGCCGTTCCATCGCTTATAGCCTCAGGACGGCTCACATCAATAAACAAACAAGATACAAATACAATTACAATTACAATTAAACCCCGGAAACACCCTGGCTGCACAATTAAAACCTATAGATATTAAGCATTGTTAAAATATTGTTTAAATAAAAAGGTCTTAGCCTGGCGCCGAAAAACAAATAGCGACGGCGCCAGGCGGACCTCTCTGGGGAGCGCATTCCACAGATGGGGCGCCACCGCAGAGAAGGCCCTCCTCCGGGTGCTCTGCCTCCTGATGTCTCTCCTGGAGGGCTCCCGGAGGAGGGTCTGCCGCCGATCTCAGGGGGCGGGAGGGCAAATAGGGAAGCACAATCCCCCCTTCTTTTCAGTGCAAGCCTTACCTCACCCCAAATGTGGAGATCTCTCCAAATTTCTCTGCTCTGGATCCCCCAAAAAACTGTCTCCATGCACATGCACGGAACCCCACGTTCTAGCAACCCCATGTTGCTCCCAGCTGGCTTTTCGGATGATTGCTCAGCTGCCATGACTTTCCTTCCTCCCCTCCCCGTTAGCTTTAACTTGGCGGCGGTTGGTGTAGGCCAAGGCAGACCGCAAACCTAATGCAATACGTGGCAAGTAGCGGTGGCGTGCCACAATTAAGAGATAATTCAACCAAATCGTTAGGAAATCCACCAGCCATAGGCATCATTCAGCCTGACAAAAGCACGACCGTCACAATATAATCCAAAAGCAGTCACCTAAACGTTGCAGCTTTCTTAATGAAACAGCTCAGCATGCCTACAATAGGTTTTGTGTTCACTGGTTAACTGGGGAGTGTTAATTTACGAAATTTGTGTTTTCCTGCCCATTTGGATATTTTGATGCAGAAAACTGTTTGTTTCTTTATTTTAAATATTTATACCCTGCCTTTCCATAAGCACAGACTAGTTAACAGCATTAAACCCACAATAAAACCAGCTCATCTAAAATGATACCCACTGGACAAGTTTGTTGTACAGTGAACCGGTTTCTCTTCATTACATGTTGCATAAAATATTCTCTGGACTCCTAATTGGTTAAATTAATAGATTTTTAAAGGTCTCTTTGTTAATTTGTATGTTGAAAGCTTCCCTGGCTTGTTTTCAAGGCTACAAAGAACCCACAAGCAAATGGGCGTTGCTTCCGCTTGCTCCACTGAGCGCTCAATCCAGCTGATTCCACTGGCACGGCCAGACTTGTGCTCTGCGTCCCTCACCATCCCTCGCGGGCGCTCACAGGGCTGCAAGGGAACGGGAAGCCCAAGTGGAGCAGAACTCTGGGGATCCAAAGCAGCATAGCTTTGCCCAGTATTCGGTAAGTTAATGCACTTCAAAGACGCTCACGACATCTCCTTCCGTCCTTCTGTCCGTCCATCCGTCCTTCTACCCATCCGTCTGTCCTTCTGTCCTGCCTTCTTCAAATGATTGCTTCCTGTGCAAGACTGCGCCTTCACTCAAGACATGGAAAGATCCTGGGTCACTTACTGTAAAACTATTTTAGGACCTTTCTGGACTGTCCAGTTTTTGTCCCCTCATGCAGTCCATTCCTACCTCAGAGAATTGCTCAAAGCCTTCTCCACAATTCAGTGGATGGGAAAAATATACCTGGTTGTTCCCAGCGTGTTCCTGGTTGTTCCCAGTCAGAAGTTGTGACTCCATGGACGACTTCTTGAATCGCTTTCGGGTTGCAATGAAGAACATGCGGCAGATGGAAGAGCTCCTTCTGGGATCCTGGGAGGTCATCCCCGTGAAGAAGGACCATGAACTTGGGGTGGCGTCTGATGATCCTCCAAGAAAATGTTCAATTGCAGGTCATAGAAGCAAAGCTCAGGCAGCTCCCACAGTTGACCTTCTTTCACTATTTCCACTTGTTTTGCATCCTTGGGAGTGCTCCTTCCAGAGGTCACCAGCTGGACCTCCCAAAGCCCCATGGAAAGTCAACAATAGTGATAGTTTTATTCCTCTCCTGCTCAATATCCAAAGCTTACAACATAATGACACATCCTTACTCTGAGGGGCATTTTGGAAGAGAAATCATCCAGCCGCAGGGAAGGGGGCCTTCAGCAAGCCTGTTTTTGCCTCCATTTCCCCTCAGCTCAAAAAGATGTCTCCAAACTAGGGGAGGCACCATTCCATGCCCCATGGCACAACTCCATGGAGTTGTGTTCTCCAGCACTAATTTCTGGGACCATGCTGTGAAACCGGACCCACAAAACCACCCTTGCAGCTGAGACCTTCAGACCGGAAGAGCAGTGGGCAGAGATGGCATTTTTAGTGACGAAGATGGCTGGAGGGAAGCGGGCGAAGCGATAGCTCCACTGCCGTTCCTTTACTGAAATTGGTGGCCCTTCATAACTGACCAACTGACTTTTAGGTCTGCCCTCCATTTGACATGCACTTTAGTTCTCCTGTGCCTCATGAATGTGGCTTTGTCTGTGCGTTCTCAACGTTGGCCATCCACAGTATTGTGGGGGTCAGGGATAAATGTGTCTAATTTTTCAAATTATATTAATATATAGTGTAATTCAGAATGATTTCATTGTCAATTCCTCACAGTTATTGGCACAAATAACCTACTCTTGTGGTTTCTACCATATAAAGCTGGAAAACATTGATTGCTACAGAGTGAGAGAGTGGACTAATTTGAGACGTTTTCCTGACTTTTTTTAAGGCTATCAGCTTTAACTGATTAATGGGGGTGGCTACTTAAATCCACCGGCTACTCAGATCGCACGGAAGTCAGAGGGCTAATTGTGCATAGGATTGCAGTCTACATTTGTTCTTAGACTTTAATTGTTTGGTTCTAGAACTGGTTTATTGTGAATCTCCTGTTTTGGCAGAAAGGCCTTCTTTAAATATGGCGAATAAGCACGTTTTCCAGTGCAACTAAAAGCCTTGATTAATCGGGGTGGATTCCCACACTTTGCTCAAGAGTTACAGAACATGAGAGGTTCTTGAGTTGTCCACCACTCTCTTATTTTAGAGGCAGGTCAGCTCTTTCAGTGAAAAAGAAGGCTTCTTGCTCATGGAACAGTGATGCAGGGGACTTTCAGCAACCCTGCAACGATCCCACAGCATAGACCAGCCATGGAACCCGATCTATGATGGAACAGCAGCAGCCAACACAGGTTGGCTTTATGCACTGCAGAGCTGAGGGCCCCTCACCTATCGGGAACTAAGCCATTTCTCACAGGATCAACCCAGATTTCATATTAAAACCCTCTTCATGTTTGTGCTGAAGGTCCCCCCAGCCCGGATTGGGATCAGGACCCCGGCAAGGCTGGGAAGGGGTCCCCACACCCTGTTGCCAGCCAAAGTCTCTCTCCCCGGGCATGCCCTTTGGCCCGGGAAAGAAGCTGCAGCTTGCTTTGGAGAGCAACGCTGAGGGCCGTGCTGAGGCCGGGGCGTGTGTGCAGGCCGTGCCAGCTACCCCCAGCTGCACCTCGCAAGCCCACAAGGCAAAGGCGCCTTTCGCGCAGCCGGTGGCTCGGCTCGCCGGCCGGAACAGCAGCGACTTCCGAGCTGCTTTGCTGTGGAGCGGCTTCCGCCAACCTCCAGCTGGCCTGGCGTCTTCTCTTCTCCTAATGAGCTGTTCTAGGCGGTGTTGTTTACCCCCACAGCAGCCTGCCGACACTCACGGAGGCCCCGTGCACCGCACAGATGGCTGCAGAAATGTCACGCTCCGCACAGCCTTCCGCATTTACTGGGAGGTGATTATGCACCAGCCACGGAGGTTCGCACAGGGCACTTCGCAAGGAGAGCACCAGGGAAAGGTGAAATCGGTGAAGCCGAGGGTGACAATGATAAAACTTCTCAAATCGCCTGGCAATTAATCTTGTGCTGGGTGTCGGGGGAACCCGGAGTCACGGCCCACTCGCTGGCACGGAGACGCAGCCCAGCTCCGGCTCCAAGGACTTAATCTCAGCTTTGGGAGCTTTCAAATGCCATCAGGCTTAGAAAGATATTAATTCTGAGGAGGAACAAATGAAGGAGGCACGTTTGGGGGCACCCTCAGGAATGAGATGTGCACGCACACCGACAACAGCCTCTTCGCCTGCCGGAAAAGCTTCTGGGCCTGCCAAGCGAGTCCGGGGTCGGTGTTTTCCTCGGGAAGGCGAGCAAAGAGATTCTGAATGGGAATGCAAGCGCTTCGGATCACGAAAGTGACACTCGGAGCATCTCAGCGGCAGGCGGAGAGATGGCACGCACGAAGTGCCTCCGCAACTCAGTGGCTGGCTGTTCGCAAATAATTCCTCTCGTCTTCTTGAAAAGATTTCCCTTAATACCTGCAACAGCTCCTTAAGTGGGAAGGCTTTTCTCGGTTATCTTTCTCGCGCAGAGGCTGCTCGTGTAATGCAGTTTGCACGTTTTAACAGCAGATGTCTCCCCATTATGATTTATCCAAATGTTGCAATAAATAATGCAAACTTATTTATAGGAGTAAAATCTCCTTGCTGGACAGACTTGTCCCCCAGAGGCTCCCGAGTGGGCCCCTGTCCCCGTCGTCATGCTCTGGGTTTATTTTTTCGAGGCTGCAAGCTTGAAAAATGCCAGCCGGAGACACAAATAAAACTGCCACCCCAAACAGCAGATCATAAAATATGCTAAATGCTCGAATGGCAAGGAACCGACTAAGGAAGCTGGACATATCCGGAGAATTCCATGGCCTCGTGCTTTCATGTGCGCATTAGCACAGTATTTAAACCCGTTTCTTCTCAGGAGTGGGCGGGCGGGCGGGGGGGGGGGGGCTTTCCTAAATACTGTTTTCCGACCACTACCTGCCATTCAAGCAGGCCTCTCCCTCCCTCACGCCAAACCATCTACACTCAATTCTTGAAAGTGTGATATTCACTCATTATATTTAAGAGTAAACACACACAAACCAGAAAGTGGTGCGTGGTGGTTCTGAGCTTTCTTGGCTTAATTCACACTGGTTGGAGCAATTTGGACGCGGCCCCGGGGTGGACAAAACGCCCCGGCTCTGGATAGGATTGCACCCTGAGGCTCTGTGTACGGGCAGTGATGTTCCCAATGAGGTCCCACCTTAGCACTAGGTCTGCACTTGTGCTAGGCCTGCATTTGTTCTTTGGTGGGTTGAGAGAAGCTGCTTCTCTGGTTCTCGATTGCGGAAACCTCTTCTGGGCTCTTACACATCGATGGAGTAGAAAGAGCCACTAAGTGGATCCGAAACAAGAGACAGCTTGCTTGCCTTTTGGCTTTCCCCCAGACAGAGGTAGGTGGGGGAGGGGGACACTTTGTCGCAAAATCCTGACACCAAACGGAGGGAGAGAAACCGAGGGATGGGGATGCTTTGGGGAAGATGCTAGAAGGGACACCAGGACAGAAGACTGGTACCCATGACCGGAATTGTGCCACTTGGGAAGTAACACTTTTACAAGCAGCGGAGCTGAGCTGTCTGCCCCCAGTTCAGCGCCTCTAAATGCTGTGACCAACCTGGGACAGCCATTTTATCCCGCGCTGCGCAGATGTAGCCATGGAGTGGGCGTCCCAACCTGTTTCTGGGATATAGGGAAAGGGTACCTTTTCTTGCATTAAAAGCTTGCAAAACAGTTCCTAAACTTCTCTGCATACTAAGAGCTTCCCAGCGCATGCCTGCATTGCTCAAATACTCCCTCATCTATTACACTGGTGCTGCTCAGCCCCTGCAGAGCTAGCATGGACTTTTCTGGGTTTTGGGGTGCACGTTATGAAAAACTCCCCAAATGCTGGGCACAGGCAAGGTTGGGCGCAGCCGCAGGTAGTGACTGGTGCTCAGGGCCAGGTCACCTTCTTTGCATGCCTGTCCGAAGGCTCCGGGAGCCGGTGATGGAGAAGCTCTGGTGGAGACCTCTCCAAACGGTGCCTAATTGCACCAACCTTTGCCTGCTCAGCCAGCAGGAAGTCTGGCATCTGCCAGCCTTTCCCCCGGCCGGTAGCAGCGCCCTTCTCCCGAAGCGCTGCCGCCGGTGCTCCGCCAAGCATCCCCGCGCACCGGCCCCCAGCTGCCTATTTTAGAACGGCGCGAAGGAGGCATCCCTCCCACAGCAGCGCGATGTGTGAAGAAGTGGCCCAATTACCGCGCGGTGCCCAGCTTTGCCGTTTCCATGGCTTCACAGCGCAGCGCTTCCATCTCTGGCGGCCGTCAGGACAGGAACCGGTATCTTATCTGTGACGATCTTGACTGCAGCAGCCCCGATCGGCCTCTCCCGCAGCCCGAGCAGCTGTGGAGGCGAGCCCTCCCCCATTCGTTCCGTTCCAGCATTACATGGCCCTACAACCATGGCCAACAATTCCACAGGGGACGATCGGAAGGGGGCGGGAGAGGGTGCCACGGAGTCACTGCTCTCGAGAGCACTCCTCTGCCTTTCTCTTGCATGGGGTTCGCCCTCTTTGGCGCTTAGGAGAATTTGGCCTCAACTTCGCGTCGCCACTGCTGGCCAAGATCTGCGTTCAAGCCCTGGATTTGCCTGCTGTGACTCGCCTTACCATGTCTCCTGCATGGAGCTGTTTTGGTGTGATCCATCACTCAATATTTCAGGCCCAGACAGGAGCAAGCTTGGAATAGCTCCCACAACTGGCTTTTAGAATGTGTTTGGGAGCGCAAGTCTCATCTCATGGGAAAGAGTCAAAGGGATCATGGGATCATGGAATAGCAGAGTTGGAAGGGGCCATGAAGGCCATCGAGTCCACCCCCTGCTGCTGCAGGACACCAAGTCACCCCATCCCCCCCAGGGGGCTGCCCAGTTTCCTTTTGAGTGTCTCCAGCGTGGGAGAGCCCCCCGCCTCTCCAGGCAGCTGCTTCCACCGCCTCCCAGCAGGTCAGTTCAGGAAGAGGTCCCACCTGCTCCATGATGGGGCTTGTCCCAGCTGCAGAGCAAAGCAGGGGAAAGAGGACGGCAAATGTGTCCTGAGAGGCAAAATCCAGGAAGGACACATTCCAAAAAGCATTCGCAGACCTACGTGCTTATCTGCTCAGCACAGCTGTGCCTCCCCGTCGCCAGGGGAGGAGGCCCGGTCCAGTCTCCATCCTTTCTCCTGTGCTGCAGGTTGAACACAGAGGACCACCAGCCAGTCATAAGGGAGGAAAGTCTCATCCCATCCACACCGGCCTTTCAGGCCCGCGGGGCCAGTTCCCCCCAGCTGGCTTTCTGCAGTAAAGCATCCAGGATTCAGGACTGCCCTGCATCCCGGACAAGCTGGCAGAAGCCCCACGAGGGCGGAGGGCTTTCTGAACCAGCGTGGGAGGGATCTGGGCGCATCATCCACTCGCCCCTCAGAATCCGAGTGTGGCAGATAGGCTCCCGGGGCTCGCTCCTGGAGAGGCCGTGTCCTTGTTCCCCTGGCAACCAGGCCGCTGCTCTCCTCCCGGCCAGACCCTCGTCACGTCGCTGCCTGGGGCCGGTTGCCTAGGCAACCGGCGCAGCTGCACCGCACGTCCGTTCCGCTCCCTGCTGGCGCCCGGTCTCCTTGGCGTGCCAGGCTGCGGTGCTCCATCCAGGCCCCAGCGGGCCCTGGCGGCTCGGACAGATGTGCATCACCGGGTTTAACGAAAATGAGATTCTCTGCTTCCAACTTTGTGCATGGGCTGGAAGACTCCTGACTGCTAAGATGCTTGCTGGGGAAAAGCTCAGAACTAAGCCTAGTAAATAAGCCGGAAGGAAGGAAGGAAGGAAGGAAGGGTCTTCAGACCTCAGGATTCACCTTTTGAGGACCTGAACTAAGACTGAGTGACACACTCAACGTCCTGGGTGCCCCAGCTTGCTGTACAATTCTACTAAGCAGAAAATATTTGCCTCAATATTATAATATTGAATCATGAAAGTAAGAGCACTAGAGGAGCGCTGCTCGATCAGCGCCAAGGGTAATCTAGTCCAGCATTCTGTCCACACAGTGGAAAACCAGATGCCTCAAACAGGGCATGAGCCCAGCCGCACGGTCCTGCTCGTGTTCCCCAGAACCGGTGCTCAGAGACACACTGCTGCCCTTGCAGGACAATATATGGCCGTCATTCTTAGTAGCTATTGATACTCTCATTCTCCACTAATCTGTCTAATCACCTTCTCAAGCCACCCAAGTTTGTGGCCACCACTCCAGGTGAGGCAGCAAATTCCGTAGTTCCATTTTGTGCTGCGTGAAGGACTTTCATACACGTGGCCACTTCACTGCTCGGTCCAACCCCCGATCATTTATGAACACGTGAATTGAGCATCTGTATCCGACTGTTTTCAGGCCTGGCTGTGGCCCCAAAACTGCCTCGGGTGCCGTGGTGGACGGCCTTGGTTGCCTGGGAGAAGGATGGTGGGAGAGCAGCCCAGCTAATGCTCCTCAACACTTGACCGCTTCTGGGGCCGATGGATAGGCGCTCCATGTTGGGGCTCTGGGTGTTTCAGTGCTTCTGTTCCTACCTGGACTACTGAGTCCAGAAGGTGGTACTGAAAGCTTGCTCAAGACCATGGCACTTCAATTGTTGTGTGGTCCCATGAAGCTACACCTTGTCCTCCATGAATTGGAGTCTAGGATCAATAATGGTTGGATAAGAGTCAGTGAACTGCATCTGAGTCAAACAAATTGAATCTCAAGGTGGAGGTACTGTTGGCAAACGGTTCATCTGCCAGTCAGTTTATTCTGGGCAGAGTGGCGGGTCCCCTGCAGGATCAGGGTTCTAGTCTGCGGCTTCTAATTCATCTAGTTTTCTTCCTGGAGGACTATAGCATAAATGCATGGATCCCTTTTCACCAGCTAAAGCTAAAGCTGGTGACCCGTTCATGCCCACTCTTGAGCCCCATTCCTCCTGCTTTTGCAGCCTCCAGAACAGACTAGCGTGATTTGTGGAACTGCCTTTGAAAATTGTCCAGAAACTGCACTTGGTCCAACACATTTGTCCAAAACTGAACCAGTGTTTTGTTAGTCCGTCACTAACTTCACGTTCAGAATCAGCTGGTTTGGAGCTCAAGTGAACGGAGGAACGAATTACTCTACACTCTTCTTCTGAAAATTCCCCATCAAGCCCTCACAACGTGTTCCCCACGCAGAACCACCACGTCTTTTTCACTTGTGTCTGCTGTGTGTGATGCAAACATGCGCTTGTTTTGTGCACGGGACTGTTTCGCTCCTGAGACAGAGGAGAACATCCAAGAAAGAAATGCAGACTGTATCTATTCGAGTGAGGTGCAGGTTCGAAAGTGTCTCGCAATGACGCACGATGAGAAAGCAAACACCCAGATGCGCTGGTGCTGATTTTCTGGGGTTTCCACAGAGGGTCCTCATGGATCAAGGAGGCCCTGCTCATCGGCAGATGGGCTCGGCGCACGGTTCAGGGATGGAGCGAGGTCAGAAGCGGCACACCTGGTCGCTAACCTTCCTCACACGTTTTCTTGAGGCTCCTTCTCAACGCCCTGCCCGGCTGCTGCAGCCCGACCGCAATGCTCAACCAGAGCTCTTGCCTTCTGTCCTTTCCCTCAACGTGTTTGAGCTGTGTGTGTCTTTGTAAGCCCCTTTCTCCTCCCGGGACAGAGCCCTGATCTTCCCCGTGGTCGTCCACATTTCTGCTGCTTCGAGAGCTTTCCTGAGTGCCGGCGTGTGCTGTGGGGAGTCTCTGCAAGCCAGGTGCCCTGGACGCATCTCGCCTGCCAACTCGGCCTGCAGTCCCACCTGTACGCAAAGGAGTGGCTCGTGGCTGCCCTGCCTGCCCAGTGTTGTGGATGGACGGCGCCCATCCTCCCTGCGAGCCGCCCAATGAGGACCCAGCCGGGCCTTTCCTCGCAGGGCAACGAGAGGGCCCCCTCAGCACGTTTCTGCGCTGGCAAACGCCCGGGGCCATTTCTCTGCCTCAACTTGCCACCGGCCAGCCGAGATTCAGGCAGCGCGTTTGTTCGTGATGTGCCCCCATGGACACCATGCTGCTCTTCGCGCAAGCGGAAAGGGATGGGGCGGGGGAGGAACAGGGAGATGTTGCCTCTCGCAGTGGCATATTGGCCGGCCGACTGGTGGACTCACCAATAAGCGCGGCTGTCCGCTTCAAGGACAAGAGCACAAGAACCTCTCACAAGGAGGCCGCCCTGCCGCGGGCTTGGACCAAGAGGAGGCTTCCCCCTGAACGGCCCAGGTGTGTCCTGCCCCCACCCCCAGCTCTTTCCCCACCTTTCCCTCCTATACTGTGGCCACTTGGCCGCTTTCTGAAGCGACAAGCCCTCCGAGTTGTGCCTTCGGAGAGCTTTGTACAACTCCGAAGACAAATCGCACCCTCCAGCCGCCTCGCCAGGGTAGCGAGAGAGAGCCGTCCCTTCTCTGCCGTCTTGCATTCAGAGAGCGCTCCCTCGGTCAGAACCAACGCACACGTGGCGCAGGGGGCCCTCGTCCCCATGTGCGCTGCTCTTCCGCTGGAAAGCTGCTGTGGGAACCTGCGGTGCGGGGGAGGCCAGGCGGGCCGGGGCCGGCCTTCCACTTTTCCCCACGACACGCCTTCCAATGCACCTCTTGCCTATAGAAAGGAGGAAAGAGATGGCCTTCCCAAAGACCGAAGGGGCCCCTGGGTGGGTGATCAAGACGTGCAGGAAAGCTTGCGGCGAAGGACTGGATCCCTCCCCCTCTCGGGCTCTGTGGAGCAAATTTCAGCTTCCTGCAGCTGTTAAACGTTTTCTAAAGTCGCCCTCTCCGTATCCTGTTTAGTTGGGACTCCTGCTCACGGTGGGGATCAGAGAGAGGAGGGGAGGATGTGGGACGGGGAAACCCACAGAGGCCCTCACTGGTGCAGGCGGGCCGGGCCAGGGCCTTGGGCGCAGTTGAGGTCGGACCCCAAAGCCCACTGGGGGACTGCGGCAGGTGAAACCAGAAGTGGAGAGCGGCTCCACGCTCTGCCCTTTCCTTCTCCATCCTTTTTATATTTGTAGGGCAAGAAGTGGGCCTGCACGGGGCTACAGAAGCCCCGTTCGTATTTTCACTTTGCAAACCGGCATAGCATTTCCTGCAACAGAAACGGTTCCTATTCTCGAGCAAAAGTGCTGAGCATCAGAGGCAACGGGGACAAACTCCTCATTTAGAACGGAGCTTAATATCCTCATACGGCGACTATTGTCATTAGGAATCAGGGTTGGTTAACTTTGCATTTGCTTGGTCTTGGTGCCGGCATATCGGGAAGGCAAAATGTCGTTTGCAGAGCGTGGAGGGGCTGTGAGGAGAAACAGTCCGTTTGGGTGCTGCTCTTCTCCAGTGATGTGAGCGGCTGCCTGAAGCTCTCCTGCCCCATAAGACTGTTGAGGTGAGAGGCAAGGAATGTGATACGGGAGGGGAAAGCGTTCTAGTGCCAAAGTTTTCTCCAGGAATGTCCCTTCGTGTCTCCTCTCTATTCCACCGTCTCTCTTGATCTGCCTTCCGGAGGGAGGGCTTTCCACACCACTGATCCCCAAAAAACAAACAGAAAAGTGCCCTGCCATGCAGATTGTCTGTCTTTCCTTAACAGATTCTCTGCAGCAAGGGGAAAAAACATCAGAGAGGCAGTACCAAAACACAGGATGGCAACCAAGGGAGGAAGGTACCACTGGACCGCCCGGAAGTCATGCGACGGGCACAGAGCAGTCATCTGGAAGCACCGGCAGTTTTGACGCCTTCCTAGCACCTCCACCCCATGTGACCGCTCTGCTAGGAAGCCCCCGTCCTTCTGCCAGGCTGAACTGAAGGTCCGAAACGGAGTTCCAGGGGTTTCTCCACGGCCTGGTTGCTTGTCCACCAGAAAGACTGACAAGGGATTCATGTGCGCAAGCGGCAGTAGAAGAATCCACGGGGCCAGAGCCTGGCAGGAAGTGGACAGCAGACCCGCCATCTTGAGGGCCATAAGGAAAATGTGAGGGCAGCCTTGTGTGTTGTAAGCCAAGCAAATTAAAAGGATGCTTCCATCTGGATTTGCACAGACCTAATCCGTGCAAGTCACTGGATAAAGATTGCTCAGCAAATAGGCAGCTCAGCTCCAGTCCCGCTTGAACAGGCCCGCTGCTCTTTGGGGGCAGCCCAGCCGTAGCCGCGAGGGTTTGCACAGGAACATTCAGCAGTGAGTCGCATGCAGTGAGAGTTCGGTGCCCGTTCTGGCTGCGGTGCTCGCACAGGCCGCTGGGCAATTCCTTTCCCCTGCTGACTGGTCCTATTTCCTTGCTCGGCTCGTCAGCCAAGCATCTCCTACCTCCGTCCCCCGGCGTGGAGCAAGGCAGAAGCCTGGCCAGTTTGGCTGAATCTTCTAGCCCCCACTTGCCTTCAAAAGCCCTCGACTGCCATGGCCACCAGCCTGGACTTTGTTTCTTCACCTGTGCAGAGTTTGGAGGGCAGAGCCGATGCAGAGCATGGAAAGGCCAGCAGTGCTGGAACGCGTACCAGGCGGGGCTCCTTTCCTGGGAGCGGGATGGACGAGAGACTCTTTCCGTCCATATCAGGACGTGCCACCTTTGCACATCCCAGAGAGAGCACGGCTTGCACAAAATCTGCGGCTGAAGCCTGCGTACTTCCAAGTAGGATTTCTGGACCAACAGAATTGTGCACAACAGTGTGCAGACATCTGAGCACCAGGCTTAAAATGCGCGCAAACGTACTTTAATTAATGGGAGCTGAATGCAGAAGCTCCTTAATGTTAATATTGATAGAACTGGGATTAATGGAGGAGCCCCTGTCAGAGGGATTGAGGACACTCCCCCCTCCCCCAACCCAATAGCCCAGAGCATGCAGTCCACCCGGATTCTTTTTGACCGAGGGGGGGGGATGCAAGAGAGGAGCCCACCAATGGGGAGCGTCTCCCACCACAGTTTAGTCATGGAGCGGGCTTCGGCCTTGCAATTCTGCGTGGCGAGCATTCACACCCGATCGCAAGGGTGCATCCCGCTGTGGGCTATTCCTTCAGACTTTTTAATGCCCCTTTCCCAGCAGGACCCTTGGGGTTTTGAGGGTTTTTCGTGAGGCTTTGGGCTACTCTCACTTTCCAAGCGTGAATAGTGCGGAGGGTCTTTACAAACAAGCGTCATCAAGCCACAGCCTGTGCTAAATGGTTTGAGGCCGCTGGCTCGGGGCACCCTTGGGAGCCTCCATGGCACCCCCTGGGATGGGGCGAGGGGCGTGGAAGTGGAGGGAATCGGAGCGCACGAGCCCTGGCGTGCCTGAGCATCTTGTTAGGCTGAGAGGAGGTCTCGACGCAGCACAGGGCTCCCATTTCCAGGTGGGACAGCATGTCGTGCAAACCCAGCCCTCAAGTACCCTGAGCGGTGTTTGCAGAACTGGAGTTTGTGGAGGAGTCTGGAATTAGTCCAAGGGGCCACCGGGTCGCTGCCACCCACCTGAACCCCAGCCCAGCACGCAAACTGTGATCCAGTCGCGAGAGACAAAGAGCTCCCCTCGGCAGGCTGCCAGTCTCCCCCCAGGAGAGAGAGAGAGAAGCGTTTTCTGCCGCACGTTGGCCTTGGGTCTGCTTGGGCACTTCTGAACAGTTTTCTCCATGGCTCACCAATGACACTGAAAATTCCCCTTGTGGGGAGCCTGGGACGCCTTCCTTTGCATTGCCTGCCCATTTCCCCCCCTGTCTTTTTTCGCACCATCAGCAAGGACACGGGATTAAGAGCAAACAGCTTTACCCCTTTCGAGAAACGGGGGAGGACAAGAAAAATAAGCCAGACAGAAAGGAGAAAGACCTCCTAGGAGCTGCGAGGCAGGGCCTTCGTTCTAGTTAGACACCCTTCTGACTCTGCCGGCTGACTGCTCTTCCCAATATACCCTCCCGCCCCTTACGATCTGCAGCTGATGCTCTCCTCCGGGAACCCTCCGTGAGAGATATAAGGAGGGTGAGCACCCGGAGGAGGGCCTTCTCTGCGGTGGCGCCCCATTTATGGAATGCACTCCCCGGAGAGGCTCGCCTGGCGCCGTCTTTATTTGCTTTTCGGCGCCAGGCGAAGACCTTTTTATTTAAGCAATATTCTAAATGTTAATTTATTTTAAATCTTTTGTATGATATTGTATTTGTTTGTTTTAATTTGGACCTGGAGATGGGCCAGTTTTAAAGTTCTGTAGGCTTTTTAATCATTGTACCATGTTTCTGCCTACAATGGTTTTTGTGGTTGTGAGCCACCCCGAGGCTTGTGGCAAGGGGCGGCCTATAAATCTGTAAATAAATAAATAAATAAATAAATAAAGACAGGAGCGAAGGAAGAGGCGGGAGGGAAGGGTCTCAGAAAGGAAGCCAAGGGAAGGAGAAGGGAAAACGATCGCTCCTGCAGAAGGCTCTTCCCTGGAAGAAGGAGCCTCCCGAGACCAGAGCTGCTGCGGCTCCCAAGCCCCAAGGGCAGGACGCAGCTCCTCGCTGCGGTCTTCTGCGTGGCTGATGGGCCTCACGGGCTGCATTCGGTTCCACGATCGCTGCCTCCGGCACCCAGCGGCCGGTGTGCCCAGAATCGACGTGGCTGCGCCCGCAGCGAAGGCGTCCTGCACTGCCGTCATCGCCTGGCTTCGCTCCTGACCCGTCCTCCTCTGTGCCTGAGCTTCGGCATGGCTGAAGGGATGCCCAAAACCCACCCCGTGCGCGCACTCCCTGCTGACTGCTCAGACCACTCGGCCGGGGCCCTGCCTTGGGACCAGCAGCGCACCGGTGCCCAGCGTCCACAGCACGCCCTGGCTTGTCTAGCCACGGGCTTCTCTCCTCACCTTCCACCTCCAGACGGCAACTCAGTGCAGACGCCACCGTGGTTTCCCTCCCTCCCCCTTCACACTCTGCCCCGAGTGGGACTTCCTTCGGGGGAGCTAAAGCTTGTGCAAGTTTTGGCTGCTTTCACTAGCTCATCTCAGGCGCTTTCTGGGTGTGGGGGCCTCCCCTGAGCCCCGGCGGGTGGCCGAACCCCACTGCTTTTTGAGTGACCTTCGCAGGGCCGCTCTCGGGCAAAGGGACAGCGGACGGAGGGAGGCAGGGAGGGAGGGCCAGAGGAGCCATCCAGAGGTCCAAATGCAGCTCTTTCCGTCTGAATTTGGATGCAGAGCAACACATGCTAAATCGCTCTCTAATGGCAGAAAGTGTGGTTATCAGCAGCAGCCATTTGGTAAATGGCCACTATGAATAACGCACCAGTCACACGCTGTACCTTCGGCATTTCCTCTCCCTCCATCTTCCCCTCCCGTCGCCCTCCCCAAAACCAGGCCAGAATCACAGTGCCTGCCAGAGGGGCACCCGAAGCCTCTTCGGTGCATTTGCTGTCCTCACTCCTGTTCCTGTCGGCGTTGCACCTTCGAAGCCCCCGAACTTCCCTTCCGCTTGGGTTGCGAGCGGAAATGCAGCAGAGCTAAGCGCTGGGGGCCTACCTTGCAGGAATCCAGGCAGCCTCTGCGCTGGAAAGACACCTGGCCGTCCTGGCGGAGAGCCGCTCATGGGGAAAGGGAGCGCTGGAGAAAGTCCACTGGAGCCCCTTCTGCCTCCGGGAGCATCAGGTCGGGCTTTGCGCAAAGCACGTGCATCGCTCCTGGGGACATGCGGGCGAAGCCGGCATGGTTCCCACCCTGTTGGAACAGCGATCTGGCACTACACACAAATGCAACTGTGGAGGGGGGGAGCTGGAAAGGGGGGTTGTGTGTGTGTGTGTGCAGAATCCCCCCTTAAAGGACAAGTAAGGGGAGGGTTTTTTCCTATCTGTTTATTACGCACAAGTGCAAAGGAACCGCTGGGCAGAGATCCTTCTTTCTTTAAAGTGTGTGTGTGGGGGGGGAGCTGGCTGTTCCTCCTGCCCCTGGCAAAAGACATGGGGTGGGGAAGGAAGAGGGGGAGGCTGTGGTGCCCTTGACATCGATTTGGTTTACTCCTGTGCAGGCATGTCACTGATCTTCACAATGGAGGGGAAGGGAGGGGGGAAGCAGCACTGAACTCCTCTCCAGCCCCACTGGGCAAGTGGGGGGGGGGAAGGGGGGGAGCCGATGATGGGGCTGGTGGGGCTTCCACATGCAGCTCCCTTTCCCCTCCCCCGCCAGCCCTCTGCTCCACTGAAGACCTCCTCCCCCCAGAATGACTGCGACCTGCCCTGGAAGACGCCCTGAGAAAGGGAGAGGCAACCCAAGCCGTGGCGGAGCCGCTCTGAAGGGGGGCGGTTTGGTGCCAGCGCCGCGTGCGGGCACCCCACAGCGGGGGAGGCAGCCAGGCCTTGGGATCGGCCGGCCCACTTCTCCCTCCTCCGCTGGCCCCCCGGCCCGGCCCGGCCCGGCCTGCTGCTCAGTCGTGGTGCTGCTGCAGCTGGGACCCGGGGCAGGGGGGCCACAGTGGAGCACTCACAGCCGCTTGTGCCCCCAACCTCCTCCTCCTGCTGCCGGTTTGCAGAGCCCACCTCTGACTCTTCGCGGCGGGGGTTTCCCTCCGGAGAGGCAGGGAGCCCCGCGGGGGTCGGGGGGGCGCGGCCCAGGCCAGGCGTGGCTGTGGGTGTCTGGCCCTCCTTGCCCCCAGGCTTGGAGGTCTCCAGCTGCTGCTTTTAAAGGCCAGACTGCTCCGAAGCACTGATCCGGCTCCCACACTCGCGGTTCCAGGTGGACGAGGGAGCTGCTCGGGCAGAGATCGCCCAGGTGGGGTGGCAGGAGAGGCAAGGAAGCTCGTCTGCCCCAGTTTTGCCCGCTGGGTGCTTGGTCCAGCAGGCACAGGGCCATCGTCCTGCTGCTTCTGCTCAGGTTTTGCCTGCCACCCAGCGCAGTTTTTCCAGGATCATCCGGAGCCTCCCAGATGCCCAGTCAGAACCCCACTGAATACACTTGCTAGGCACTTCCAGCAAAACCATCACTCGCATCCGCCAGGGCTCAGGCTCCAGTGTTACAGGTGAGCCTGGCCAAACTTTATTGCGGGGCTTTCTGCAGGTGCAGCTTGAGACGGCAGACCACTTCCCGGGGCCGCTTCACGCAGCCCCAGGACAAATCCTTGTGCCACTTAGCTTATAAAAACTGACCAGGAACAGCCGGCCGGCCAGAGGGGCGATCAACGGAAGGGGTGGCCCGCCATGCTGCCTTGAGGCCCTCCCTGGAGCCAGGGCACCTCCGTGGCTTGAGCCCGGGGCCAACGGCTCCCTCCCAGGGCAAGGGGCTCGAGTGGGAGGTGTTGGATGAGGCTCAGTCGCCTGACCCGTGTCGTTCGGGTTTTGGCACGGGAAAAGCGACAGCCCACACCTTCCTACTCCTCTGCTGCCTGATCTCCCGCCCCGCCTTACGGCAATTCATGCGCACAGATTGTGGTGACGAATAGGCACGCCGGATGCGTGGCTTCCAAACCTACCCAGCTGACTCTCCCTGGAGGATGCATGGTGCAGGCCCTTTTTGGGGTCGGGGTGCAGAGCAGACAGGCTCCAGGGCTTTCCCTGCCCCGGTCCCAGAGGCCCACTGCAGGACGCCACTCCACTTGGCAGCCGGTGATCGGCAAAGCGGTATAAAAGCAGAGTTCTCGGCACGGTCTTGTGTGAGAACAAGCTGCCCACGTGTTGGTTCGGCCGGCCAAACGCCAAGCGCTGCAAGCTAGCAAGCTACACAAGCTTATACCCCCCTCCAGCCTAATTCCCAGGGCAGAAAAATGGCCAGGAAAGAGCAATTAGCGAGAGTGCGGCCACACCACTGTGAACAACAAATGCGTATCGCATGGCAGACTTCATGCCCAGCATGTTGAGATGCGTTAGGCGTTGACTGTATCTCTGCCTCTTGTAAGCCCGCCAAAGCCCTCTGGTCGTTGGGCGGCATACGAATCACACACAGAGGGCAAGCGGCTCGTAAAACGCAATGAACAGGTGCCACAAAGGCCAGTGTGTTGACCCCGCAAGGATCTCTGTGGCTGAGCTGCCAACCTGACCATCTCCAGGGTCATCGTGGATCTGAGGCGGTTTGCTCTAGGGGCCTCCCGCTGCCTCCTTCCTCAAGAACCCCCCCCCCCACTCCAAAGCTGCTTCATCAACCAGCTCTTGGAAAAGGTGAGGAAGGCTGGACTGGCCAGCCAACTTCCCAATGCGATGGGCTCCGTGCTTCTAGCAGGCGATTCAGCTGGTCTACAGAGCAGGGCCCACTTTGAGGGTCCCCGGGATGCCCCCTCGCCCTTCTCTCGAGGAGAGAATGCACGCTCTCTTCCTTATCATTCAGCCTGGCACTGAGGAGGTCGATTGCATGAGCTAAAATACTCGCTGCTTATCGTCCCCGAAGATGCAAGAGCTCCAACTGGGAATAATCCTTCAGGATCAGGGATGCTAGGAGTCAGCTCAGCTCTCACAGAGAGCTGCAAGCACCTTGTTCAAAGACGAAATGTTAAATTCTGCCCCAGGCACCCCAAATTGTGTGTCAAGAAAATGTGAATTCGGCACCCTGCTCTGCTCCAGAATCGAGCCTGCCATTACTAGGCAGGGGCAAGAGAAATCCACCCCCGGCACGAGGACCACAGGTCAAGAGAACATCTGGAGCAACCCCGGAAGTGATCCTTGGATGCCCTGGGAAGTATTAGCTTTCCTCCATCCTTAGTTGGCGAATCCAACCGGATTCTGAATGCCGAGTTCATGGTTTTGTAATAACTCAACGACAACCTCAGTGCAAATGTGTCATTCTTGCTTCTTTGCAACCTTGATGTGTCCACTTTAAATAGGTATATTTTCTATCTCTGAGCATTCGCCTAATGTTTTTATTGGCAATACAAGTTTAAATAGGATTATTTGTTGCAGGTTAAGGGGACTGCCCAAAAAACAGAAGTAACTGCTACAGTGATCACTCCCACTCGATGTTTCAAACTGAAGTTTTCAACAAAGCTGCCCCTTCCCTACAACAGCAGGATAAGCTGAGCACTCCTGGTTTCACTCGCCAAAACTGGAATGACTATTACAAGAACTTACTGGGAAGGACAAAGCGGGATGGAGAAGAGTCAAGAGTCTCAGCAGCTCGGGTGGGAACGCCGCGCAAGGTCTGTACTCTTGGATTTTGTGCCTGTTGCTATCGGGAAGGATCCTGCAACGCACCGCGGTGCGCGTGTGTTCCACAGCCAGGTGCGCCTCGTCCGGCCAGAGTCAGCTGCTCAGCTGCATTTGTTGGTTCCCCTGCTGAGAGTGCTAAAGCTCCCCATTTGAGCAAATTCTCTGGTGACCAAATGTTGAGTGTCTGCCTTTACTTCGACTGGACAAAAATGCTGCAAAGTTAGCTCACTGTCTCCGAGCTGAACATGTTGGCTGGCCAGTGGCATATGCCCGGCAAAAGAACGTCCGATTCAGCTTGCGCGCTTCTCTTATTTTAAAAAGAACTCAGAAAACCTACCGTTCCTGGACACCCTCAGTTTAAACCTCCTTGAACCAAGAAAGACAACCATTGGGAAACATTGTGAAATGGCACAAGGAGACAGGATTCTTTGGTGCCCTGCCTGAAATAAACCAACCAAAAAGCACCTGCACACAACCAAGATGGCCAGAATGAAGATACAAACCACGACGCAAACCATGCTTTGATTTTTATTCACAAAACAGCCCGAATTGCTAGAACATTACAAACAGCCTTTCCGTTAGTGGTAGTGTGAGAAAGCAGGAGACGAGGGCTTTGAACAGAAGAAAAAGACTCATCTATGTTTTCAGCACAAAGTTCTGCAGTCACTTATATCTGAATCCCAGTAACATTTTCAAATGGTTTCTAAAGGAGAATCATTTCAGTTAGTTCTGGATTTATTCTATGTGCAGTTTATCTCGCTCTACACTTATTGATTACTGTGTTTTTGCTTTAAAGACCTGCCGGTTTTTCAGTACAGATTCACTTTTTAATACCAAACATCTTGCTGATTAAACCTTATCTTATGTGTATGGTTAAGGAAAAGGGAACTACTTCATATTAAACATATTCTCGTTTATAAACATGGAGTTGAGGCATTCTAGAAACTAGCCACTATTTCTTCTTTAATGATGGAAAAGAATCAAACAAAGAATGAATGAGTAAACAGCGGTGCTAATTACAGTAGTGCTTATTAGTAACTAGATTTAAAAGGTTACTGTCAATTTACATTCTCTACACAAGAACTGCCATTTTCCACAAATAAACAACATCAACACCAAAACACAGGAAAATAAATTGATTGATTGTCCGTACTCTATGACCTCTTGATACTTTATGGATCCTTTTAAAAAAACACTTGAGAAGCAGTTAATGTTTGCTTTACTAGCACTTGAAGATGTTAAACATATGCCAAAAATTATATATATATATTTATATATATAAAAACCAGGAATGAAATCTGCGAGAAAATATTTTTGGTTCTAAAGGAGACATGGGCGCATCCATTCATTTCCGCCAAAAAAATCCTTGCCTGAAACAACACAAGCAAGCAGTGGCATTGCACTGGCTGACGGAGCTTTGGGATTCTTGTTCCTACTGAAACCACCGGAATGCCGCACCTGACGGAAGCATCACTTTCTGCAGAGACAGGAGAGAACAAGAACACGGACAGGTGATGAGCAGGGAGCAACAAGCCTGGGAAGAGCCCAGCCACTTACTTCCTCCGAGGAGCGGCCAGAGGAACGTGTTCCAGCGGGCGCCCGTCTTCTGCTGCGCAGCCCCCTGCAAGACTGAGTCGGCGTCCGTACCTACTGGTCCTGCCCCAGCCCAGGCCTGTACACAGTTCCTCACCACATCCACGTCGTCTCTCCTGGCAACCTGCACCTCGCAGGACCATCCACCACTGGCGGGTTCCCCTGGCCATCCGGCTGGTGCTCCTCAACCCCCTTTTCCTGCACGTTAAGCGGGCACTGAGGGGGAGAGGCTCGAGTTCCTGCTTCAGGAATGCAAGAACTCCTTCTTCAAGGGTTGGTCTTAGTACCGTAGAAGACAGGACTCCATGGGCGAGCATGTCTTCTACCTAGAAAGTGCGGGTCTCTCTTCGTGGGACGACTCCCTGTCCAAACGGGGGCTGCTTGGCCAGACCAAAGTTGTCCAGGCGCAAGACCACGTTTGAAGAGGGAAGCAAAATCAGCCCAATGCCTCATGCTGTACAGATGGCAGGGACAAGCTCAGGAGGTGCTTCAGATGGGACAAGAGCGGTCTGTGAACCCCTGCCAGACAAGGAAGGTGAGCTTTGGCAGGGGCCAGCAAGCTCTTCCAAGGGTTTGAGCGGTGTGAGAGCGCAACATGTTGCAGCGTTACGATTGGGGGGCGGGGGGGGGGGATGCAGGGCCTCTTATCTTCCAGAACTCATGTTCACATGTGGTCATGGGCAATTTTCCCATCTACATAAACCAAACAAGGTCAAAGCAGCCAGAGAAACCATCCAAACACTAGAAATACAGTTAAAGAAATATGAAAAGCTTTTTCATTCCAAGTCCCAAGCCCAAGCTGGAGCAACATCACGCTAAGGCTTCCTTTTAGTGAGACAGATTTCAGCTGGACTTTGAGTCGCATGTGCGGAGGCTAGAGATGGACTTATGGCCTAAAGTCTGATGTTCAGCTTAAGTTAGAGCATCAGGAGAGAAATGAACAATGGCAAGATGACCTTCGGCATATTTCAACTCTTAACTGTTCCGACACAACACTGCCTACAAAATTGCCACCAACTTGTACAGCCAACCATGCAAAGTGGAGGGCTTGAAGGTGGAGCATCTCTGGAAGCCGGGGGTCCATGTCTGAATTCTGAAGGGCCTCATTTTGTTTCTCAAAGGGGCAAATGTTTAAACACAATGGTCTTACATCCCTGTTGTTCCAAAACAATCTGCCTGCCAACCAAATTCCCACAAGCAGTGGCCTCGTGAAGTTTAGAATTTCCTTCCACGATCAAAGTCAACATAGCTCAGAATGTGACGTAGCTTTTAGCAGCTTGGAACAAGATAATAGGTTGTACAAAATTGCTCACGAAATTATGCATATTCCATGCCCAAGTATATCCCAAACTCTTTTCCTCGCTTTTTCACTTCCTTCTGTACAAGCATCCGTATCTTTTGAAATAATTAAAGCAAAAGAATGAATAAAATGCCACCTCAAAGAACACCCTTAAATTAGTATGTAGCATTTTTAAAGTATGATTCGAAAGGGAGTTTGGTCACTCCAGTTGAACTATTGTTAAGATAGAGGCTATTAAAGTCCAATTTTGCATGCTCACTTGTTTCCATTGGAAACAGCAAGTGTTTCATAACACTCTTTGAATATGTGTTTAATTAATGTTCCTGAAACGGTATGAGATATCGCTTGCCATGGTGTGTTCAGGGGTTGCCACACAAGGGGCAGTGGGTGCTTTTTTGTGGGCCATTTCAAAAAACAAGGGTGAACACAGGAGACGAGAGAGGCTAGCATGTTAACAAGGCTAGTGGGAAGGAGTTGAGGTGCATGTACACCAATGCTAGGAGCATGGGTAATAAGCAGGAAGAGCTTGAAGCTCTCCTGGGAATAGGAGGCTACGATCTGGTGGGAATCACAGAAACTTGGTGGGATGAAAGGCAAGTCTGGAATGTGAACATAGAAGGGTATCACCTTTTTAGAAAGGACAGGAAGGGAAAGAGAGGTGAGGGTGTGGCTTTATATGTCAGGGAAGGGATAGGATGCAGTGAGATAGAGTGCAGCACAGATGGGGATTCGGTAGAGGCAGTCTGGGTGAAACTTAGGGGTTTTGACAGAGAAAGAGACCTGACAGTGGGGGTATGTTATCGCCCTCCAGGTCAACTTGAGACCCTGGATGATGTCCTGACAGGCCAGATTCTAAGGATATCTCGGGGGAGAGACACAGTAATTATGGGAGATTTCAATCTCCCGGATATTACTTGGGAGACTCACTCGGCGGTGACAGCCAGGTCACGTCGCTTCCTAGAAGCTCTAGAGGGTGGGTTTTTCACACAGAGGGTCCGAGAGGCGACGAGGGGGGGAAACATCCTGGACTTGGTCTTGACCAATAGGGAGGAGCTGATAGATGAAGTACAGATTAGGGGAGCTCTGGATGCGAGTGATCACTCCATCCTTTGCTTTGAGATCAGAGGACTGGGGCCGTGCAGCAGGGCGAGCACTAGAAGCTGGGACTTCAAGAGGGCCAACTTTGGCCAACTGAAGGCCAGGCTGGGGAAAGTCTCCTGGGATAGGTTACTGGAAGGTAAGCGAGTTGAGGAGGGGTGGATGGCACTCAAAAGGGAGGTTTTGCAGGCGCAAGCCCTGACAATACCTCTAGTCAGTAAGGTGGGGAGGCGGAGGAGAGTGCCGCCATGGATGCGAAAGGAGGTGGTTAGGGGGATTAGACGAAAGAGGAACCTCCATAGGAAATGGGTACTGGGGGAAATAGACAAAAGGGTATACCGGGAGGAGGAGGCCCGTTGCAGAAGGATTCTTCGCAAGGCTAAGGCTGATTATGAGCTGAGACTTGCCAAGAATATCAAGAGCAACAAAAAGGGCTTCTTCCAGCATGTAAATAGGAAAAGGAAGGGGAGACAAGTGGTGGGACCACTAAATAAGGAGGAAGGAGATCCAGTGACTGACATGAGGGAACAGGCACAGATGCTAAATGACTATTTTGCCTCTGTGTTCTCCCCAAAGCAGGACGGGGGATATCCGTATAGGAGATTGGATGAGGCTGGGGACTTAGGGGCAGAGATTAGAGTCACCCCCCTTGAAGTCGAGGGGCTCCTCAGGGCATTGGACATTACAAAGGCGCCAGGCCCCGACGGGTTACACCCGAGAGTACTTAGAGAGTTGGCAGGGGTTCTCTCACGCCCGCTGGCCTCCATTTTTGAGGCCTCGTGGAGAACGGGTGAAGTTCCAGAGGACTGGAGGGTGGCATCGGTGGTCCCAATTTTCAAAAAGGGTAGTAGGAAGGACATGGGGAATTATAGACCGGTTAGCCTTACGTCCATTGTAGGAAAAACAATGGAAAGGCTCATAATAGAGAGAGATCTAGTGATGCTAGATAGGGAAGGGAGGCTGACAGCCACACAACATGGCTTCCGCAGAAACAGGTCCTGCCAGACAAACCTTGTGGAATTCTATGACAAGGTTTCGAGATGGCTAGATGGAGGGGATGCAGTGGATGTGGTATACCTGGATTTCAGCAAGGCCTTTGACAAAGTGCCCCATGATATCCTGGTGGAGAAACTGAGGAGTTTTGGGATACACCAAAGCACTGTCCGGTGGATTAGGGCATGGCTGACTGACCGAAAGCAGAAGGTAACCATTAGCGGGGAATCGTCGGGATGGCAGCCAGTGACAAGCGGGGTCCCCCAGGGCTCTGTCCTGGGGCCGATCCTGTTTAATCTTTTCATTAACGACATGGAAGAAGGGGTGAACAGTCTGCTTATCAAATTCGCAGACGACACTAAAACTGGAGCAGTGGCCACAACTGAGAAGCAGGTACTCCAGATCCAAAAGGATCTGGACAGACTATGGAAGTGGGCAGGAGACAACAGGATGGCGTTCAATGTGGAGAAGTGCAAGGTCTTGCACTTGGGGCATAGGAATAGCTGTCATAAGTACAGGTTAGGGGACAAGTGGCTGGAGAGCAGCACTTGTGAAAGGGACCTCGGGGTGCTGGTTGACCGCAGGCTAAACATGAGTCAGCAGTGTGATGCGGTGGTCAAGAGGGCGAATGCCACCCTTGGTTGCATAGCCAGAAGTGTGGCTTCTAGATCAAGAGAGGTACTACTACCACTCTACATGACTCTGGTGCGCCCGCAACTGGAGTATTGTGTTCAGTTTTGGGCCCCTCATTACAGAAAGGATATAGCCAGGTTGGAGTCAGTGCACCGTAGGGCCACAAGGATGGTGGCTGGTTTGCAGGGGATGGGGTATGAGGCGAGACTGAGGGAACTGGGTCTCTTCAGCCTGGAGAAGAGGAGACTCAGAGGGGATATGTTGGCAACATACAGGTATGTGAGGGGGTGTCACATGGAGATGGGGAGAGGCCTGTTCTCCCCTGCAGAGGAAGGCAGGACGCGCTCCAATGGAGCAAAGCTCAGGGAGCCAAGGTTCAATTTGGATGCCAGGAAGCACTTCCTGACAGTTAGGACCCCGAGGGCGTGGAATGGGCTTCCACGGGAGGTCGTTGAGGCCCCATCGGTGAGGGTGTTCAAAGATAGGCTGGACATGTACATGGTGGGCATGTCATGAGCGGAGCCGGCTGGTGCCGGAGGTCAG
>JAIXND010000773.1:15887192-15919126 GCA_023646645.1 Varanus salvator macromaculatus
AGTGGGCAGGAGACAACAGGATGGCGTTCAATGTGGAGAAGTGCAAGGTCTTGCACTTGGGGCATAGGAATAGCTGTCATAAGTACAGGTTAGGGGACAAGTGGCTGGAGAGCAGCACTTGTGAAAGGGACCTCGGGGTGCTGGTTGACCGCAGGCTAAACATGAGTCAGCAGTGTGATGCGGTGGTCAAGAGGGCGAATGCCACCCTTGGTTGCATAGCCAGAAGTGTGGCTTCTAGATCAAGAGAGGTACTACTACCACTCTACATGACTCTGGTGCGCCCGCAACTGGAGTATTGTGTTCAGTTTTGGGCCCCTCATTACAGAAAGGATATAGCCAGGTTGGAGTCAGTGCACCGTAGGGCCACAAGGATGGTGGCTGGTTTGCAGGGGATGGGGTATGAGGCGAGACTGAGGGAACTGGGTCTCTTCAGCCTGGAGAAGAGGAGACTCAGAGGGGATATGTTGGCAACATACAGGTATGTGAGGGGCTGTCACATGGAGATGGGGAGAGGCCTGTTCTCCCCTGCAGAGGAAGGCAGGACGCGCTCCAATGGAGCAAAGCTCAGGGAGCCAAGGTTCAATTTGGATGCCAGGAAGCACTTCCTGACAGTTAGGACCCCGAGGGCGTGGAATGGGCTTCCACGGGATGTCGTTGAGGCCCCATCGGTGAGGGTGTTCAAAGATAGGCTGGACATGCACATGGTGGGCATGTCATGAGCGGAGCCGGCTGGTGCCGGAGGTCAGACTAGATGGCCCAGGAGGCCCCTTCTGACTCGCTCTGTTTCTATGTTTCTATGTTAGAAGTGCCAACAGGGCCGTGGACCTTGGCTGTCCGAAAAGCAAATGTGCGAAGCGCCAGGAGCGGAAATGCAGAGGTTCCTAGCCATCACCGTTGGCCTGGTGAAGGCGAGGCCTGATCTGATGCACGGAACCAGGAAGTCGCTTCCAGTGGATTCGGTGGGGTTTATTCCTAAAAAAAGGTCCTTAGGACCTAAAAGTGGCTATTAGAATTTTCGCAGTTAGCCACCTGCTAATCAACCCAAAGAGAAGAAAATAACTTTCTTTCCACTGAGAAGAGCTGGTGGTAATTGTTCTTTGGAAGATGTCTGCTTGAGAACCTCTTGGCTTAGACCGGAGAAAGAATAGCACCTGTTGACCGAGAGACAAGACCTTCTGTTTTCCTTCTCCCTCCTGGAGCTAGCGTGACTCGTCAAGGCTTTGTCTTTTTGGTACTAAAAAGAATGACTGGATGACTTTCAAGGGCTCACCTTGAGAGCTGGTGAGTTCATGGGGAGAGAAGGCCTTTGAGAAGGCCCATCCCTAGAGGACGTTTAAAATGGGATGTCAGAGGCTACGTGGCATCTGTTCTTTACCCTCTCCCTGTTCCGGACACAAACACAGCTCCATCCCTGCCTTTTCAAGCAGTACCTGGCGAAGAATTCACTGCCCGACAACCACCAAGCCAAGTACAGAATTGGCCCTGCAGGCTTCCTTGTGGCAGCCGATTACTTTGACGAGCATCCCACACGCTTCCCGCTGCATGTAAGCCAGCGCCAGACCAGCATTTTAACAGATTGAAAGCCCTGTGCTAGCATGCTGTGGGACTCAGAACACCGTCAAGATGGGCAGGAATAGCGGTGTCTCCTAGAAAGCCACTAGGCTCCCTTGCCATGAATCACGTACGAACCCAATGTTTTAAATTGGATCATGTTGCTTTTGATACATCAGCTAATGTGTAGTTCGGTCATCTTCAACCTTGGTTGCACCAGACATTTTTGACTGCAATTTCCACCAGCCTCAGTCAGCAAGGATGATGGTCAGGAATGATGGAGGGAAACATGCCGTTTGGAAGAACCCAGCTTAGGGAAAGCGAATTCTGCTGCCTCTCAAGCAAGGACAAGATGCCTACCTAGAATCACAGACTCATAGAATAGCAGAGTTGGAGGGGGCCATGAAGGCCATCGAGTCCACCCCCTGCTGCTGCAGGACACCACGTCACACCATCCCACTCAGAGGGCTGCCCAGTTTCTTCCTGAATGTCTCCAGTGTGGGAGAGCCCCCCACCTCCCCAGGCAGCTGGCTCCACTGTCCTATTGCTGTGACTGCGAGAAAGCTTTTCCTGTTGTCCAGCCTGAATCTGGGCTGTTGCAGCTTGACTTGATCATTCCGTCTCCTGCACTCTGGCATCAGCCAGAAGAGACCTTGACCTTCCTCTTTGTGGCAGCCTTGGAGGTCCTTCTAGAGGGATACCGTGTCCCCTCTCACCTACACAAGTGTTGTTCCGTGCACCTGCACAGAAGAGACTTTGGAACCTTCTGGAGCTCAGCAAAGCCTTCCGGTGGGAGAGCCACCCACGCCTCCAGGCGAGCTCCAGGCAGGGCTTCAACCTGCCAGAGGGGTGAAGAGATGCAGGACACCGAAGAGGGAAGGAGGGTGGCTGTTTCGGATCAGAGGTGACCACTCCAACAGCAACACTTGCAGGAAGCAGTCTGCCCTTCCTCATGGTCTCCGTGACTCGCACATGTGGGCACAGAGGGCCCCCTTCTGGGTCCAGACAGCCTTCAAAAGGAGGATGCCCGGCACATGTTGAATATGGTGATCAGAATACGGCACACCAAGCCTGCTGCGAATGTTTGCCATCCCTGTGATGAGTGGGAACAGATGAGGGACGCGGAGTTTTCACCTGACCTGCTTGTGAAAGAGCTGGCGCTTTGGCACCTGCAACACAGCAAAGCGGTCCGTCCCTGCGGGTCCCCATGTTGTGGATCTTGCTTAGGTCACTCCCTCTTGGGGTTCCTGCAAGGTGCTCCTGACCTGCTCTGGGGTACACTGGATGCTGGAAGACGCCTGTGTGATGAGGGGCGGGGGGGAGGCAGCAGTGTCAGTGGAGCAGAGAGACTGAGGAAGAAGGGACCTTATGCCCCGTTGTTCATTTCGTCGAAGCCCACGATGCTGCTGCCCCTGGCAAGCCGTCCCATGCCTGTCCATGCTGATGGGTCTGGAGGCCAGGGGGCTGAGTGCAGCTGGTGTTCTTGGTGGGACCAGAGGCTGGGAGGGAGGGGCAGCATGCTCCCCAGCCCATTGGAAAGCAGAGTCTGCTGTGACCCTGAGGGTTAGTGTGTGTCGGGGGTGCAGAAGAAAGAACCTCGGAGGTGAGGAGGTCCACAGCTGAGCTGAGCGAAAGCCTCGCAGTGCTAGAAGGCAGGCAGTCGGAAGGGGAGCATTGCCAGACCTTGGCTGGGCGGAAGAACTGGAAGACCCTCCACGCAAAGGCAGGCCACCAGGCTGGCAGCTGGGCACGCACACCCCAGAAGGTGTTGGGCAATGTGCGAGTTGCAGGACGCAGGGCGAGGGAGTTCGCTTGTGGCGTCCTCCAGGTGAGACCTGGCCTTCACTGCGCAAGGGGCACGGGAGTCTGCCCTGTGAGCTTCTCCAAAGGATGCCAGGAACGTCCGTCTAAGGAGGGAATTTTCCTGCAGGCTTTGTGAAGATGGCTTTGGGGGCCACGTGCCCTGAGAGGAGAAGCCAAGGAGCCAAAGAGAAACAGAGCGGAAAACAAGGAGCCGTGCGAAGTGTCGCAGTGGAAGTGAGGAGGAAGGAGAGGAGAATTAACCCTGCCTTGCGGCCGAGCATTTGAGGCTGTGGCTGTCCCTGCAATGGGAACGGAAGGCCCCAGACACCAGGCCTCCGGAGCCTGCGGAGGAGGGGCAGCTCCCTGCCAAAAAGCTCTGCTTAGCATGCAGAACTGGGCTCTGCCCAAGCACATAAAACCGCTCAGTGGGAGTCACGGACGGCGAGGAACAGCCACTGCCCCTCAACGATGGCCTTAAAAAAGGATGTTTACTTGGGAAACATTTACGCTATCTAACAGGCATGGAGAGAGCTGCAGAATCAGCTTTGTGTTGAGAGGCGGGATTCTTCTGAGTAACAGCGGCCCTGAGCATCCGTTCATGTCCAGCCTGTGATATTCCAGAAGCACCTGGATGGCTCTTGTTAAAACCAGGTGAGATTAGGTAGAACATGGCCTGAGCCAGCAAGGGAGAAAGGGAGAGATCACATAATAAGGAACACCAGCGGCAGATTGTCTGTCTTAACCCTCATCCTTGAACATCATCCGTCTCAGATGCTGGGACTCAGATCTGTTCTTCCCATTTTTTCCCACAGTATCTTTGAAGCAAAGCATCGATGCCGCTTTTCATCCCCCAGAAATGCAACAATGGAACTGCCACCGTCAAAATCCAGAGTAGTTTCTGCTGACATCATTTTGGATTATTCCAGAGCAAATTACTCAGCCGGCGAGGACATGGGCAACTCTGTAATCTGCGAGGACGGGGAAGCTTGCGAGGCCTGATCAGCTCCTTCCCCAAACTGGTATTCTCCAGATGTGCGGAATGACGACTCCAGAATACCCCAGTCAGCAGGCCTCATGAAGCACGTAACACAGAACACATCCCTCAGCAGGCTTTAAATAATACGCGGCGGACTTCCTTTGCAACGTCGCTTCCCCGTTCCATGAATCCCCTCCAACAACCCCATGCAGCGCTTCCGCTGCTTCACAGGCACGGTCCTGGGCTGAGAGGAAGAGGCTTGTCACACCCATTTTGTTAATAATCTCGGATCCATAAGCCAAACGCAGGTTTTCTGTACAGGAAGTGTCAAGGGAGGCCTAGAATTCATACACTCCACATTTTGACTTCCTTGGATTTCTTTTACTTTGGAGATTCGGAGAATTTTGTGGCTCTTCGTCACATTGCATTTGCCAGCTTCTAATCCGTTTTCAGACCTGTTTCCAACAGAGTGAGGTCTGGATACTGGACAGAATGGGAAGCGTTTCTACCCTAAAGCAACTGGTTGCTTTTAAGGATTCATGGGCCTCCTGGATCTGTTTGTCAGAAAAAATATGTCATCTCCCCACATTTCCTAGAATTTGCAGTTGAAATTACAGAGGTGTAAAGAAGCCCGAAATCACCTTCATGCGCTTTGCGCGCCTCATCAGGGTATGAGCACTGACGACTTTCTCAGCATCACCGGCTGCTGAAAGGTGCTGAAAAACGCCAGGGCTTCACGCCGCCTGCTTCTTAGACTGCTTTTGTGCTTTACACCAAACCATGCTGGCAAAAAAGCCCTTTTAAAAAGTCGCCAAGATTTCTCTTAAAAACTGTTCTGCAGACTCCAAAATTTGAGATGGAACCCAGTCCTCTGAGCTACGAGTTGTGCATGGGGGTTTATCTGACGACTCTTCTTAAGCCCATAAAAATGGTGTCATTGTGAGGCACTAAAACATGTCGCCAGCCTGTAGCTGTTCTTTCATTCCACACAATTACAGGGCCTAAGCATCTGGAATTGCAACAAAACTCTAGTTCCAGTGTCCTACTTCACCTTTCAACCTGAGGAATAAATTATGCAAAGCAGCCCAATGAAAGGATTTGTGATTACTGGTGTAATTTATACAGGTTTTGGATTCAGCATTTCCCTGGCACAGAATTTCCCTGAACCCAGAATTTCTCAGAGCAGAACCAATGCAGACAGAACTGTGGCACTGACACCCCACCGAAGCCGTTGTCTCCACTGCCGTTGGCACACGGACCGCTTGTCCACAAGACTCACATTAGCCCGCGTACGTAAATCCTGATCGGAAGTGACAAAGGCAGGTCACCACTTCAGCAATTTGCTCTCCGCAACAGCTTGCATTCATTTAATTCAATGGGCCTGAGACATCCTGGAACGGCATTACCATAATGATCGGACGTTATTATTTATAGAAAACCCATCAGAGCACATTATCATGGGGGAGCAGAGTTGGAAGGTGCCTGCGAGGCCATTGGGTGCAGCTCCTTGCTCAGTGCAGGACCCAAGGACCTTACAGGCACCTTCAGTGTGTGCGCTCAGGCAACTGCCACACAACCCTAGAAGGCAGGAAGTTTTCCCGATGTCCTGCTGGACCCTGGCTTCCTGTAACACCAGCCTGTCATTCCGTGTCCTGCACTGTGGGACGACTGAGAGAAGATCCTGGCCTTCCTCAATGTGAACCTTCAATCGTCTCTTATCAGAGCTAAACATGCCAGTCCTCCCCATCTCCCCTCCTGGGCTCTTTATCCACTCCCTGGATCATCCCTGCTGCCCTCCTCTGAACCCCTTCCAGCTTGTCTGCATCTTTCTTGAAGTGTGGCGTCCGGAAGAGGACGCAGGACTCCAAATGGGGCCGAGGCAGTGCTGAATAAAGGGGAAGCAGTACTTCACGTTGTTTTGGAAGTGCTACTTCTATTAATGCTGCCAAAAAGAGCATTTGCAGCCACATCACGTCTTCCGCCTGGGATCCACCACAGTTCCAAGATCCTTCTCACTGGCAGTATGGTTGAGCCAAGGATTCCCATCTTGGAACATGGGAATTTGGTTTCTTTTTCCTAGGTGCAGGATTTGGCGTTTGTCCCTCTGGGCAGTAGTATATAGACAGTGAAGACCATGAGCTCTGCAGTCCAACTTTCCACCTGCGTTGCTAGAAGTCGTTCTCTCGCCTCTTCTTCCAACGGGGTTGCTCATGCAGGCCATGCAGACATCAAGCGAGAAAAGAAACCAACATGGCTTGCACCCACTTCGGAGCCTCCTTGGTCCATGCATTCATCTGCCTTCTTGATTCTCCCTTGCTGGTCCCGTTGTAACTTTCTCCTGTCTTCCCTGAAAGCGTGCAACAGAGTCCTACCAGTAAGTGAGAGCATGTTACACAGAAGGAGACAAAGAGGGGGGAGAGAATGAAGAGGAAAACGAAAGCAAGTCTGGCCCGTCCCCACTGAACTCTACTGCCAGTCTCCGGGAGGGCTCCTTGCTTGCTTGCTCTGGTTGCTCTGGAGCTTTGCTGCGTGCATCCATGTCCCTGGGCCAGCAGGAGCCGCTTCCTTTGATCTACTCGTCCAGGAGTCAGGGAGTGGCATGCGCTTGCCATGTCCGCTTGCTTACCTGCAGCGGCTGTTCTTCGCGTGTTCGTCTGAGCATGCAGGTCCCTTTGCTCCCTCGGGAGGGACCTGAACGTCTCCCACAGTGACGTCTGGTCATGGCTGCACAGTAATTGGTCACTCTGAGGCCAAGGCTAGAAGCGTCTCCCCACTGCATCCAGACAGTGGCCCTCCTTGTCAGCCAGCGTCGAGCAGTCCCTCCCCGCCAGGGATGCTGGATAGGGACGCCTGCCCTCCAGGCTTTTGGCTTTCTGCTCCTGCCACACGGAGTCCATGAGGGTCACCAGGAAAGCGGTGGCACCCTCCACGTAGGCAGCCTCGAAGACCAGCCCTTCGCTCCTCCAGGCTCCTGCTGCAGACGATGGAATTCGAGCCTTACCAAGGAGGCGCCACAGATGCGGCAGAGCCACGAAGCAGAGGGGCAGCCCCTTGAAAAATCAGCCCTTTGCCCGACGTGCAGCGAAAGCACACCTGAGGCGGAGAAGGGTCTGTGCTGAACAGAGACCAGCCTCAGAGCTACTCTGGGGTTCCCGATCCGGGGGAGGCCGACTGGCCAGGCAGCCCTGCCTTCATCCGGCGCAAGCACCCCGCTGGGTACAGATGTCCGCACCGCAGGCCCGTGCTTGGGGCTCAAGGCAGGCCAAGCTCTCCACCTCCTTGGGAGGCCTCTTTTTCCTCTTGGTGGGGCGTGAATTAGAGGACACCTCCCTGCAAGAGCAGCAAGGCTGTCCTTCAGCCGCAACCGGGCCACCCTGCCTCTCCAGAGACCGCACGGCACCCCTCGTGAGTTCAGCTCATCTGGCACTATCCGTTCAGCACTCCCAAACGAAGGCTGAAAGGTAGCGAGAAGAACCCGGGGCAGGTGGGTGCACGCAGCTGCATCTTCTGTGGGAAACTGCCCCTGTGGGAGGGGGCAATTCGGAGCTGGGACGTGCCGAGATGCCCCCACGTGGGGTCCCCTCCCACACCCTCTCCTGCTCCTGCTCCTCCCTTCCGGAGCTCCAACCCTCAAATAGCAGCTGCTTTTCTCACAGAACCAGCTGCCGTCGCAAGTCCGGTGTGCACACGCAGCGCGATTATGCATGAATGCTCCTATGTCGGGTGCCTCTTTGCAGGCATTTCGGAGAGGATGCCAGTATGAGAGCCCTCCCCATCGCCTCTGGAAGGAGGCTTTCAATGGGCTGTTCGGATCCAGCAGTGGAAAGGGGGAGATCCGCCCCATAAGCCCCTCCACAGGCCACATCCGTAGCCCCAAACCTCCCCTCATCTGGGACACGCCTGAGCGGCATCTTACAGGCACCAAGCATCCCTGGATTCGCTCACTGCACATCCTTACCTTGGCTTGCTGGGCTTTTGAAAGCATCTACCCCCGTTTGCTCTTTCGTTTGAGGTCTTCCCCGTGTTCCTTCGCTGCATTTAGCAACAAGCTGTGCATAACAAGGAAGACTCGGGGCTGCTCAAGGCTTAGGCAGACTTAGGTGGCGTTTACAAAACCAAATCCCATCGGAAAGTTTGCCACAATACAGACTATGGCCCATGAGCTGCTCAGCAGAGTCAAGACAGGTCAACATCCATGAGGAAAAGCGTATCGCCGTCCCGAGGAAGCTTCCAGGCCATAAAAGGTCTCGCACCATACAATACAGGCCCCATTCTTAAAAGCCAATTACCATGGGGATTCCCTGAACAACGGCACTGATCTTCCACAAGCTCACACCCGAGCAAGAGGATACTTATGAAGGACTCCATAGCATCTTGAGTCTCGGCTGGCAGAATGACCGCAGATGCACTTTTTGGTCACACCAACCCCCTGGCCAAGACATGGAGAAGACAAGTGGACGACCCCTGGCTCAATTTCTGGTGCCTCTGAGTCAAAGGGATCCTGGGCCAGGGTGGACCAGGCTGCTACCAGCACTCCGGAGTCTAAGGCTGCTTCAGCCCAAGCGGTTTTACACACGAAGCCTGAACCGCCAACATGCACAAACGACCCTGGGCTTTTCCCTAGCAAGACCCCCCGGTTCAGCCACAGGGCCTGGCCTCTGGAGGGGCTGGTGGTCCGCCTCCACACCACACTGCCTGTCACTGCACAGAGGGGCTTGGCATTGCATTGGAAGAGAGACAGACCTCACTAGCTGGGGGGAAATGATGGGAACTGGTGGCGGGTCGTCTGTGAAGCAGGCCGTGCTCCACGCCCGTGTTCAAAAAGGCTCGCTTCTCACAAACAGCATGTCGGGCAGTAATTTTCTGTCTGGACTGTCCTGTCTCCAGTGCTGGACTTGAAGACAAGCTTCACCAGTGCTGGACGGCCCAATCCCAGACCTACTGAGCAGGACGGACCTCCAGAAAGTGGGAGGAAGAGCTCAGCCTGAGAACCTCCAACCGGGAACTTCCAGGTTCCAGGTGCTCTCCTCTCCAGTCCGAAAAAGCGTTCTCGGGCACTTGCGCCTCCTGGCTGGCTCAGCCAAGCTGCGTTCGCAATACGGAGGGGTTACCAGCACTGCTCTAAGGACTCAAGAAAGGCAGCTCGAGAAGCAGCCCAGAAGATCCAAGCGCCACGCACGGTCTTGGAATACTGGGCATAGCAGGGCAGGCCTTTCTCCGTGACCCGCCACTGGGCGTGGGCAAGGAACTTTTTCCCCGTGGAAAAAGCATTCTGGAACGTGCCCCTGGATGCAGTCTGAGGCAGGTCGGTCCAGACAGAGCGTGCCCGTTTTATCAGCTGTTTGCAAAAAGCCGGCAGAGGACCAAGAAAAGGACTCCCAACACCACGGGGGGAGCAGCCCCTTTGGAGCAGTTTCTCTGCCGATTCCAGAGAACGGCACGGGCATGCGCAAGAAGCCTGAGCCAGGGGAACATCGAAGGGGAGGACCACCAGGAGGGGCCGAGCCCCGCCGCTCCCGCATCCGGGCCTCACCGAGCGGGACCACGGCTCCACACAGGGCGGCAGTGGCGGCGGCGGGAGAGCTACAAGGCTGCCTGACCAAACCCCATTACCTCCAGTGCAGCAGTAGGCTTCTTTTTAAGTTCCTCACATTTCCGGAATTTGCAAATCTGGTGCCCAGTTTTACGGTTCCTACAACTGCTGCACTGCTCGCAGTTTATCCGTCTTCTGCACGGAGGGCACATGCCGCAGCGTTTCCGCTTCTTTTTCCCTGAGCTGATGGCCGAGGCCAGCTCGTTCTGCGTGGGGTACTCGGCCAGGCCAGCCATGTGGAGCGCGCTCTCGGCCAGAAAGACCCCGGCGGGCGTCATGATGAACAGCCCTGGGTTGATGGGGAAAGCCCCCAGGTAAGGGAAGTCGGAGGGGCCATTCATCGCCTCGGCCGCCGAGACGGCTTCCATGTCAGAGAGGCCCGTCCCGTGGTCACTGGGCAGAGGAATGTGCTCCTGGACGACCCTCTTGAGCAGCTCCGTGGACTGAGCGAACTGCTGCAAGATGGTTTGTCCTTCGGGAGAAATGTCCGATTTGCTCAGCAGGCCGGAGATGCCTTTGTGCTTTGAGGTAGCGTTGCTTTTCTCCAGCGCGGCTTCGTGGCCGTTGGCGAGGGCAGCCAGCTTCTCCGAAGGTTCGCTGAGCGAGCTGCTGCCCCCAAAGGTCGAGTAGTGAGAGAGGGGCCGAGACTTCTTAAGACTTTTGTTCAAGGGCTCGCTGATGATCCCGCTCTTGTTCCTCCTTTCCGAACTGACCAAAGGCGGCGAGTCGTCCGGGCTGGTGCCCTTCTCCAAGAGGCCTGGCTTGAGACCAGCGTCTTGACGCGCGCCAGGATCGGACATTGTTCCTTCCCCAGGGAGAGAGCACAGGAGGCCGCCGTCCGCTCACCGTGGCAAGAGCCACAGTACCAAGGCAGTGCCGCAGCGAAGGACAGACGGGGCGCCACCGGTCTTCACTGCACCGTCGGGGTCATCGCAACACGTCCAGCGGGTTTTGGTGATCACGCTCAGCTCTGGAAGCCCAAAAGGAGACCGGGAAAGAAAAGGAGGGGAGAATTAGCCAAGAGTCAACACCCATGAAAGCAAACAGCCTGCGCCTCAGTTCTCGCTGGATCGTCCCCAGCCCTCCCTCTCAAGCCTCTACTATGAGGAGAGAGAGGTTTGAATGTGGCGTCCTTCTCATGGATCCAAACCTCGCAGGGGGTCAACCAATAGAGGGCTGGCCTCAAGTGCTACCGCGAGCCTTCTTCCCGGGGTGCAGAGTCCCTCGAGATCTGGGGCAGAGGCCCTTCCCTGGGAGCCCTCCTTGAAGGAGATCAGGAAGGGGGCTACCCGGAGGAGGGCCTTTTCGGTGATGGCACCCTGACTGTGGAACACGCTCCCCGGAGAGGTGCGCCTGGTGCCATCACTTTATTCGTTTCGGCTTCGGGTGAAGACTTTTTTATTTTTCCAATATTTTAACAGTTCATTGGTTTTATCTTTGATCGTATTATGTATCGGATGCAGTGTGTGGTGTGTTGTCGGTTGTATATGGTTGCTTTGTTTTTTGCTTTTAAGCTGTCCAGAGACTTTAGTACTGAACGGCATGTGAAATATTAGATAAATAAATAATAGATCTACACGCAGGAGAAACAAGGCACTTGCTGCATCAGGGTCTCCCCTGCACCCCGGCCCCAAACAATGGAGCACCATGGAGCTCAACCGGGGCTGCTCTGATCCTGAAGCAACGCCCGGTACGCCAAAGAGGTAACCAGCTCCGGTGCTGTGCGTTCCGCCTCCAGCATCCCTCTCTGTACGTCACGAAGATGCTCTGTTCCAACTGGAGGGAGGGCTGCCCTCGGATAAAACTGGAAATCGCACAGCTCTGGCTGTGCTCCTCATTCCTGTTTGATTGACTAAGGTCACGAAGGGCTTCTACCCTGGGACAAGCTCGGCACGAAGCTCAGGACTGGAGGAGACCCCCGTCCACCTGCCAGCAGGTGGTCTGAGCCAGTGGCACCCTGTGTTCCTGCAGAGCTGCGGAGCAAGAAGGCCTATTCCGCTTCAAGAGGCGGAGCGAGCGGAAGCAAGGATGCGTGGCCAGCGAGAGCATGGCCTGGTGGCACGGAAATTGTCCTCAGCAGGAGCGTGCAAGCTGAGCTCCTTCCAACCAGCTGGACCCTTCCGGCTCCAGACAGGAAGATCACCAATATCGGAGACTCTTCCCTCTCAGAGCAAAAGCAGCTGGGTGACTCCAGCAGGGAGCAGCAGGTGTGGGAGCTGTGAAATAACATGAGGCGCAGGGGCCATTCTGCTCCGCTTCGACTGGGCTTTGCATGGGGAACCAAGCATGCCACTCAGCCAACGGAGCGCGGCGCCCTCTGAGCACCGGGTCTGGGAGAGAGGGCACGGGCCACCACCGCGGGTGGCACTTCTGGTGCAGCCAGGCTGCCACGCCGATGCGAGGACTGACTCCAAGGAGTGCCGATCTGGTCCGGATCACATCATGCGAAGCGAGCACCTCACGGAGCAAGAAGGGCCGTGCTACACCGAAGCGCTCCTCCGATTTAGTCATCCCTCTGGCCACTGGGAAAGCCGGTGACCAAGCCCGAGTGGCTAGCCAGATCCTGCCGCTTGAAACGCCAGTGTCGGATCTGCCCCGTGCCTTGCAGATGCATGGCGGGGGCCTCTCCCCCCCACTGCTTCTCCTGCCCACGGGAGCCCCGGGAGAGCAGAGAGGACGGCGTGAAGCGGAGGGCGCGGGGACAAGCCAAGCGCCAAGGCGGGCTGGCACCTCCGGGGCTTCCGCGATGATACAGGTGGTGGGCGGTGTGGGCGCAGGCTGGTGCAGGCGCTCTTGCCACGCGGCTCGCTCTGCCCACTGCTTGTGGTGCCGGCTCCTGGCACCTTTGCTTGGGGATGCTCTGCACAGGCCTGGGGAGCGAGCCAGAGCCCCGGCAGAGCAGCGCATTCCCACGGCATTGCGCTCCGCCGTTCCCCGGGACAGTGCTCCTCCCCGTTTGTGCAGAGAGTAACTGCCTTGGGAAAGGAAGGGCTGCAGGCGCACGGGGAGATGCCGTGGGCTTAGCCCAGTGAGGGAAGCGGGGCCCAGGTGCCCAAAACACATCCGCTCTGTGAAGGAGAACGGAGGAAGCATTCCGACCCACGCCAATTCCCATGTGCCGAGACCAGGGCGCCCCGCACACTTCCAGCCAGGGTGCTGCTGACAGGCAGCCGAACCCCAGAGCTAGAAACGCAACAGGCTCCCTCCTGCCAGCTCCAAATCCCAAGAGGAGATCAGAGACTCTCCTCCGGCTTGCATGATGGGCTGGGCAGAGGAAGAGGCTTCCTCGCCGTTGCCGGGAGCCCACCAAACGCCGGCACAGAATCACCGGCGGGACCCTACCATAATTTATGGCACTGGGGCATGAGAAGGAAAAGATGCCCCATTTCGCTTCATGCCCACCTTTTCACAACCTCTCACTATACACCAAACGTCTCCCCTGTGCGGGACTGCACAGCACAACAGTTTTTGTGCCCGGCATGATTTCTAGCACATCAGCCAGAAAGCTAGAAGAACCCTTCCTTCTTGCAAAAGGTTCGGCAACAAACCTCGGCTCCGCTCCATGCCCCGACAGACAGAGGAGATGAGCACCGCAAAGCCACTCCTCTGAGGTTGGCTTGCTTAAAGTTTTTATAGGCCGTCCAATACCAGAGTCTCTGGATGGCTTACGAAGAAAAAACAGAAAATAGCAACATACCAACAAACCACACACTGCATGTGACCATTAATGATAAAATGAAAAGATAAAATCCATTAAATAGTAATCCATTCCCATTAAATGTTGGGAAAAGAAAAAGGGTTTTGCCTGACGCCAAAAAGAATAAAGTGACAGCGCCAGGTGGACCTTCCTGGGGAGCGTGTTCCAAAGTCAGGGCACCACCACCGAAAAGGCCCTCCGCCGGGTAGCCACCCTCCTCATTTCCTTCAGGGATGGCTCCTGGAGCAGGGCCTCCACCACCGCTCTCAAGGGGCGGGCAGGCACATGGGGAAGGAGGTGCTCCTCCAGGACCCACGCCGTTTAGGGCCTTATATGTCATCACCAGCACCTGACATTGGTCAAACTCCACCAAGCGTTGTAGGAGCAGCATGGTGACCTTGAGTTGTGGAGGCCAAAGAGCATCCAGAGTCTTTCCCAGTGGATCTAGCTGAGCTGCTCTGCTTGAGTCAGGCGACAGAAAGGGAAGCAAAGGACCACAACGGTCCTTTTTCCCGTCCCAATGAAAGCGCCCTGAGAAGGCCTTCGTTGTGTCCCTTTGCAGATCAGAAGGGACCGAACTTTTTATTTATTTATTTTTATTTATTAACAGATTTATATGCCACAAGCCGCCTGCTGAGAGAAACATGCAACCCGTGAGAGAAGACGGAAGCAGTGCTTGGCTTGGGGTCATTGGCACCAGCTTGCCACAATGAGCTGGGGAAGCCCCGGTGACCAAAAGAGAGCGGCAAGACAAGTCTTCCATTGTCACTGCTTCTCCAAACCCAAAATGCAGGTCTTTCGATGCTGAAAGATAATTTCCGAGAATCCCCTCTCTCCTGCCAGCCGAGCACAGTTTATCACTGTATGAACTGGCCGCGGGAAGGGACTTCCCTGATACTAACTTTCTAAACTTCAGTTGAGTCGCCAAAAAAGTTATCCAAATCGACATTCAGTTTCCGCCACGAAGACAAAAACATGGGTCCCTGATGGCTTTCTGCAAGATTTCTGCAGCAGCGAGCATCATAAAACGACCCACGATACACTGCAGAATCTTGGAACAAAGGAACCTTCTGGAAATCCCTCTGTAAACTTTCTCTATTTGCATCAATGGGTGGAGGGCTCTAACCATCTCGTTTGCCTTCCGCGGTCAAAGGGATCTTGCGCTCCCCACCACTTCGCTGACCCCAGGTAAAACTGAACTTCGGCTGCCAAGCCTGATGGCAGCTTTGCTGGACTCTGTCGCCCCACCAAATGTCTCCTGCGTAAGAGGTGCAAAAACACTTTGAAGCCAGAGGAAAAAGATGGTCTGGGGACAGGCCAAACTTTCTGGGGAAACGCTGGAATATTTGCACGTTTTACTGTATTGAGTCAGGAACTTGTTTTCCTGCTTTTGGGTACAACCCTATCAGGTTGACACAACTGTTGTGTCTTCAGAATACCTGGTCTCCTCCTCATCTTAGAGTTGTGGTAGTCAAAACAGAAACAAGCTGGGAAATTTGGGGGAAACCCTTTTCCAAGAATGTTTTGGTTTTTGCTGAGGAACTAGAAGCTCTGGACAGCTTGGAATTAAGAATTATTTTCTTTCAGAAGTTAAGATGAGAGGTTTATAATTTCTTTCCCAGCCTTTCCTCCTGCCAAAATGTTTTCTAAAGACTATGGAATAAGAACATTTTCATGGAAAGGCTAGGAATATAAATGGCTGGAAATAATGAAGTCATGCATGGATTTTTTAAAATCCTCTCTGGAGAAATCTCAGTATGATTATTTCTTCTATTCCTTACTAAAAATTATTGACCTAATATACCTTTTATTGACAGACATTTACCGATGCTCCAAGTCACGCTTATTTTCCCAAAGCGTGAGCTGAGTCACCACATGGTAATATGGAAGAAAATGACCATTGGTTTTTGTGGTCCAGGCAGAAGTAAAGGCTTGTTTTGATGCAGTTCTAACCTAAAATCCACACAGGGAAAATCCCTAATCATCTCAAAGACGATGGAACAATATATAGGTTGTCCTACCTATGCTTTTTTTTAAAGTTTGAGGCTTATATTTACCAAGCTTATTCATGGTTTTTAATTAAGTTCTCACTTAGAGCTCACCACTGGGAAATGCTGTGTCCGCTGTGAAAATTTTAAGCTACTGTCACTAGAAAAAGCCCTTGCTACCAAAAAGATTCTCATCAACCTGGTTCTTAATGCAAAGGCATGGAGCTGACACCACCAAGAAGCGGCCTTTCCTCCTGAGCAGAAAACAAAATGTTCATTAAGAGAAATTACTTACAAAAGAAAAGACAGGGTCGCCCTTCCAATAATAGGTTGGAATGGTTGCAGACTCTCAAACTAAATTTAATTGCTTACCGTTCCTTAAACTGAGTTTCCCCCCACTAAATAAAATCGCAGCCGCATTTCCTTTTGATCCAATTCCCTGAACTCCACCCCACAAACAGGAATGGGAACGGGAGCTTCTGTCAACATCCTTACAAACTTTCTTAGAGGACTTCCGCCTCCAGTTTTGCCTGCTTCTTCTTGCTTCAGGGATGATACGAGTGTTTTGCAGAGAGGACGTTGATGTGGGCGACAGGAAAACTGAACTTTCGAGTCCACAGGTACGAGCTAGAAGATTTTGTTGTGAACCGCACAATGGGCATGTCCTTGGAGATAAGTCGCCCCAGTGCAAATAACTGAGACATCCTGGTACCGACTCTAAGACGAGCGTCTACGCGGACGACAATCCCCAGAGTTGTGTGGCCACATTCCCCCCGTGAATGGGACCTTCCGCGGGACACTGCGTTCCTTGTGAGGCTGAGCATCGAGGACCAAGGAGACCAAATGTCTGGTATTACTCAGTCCAGGAGTCAGCACTGCGGCTCTCCAGCAGGCCCACAACTCCCATCAGCCACGGCCAGCACAGCTTGTGGTTGGGGATAATGGGAGTTGCTGGCCGAAGGATCTGGAGGGGCACAATTGTCTGCCTCTGATCTCAGGATGAAAGTAAAAGAACTGGATTTCCCAAGTTATTGGTTCTTCCAAACTTCTGAATCTTGGGCTCAAGGCTGAAGCCCGTATAAGCCAAGCCCCGTGGACACCCCACAAGGGAACCCCCATGCTTGGGAGCAAGGCAAAGGCACAGCTAAAATCCGTAGAGTTAATCAGTCCACCAAGTAATGGGTTAGAGAGATGATCTACCTTGGGATTCAAGCTGGAGCAGAAAAGCAGCAGAAACGCAGGCCAACTGTCCTTCTACTGGCCACCGCAGGCTAGACGGAAATACATGTGGAAGGCCATCCACAGATCCCCGGTTCCTTCCCTGGAGATGGGAAGACAGGAGGAAATGGTCATTAGGGCAACAATGGTCGCAACTCCTCTGTGATACGCAATTGGCTGAGTCCCAGCTTGCAAGATTTGCTAAGGCTCCCATTGCAGGACCGCCAGAGCTGGCCTTCCGACAGCAACCTGATGCCCAAGCCAGCCCTTCCCAAAGCTTCACCTGCCCATGTCTGCAGGCCAGCACTTCGCTTACAGATCCAGCTGAGTTCTCGCCCCAGCCAACGGGGAACCGCATCCCTCCCTTGCCGTGAAATTTCAGAACTATAAAGACAACAGTTTGCCCTGTTGTTCTGTTCCGCACGCTTTTCTTTCAAAGGAGTATCAGAATCCCAAATTCAGGAAACGTCCACTATGAGTGCCAGGTTAGAGAACACACAGTGGCCACAAGCAGGCAGGCAGGCAGGCAGGCAGGCAGGCAGGCAAGCAAGCAAGCAGGGTGAGGTATGAAAATGTAGATTTGCAGCATGAACAGTAACGGTAATGGAAGGCAAAGGAAGCTCAACAAACAAAGAGGAAGGTCGAGACCTCTTCTTGCCAGAGTGCAGGACACGGAATGATTATTTCAAGCTGCGACAGCCCAGATTCAGGCTGGGCATCAGGAACAGCTCCCTCACGGTCAGAGCAAGAGGGCAGTGGGACCAGCTGCCTGGGGAGGTGGGGGGCTCTCCCACGCTGGAGACACTCAGTGTGGGGAAACTGGGCAGCCCCCTGGGTGGGGTGGGGTGGCTTGGTGTCCTGCAGCAGCAGGGCTTTGACTCGATGGCCTTCCTGGCAACTTCCAACTCTGCTATTCTAGGACTCCATGATTCTAGGAAATGGGCAAAGATGGGAGTCAAACTAAAACCGGCAGTCGCCTCCCTGTCTCAGGGCATTTGCCTGCTTCTCGGGTTGTTACCGCCTGCAGCAGTGTGTGTGCAAGAAGCCAGAGGAAGGGGGAGACTGGGGAAAGGAGCCGAGAAGCGGCAGAGATGGCTGGGGTGGGACAGAGAGGAGCGCAGAAGGAAGATGGAGTGGAAGCAGCTGCTGGGGAAGATGGGGAAGAGCGACGGGCCGGAGCAGGGTGCCTGAACCGCTGCCAAAAGAAGCGCCGGATCCACTTTTTTCATAATACGTAGGACTATCTTGTCACGTAGAGCGTAGCAATGACTCCCCGATGGGAAATGCACATGGGAAGAAACCCCACCGGGATGCCTCAAGACGCCGCCTGCAGTGCGAGGTTGTCACCAAGTGCTTTGCGAGAGAAGCCCATGCAGAACCGAGGCGAGGCAGCCCGAATTTAGGACCAGCCGGGCACGCTGCTGCAAACACTTGGAGCTTCCAGAGTTTTCCCCCTCCTTCCCAACTTAACATCATCACTGTCACCTGGGATTCCTGCGAATTCCCCCAAGTGCAGCGGGGAATGACGAGGAACAATGCACCCCAAAAGCCGACGCAACCGTTTCCCCTGCCCATTTTGGGAATGCATCTAGCAGGCCCCAGTGCGGCAACTGCACAGGGCCCAGCTGAGGGTGCTGACCCCGAAGTGCTCCTCACTCCGGGGGGGGAGCGTTCCCAGGGGAGGGCCGCAGCCTCGCGGCACTCTGAGCGCATGTTGCTGCCCCCAGGTGTGGCGAGGCCGATGTGGCTGACCTGAACTGCAAGCGGGATGCCGCAGAGTGCAAAGTTTCGTAGGAGGCAGAGGCGGCGGACGAGAGCTCCCCGGGGTGAGGGCCGAGTTGCCGTACTGCCGCAACCACAGACTCCCGGGCAGGGCCGCAAGCGCAAGCACACCGAGATCTCCATCGCTCTCCCTGCCCAGATCAGCGAACTGCCTCGTTCACACGCCTCCGACTTTCTCTCCCCAGCTGTCAGCATTCAGTCTGCGACTCGCTGCACACAAGACAGGGCAGCGACACGTGTGTTGTCCACATGTCTGGCCCACTTCCAAGTAAAGCAGGAGGGTGTGTTATCCTTTGCAGGGCACAGCCCCAGCCCCTCCCACCTCTCACCTCGCTCTGCTCCGGCGCGTCCATCCTGGTCCCGTTCCAAGCATGATCAACGGAAGCTTCTGGAAGCAACAGGTGCGGGCGGAGGGGTGGACACGCTCCCCTTCCTTCCTCAAATGCTCCTGTTCGTGCAGGAGAGGGAGAGGAGTCGCCCCGGAGACCGTGACTGCTACCGAGCTTCCCACACCCCACCTCATTTGGGAGTCGGTGGGATGCTACAAGAGGAGCTCTGAGAAGCGGGACCAGGGCCGCGGGCGGAAGGCGAGGAACAGTCTCCACACGTCGGGGTGCTCCGTAACCCAAGCCCTGGATTCCAGCAGGCACTCGCTTGACCCACTGTGCAGAGGCGCGCTGTGCCCCCCCGCCCCGAGTGCTGGCGTGAGAGGCCCTTTCCTGGCTTCCTGACCCCTGGATATCCACCTCCCACCTTGCAGGGATGCTGAATTATGCTGAACAGAGGAGGAAACCAATTATGCGACATTACCCTTATTTTAGCAACTGCCAAAATATGAGCGCTTTTGTTGCTGGGGTGAATTAACCACTGCAGCTTCAGTATGAACAAGTGGCACTGATCCACGAGCATTTCTTGCTCTTTGCTGTCCATGTGAGCAGGCAGAGACGGCACAAGGAAGCCGAGAAAGTGACTCTTGGTCCTCCGATGCCCATTTTACAGAAGCATTGTGCTGGGGATGATGGTCCTTACTCCCCTGTGCTAGTGGCACTGCCATGCATTTCCAGAGTACAAGCGCGTGAGCTCCATCCCTCCCGTTCCTCTTCTGGTGACTCAGCGGCACCTGCAGGATGCCCGGCGTGGCCCCTCAACCCATCGCTGGGAGGAGGAGGCGAGTAACTCCGTCCCCCAACACGCCTTGACCCACGGCCACAAAAACCCAGCGGAGGCCACCTCTGTCCACCTCCTCCTCTGCTTCCCCACCATCCTGAGCCTCGGCCAGGGATTCCTCCCCATGTCTGCCCCACTCAGCAACACTGCAGGTCCGGCGCTTTCCCCGCCCCGTTGGGGGCCTTGCTGCCTAGAAAGAAGGCCTGGCGCTACAGCCCAACTCAGCCCCAGAGGACGGCTGACTCGAGGACGGCTCCAAAGCCGGGACGTGATAAAGGAAAGAAAGACGGGGAAGAACCAAGGAGGGACTCTGGGGGAGAAGCCAAGAGAAGTGGGGTGGCCCAGGGGTGTCTCTCATGGAGACACGCTGCTTTCTCATCAGTATGAGCGTCTGGTGTGACTGGAGAGGCCTCCCTGGGTTACACGCATCTATTTTATTGCATTTTATAGACCGAGTTATTTTTTTGAGATCCCCCTTTTCCCTTTCAGGGATAACTGAATGCAGTTCTCCTTCTCCTGGCAATCTTGTGCTCCCAACAAGAGAGCCTTGCGAGGGAGCCTGTCTGGCCGGCTCCGGCTCCAGGGAGTAGTCCCATGGCTGAGCAGGGACTCAAGCCAAGCCCCGCTCTCCTGGGCTCCATCCCATGACAACACGCACCACCCCAGAATGCTCTTTCAAGGCTACCTGAAACGGTCCCTCCACTTTGGAAGCCGAAATAAATAAGATTATTTTCAGTCCCCGAGTCCCAGAGCAGCAGCTACAATAGATGATCAGGGGGCCCTTCTGCTAACTAGGAGGATCAGCATAACCACAGTTTTCAGTAAGGTATTACAGATGAAACTAGGGAAAGATTTTTAAAGAATTTAAATTGATTTGGCCAAGACGAAGAACAGAAATGGCACAGCTGCTGTTTTTCCCCTCTAGAAAAACGCTGAGCGTTCCTTCCAAGTAAAAACAAGCCAACGAACGAAGACAGTGCATCCAACCTGCACAACTGGGTTTAATATACCTACAGGCCACGCATGGCCACGGCCCACCAAAACCAGGTAGAGCACACCACTGCTCTTTTATGTTGCTGCCGGCTCGCACAGCAAGTGCTCCCGGCACGAGCGACATGCAACCCACCACTGAAGCTGGAGCAATCGCAGGACCCTGAAACTGAGCATCTGCACTGCAGACAGCCACTCAGAGCGATATAAACTGCCAGGCTGACGGGGGGGCGGGGGGGGTTCTGCCCAGTCCACGCGACCGCACAAGAGACACATGGCTCTCGTCCCTTTGCAAGGACCCGCGTGGAAATGCAATGCGACCCTGCCACTGTGCCCTCCTGCTTTCTCCAAAATGACCCTGCCCGGCAATAAAAGAACGGGGTCCCTGCGATGCCAATTAATTAAAGGATCAGAAAGGAGGTGGCCCCGGCGTCAGGCACCAAGAGCCTGCAGGCCACGGCTTTGGCTGGCCCAGGCGGCCTCTTTTCGGAAAACCTGCTTCCAGAGGGCCATGTGCTGATGTCTGCGCTGACGGTCGGGATCTTCGGTTCTGCCGTGGGGTCGGCTGATTAATTACCGTTCCCGCCATGTTATTCTGTCTTCTGGCCACGCAGTGAGTCACCAAGTGAGGGGAAGTCACGGGATGCACCCACAGAAATGGCTGGGAAGGAATTTTATTTATTGCATCTACCGTATTTTTCGCTCTATAAAACGCACCTGACCATAAGACACACCTAGTTTTTAGAGGAGGAAAACAAGCAAAAAAATATTCTGACTCAAATGGGCACATCATCACAGGCACATTCCCCATCACTTCCCCATGGGCTGCACATCTGACAGACTTACTGCACACACATATTCGCACTATAAGACGCACAGACATTTCTCCTTACTTTTGAGTGGGGGGGAAGTGCGTCTTATAGAGCAAAAAATACGGTATTTATCGAAAGCTTTTCTAACCCATCCACTGCGAGCATCTCAGGATGGCTTACAAAAAATGAGATGTGCTAGACGGACTTCCAGAGACTCGGGCGCCTTGCCTCACTCCGGGCTCTTCTGAGAGCACAAGCATCAGTCACGAACCAATTCCTAGGAGTTAACACCCTCCTCTAAGCAGCACATCTGAATCGTCACGCGTGCCCCACCTGACTAGTCTGCGGCCGCTCAGGCCTCCGAGCTCCGGCTCGCCTCTCCTCCCCGCCCAATCCATGGAGACGGCAAATGGCCCCTGCATGCTGCCATGCTTCGGCACATCTCGCCGCCTCCATCTTCACGCCGAAATTCTCCACGCGCCGCGCAAGGGGACCAGGCAGGGCTGTCTGGAACAAACACATCCGATCTGGTGGCACGCTGGAGGGTTTTGAAAAGCCACGTCTGCTGGCAGACACGACGCGCGCGCACGACTCAGCCGCACCACCCGTGGCATCTGCCATCGCTTCTGCTTCCTGGCACGCTGCAAAAGACACACTGCCTCTCTTGCTACGTTCCCCTTACTCCTTGCCTGACACCACCTTCGCTTTCCCAGCAGATTAACTCTGCATTTACACTTCTCCAATACCAAGCAGGGCCAGGACAAAGTTCCCGGGGACCAGACTTAAGCATCCAAGGCTCCGGACGCCCCCGGTGCTGCCGAGGGATGCCGGCTTGGCCCGTTTCCTAGCGTGCTGCCGTGACTCTCACTCAGCTGAAGAAAGAGCCGCAATTCAGCTCCTGCAGGGGCTGGAAATAGGAGTTAGAAAAGGCCTTATCCTATGAATATTCAGCAGCAGCTCCAGGCACCCTGCTAATTCTTAAAATTCCTCAGCTGCACCGCACGGTACAGAATCGTGTACCGGAGGGATCACGGGAGTTCGGAACGGAAAAGCCCGTATATTACAGAGGGGAGACAGAAAGCCCCTCTGCTAGGACAGGACGCGGCCTCCAAGCGCAATGGCTCCGTTTGTTTTGCTCGCCAAACGCTCCCCTGGACACCGCTCTGCTCTCCAAGGTTCTCCATGGACTCGAACATCTGTGCATATTATCGCCAACCCCCTTGACTTCTCAGCTGAGTCCCACTTATTTGTAAGCGTAGATGCAGCGGCTCCATAAACGTGGAGACAATTTATTCTGTGAGTGGCAGAATATAAAGAAGGCATATTCTCAGTCCCACAGGGAGGAAACAAACCTGTCCTTTTACCAGGCTTTGGCCTGGCTCACACATAAGGACTACCTCTGGCTAATTAATCCATGGCTAGTTAAGACTTTGCGGCAGCGAGCAATGGAGCGCCTGGCCATCCAACGCTCTCCAGGCCTCTGCTTCGCATCTGCTGGAGGACGAGAGGAGACTCAGGTCCTGGCTTGTTTATGTGAAATGCGAACCCAGAACTTGAAGTTATTGAAGAAACAGACAACCTAAAATAGGAAGCCATGGTTTGTGCTGTGTTTGTTTGTTTGTTTGTTTGTTGGCTTTTGTCCTGCCAATATTTGAATGATGCTCCCAGAACAGGTTACAAAGTTGAAGTTTGAAAAGTTGCGAAGCATGAAAACACCAGGTCTGTCCCTCAACTGAAGAGACAGGGCGGATCATCCAGTGCCACAAGCAGCCCAGGACGCGAGCCGTTTACAAATGCAGGAGCGTTGCCGTTCCTGTCACATGCAAGCCATTAATGCTGAGCAAAACAGCATTTGAGACACAAGAAAACTCGTCGGGAAATCCGGAGGGTTGAAAGCAGAGCGCAGCATGTTTTGCCCATGTCCTCAGATTTTGGGAGGAACAAAAATAAAGAGCCATGAGAATTGATGGTGCTTCCAGACAGAAGGGCTCCTAGTGCTGCTTCTCAAAAGACAGCGTGCAACTAATCCCGCTCTTCCCCATTAACCAAAGCAAAAGATGGAAGACACTCGGAAAACATGGAATGGATGCAAACAGAAAACATCACGGAATTTGGGGAAGGCGAACGTCAGCTTTGTCTCTGAATGACAGAAATGCAGCAGAGCTGACAAACTGGAAGTCTGGGGGGCAAACTCTGGACCCTTTTGACCCCCCTCCAGGCAACCCCCAGGGCCAGCTCCCAATCTGAGGCAACTGTGAGTGGAAGGCAGCCACTTCGTGGTTTCTAGACCAATAAACAGGCAGAGTGAAAATGCTCCAGCTCTAGGTTGACAGATGGCAATCAGATTTCCTGACCAATCGTCCCTTAGGTAGGCTAACGAAATCTAGCATCTCAGCAAGCATTCCCGGGCCTCAAGCAAGGTGTCGCGAGCGAGGGAAAGCTTCTGCCATCACGCAACTTGGAGGGGCCGCTCCCTTCATTTGCAACTTGCACCGTCTGCATCCCAACAGCCAACATGACTTAAAAAATGCCTACCACACTTCGTAGAAATATTTCTGAAATGACGGTCTTCTTATGCAGACGTCTGTTCGGCCTTTCCCCTGTACTTGCTTGTTTGTGCAAGGCAGAGCTGAAAGAAAATAACACAAATATTTGAAATACAGACATTTCAGAATGTAAACTATTTAGAATGCTGAAACGGTGGCTTGAAAGGTGCTTTAAGAATCAAGGCGAGAGGCAGCAGGTATCACTTTTGATGAGCTGCTCCTTCCAAGATGCCTGAGTCCAAAGTACCCATGGCTGGCAGGGCTGGGAGGGGAACTCCAACCACATTTAAACTCAAGATTAAATATACATTTCAACTCCTGCGGGAAATTCTGTGCTAAGACTCTGGTGCCCAAGAAATGAAACGTTTTCTTCCTCTTTATCACAGTGAATGAAAGAAGACCGTTTTCCATGCAGGTTTATTTCCCCGAGGATGCAAGACCACAATGTAGTTAGGCAAACAGCACAACATCGCCCCCTACTGACAGTTTATAAGTATCACAAGCATTACACTTGTGTATATAAGTATCACAAGCATTACACTTGTGTACGCATCTCCCACTAATGTGGCACCTTCCTGGAGGCTGCAGGCAGCCCAGGGCGCTCTCCACAGGGAAGAACATCATCCCACCTCGTTCGTTCCCGACAAACTTGCTCCCCGCTCCACTGAGGCGAGGGAATGTCTCACAGCCAAAAGAGGCTCCATTTGAGTCTTGCAGGTACACCCTGTGCAACCCATTCCGGAAGAGCTCCCAAAGCGACAATAATTTGCCACAAGTCGTATCCCAAAAATAGTATATGCTTCGCCTGTTACATTTACTCCCTGACCTTCCAGAGAAAAGCTCCCCAAACGAAATGGACCGTATTTTTAATAGCCTAACAAATAAGCCATTAAAATCATTTTTTAAAAAAACCAGAAAGGAGAATACAAAATGACACTCAAAACAGGTATTAAATCCACAGTGTGGATAAACTGGATTGGGACAGGTGTGCCCTGCGTCCATGAGGTCTAGGAGCAGACGGGGGAATAAAACGAGGCTAAGAAAGGTGACCGTGGGGCTGACAGGGCTAGTCCATGTGACGCCGACATGGAAAACCACCCTGAGGTCACTCCTCGACGCAGGAAACGGCCTTGACTTAAGCAATGCAGTTGGTCAGCCCCACGAGTGGCCAGAAACGGCATTTGCTCCCACAGAACCTGATCGCTAGCCTTCCACCCCACACGAGTCAGAAGCTAGCCGGCAATTCCAACACCTGCTGCCTGGCTTGAGCGTGTTCCTCCAAGATCGACCATTGCTTTCCTTCAAACGCTATTGTTTGTGGGTGAACGCGAGTCCTGACTCGCTGCAAATCGGACTCGTCTTGTTTTACGGCACTGGAAGTGCAGCACGCAGTGGGAACCTGTGGAGCTCCCAACTCTGTGGCCCACAGGTTCCATCAGCCCTGGCCCACAAGCCCAATGGTGAAGGACCATGGGAACTGCAGGCCAAAGCACTCGACGCCCTGCCAGCTCCAACCGTGGTGTGAGGGCTGCACGTTTTGCCAGGCCAGTGCAGAGCTATGGCAAGTGTGTAAGCACTCCATCAGTCCTATTATCGTCCTACACCGATGGCAACAGATGGCGAGGTTAAGGAGATTAATGGGCAGAAACTCTGAAAGGACCCTGCTGTACATCACATCCAGATCGAGACCTATAAAACCTCCAATTTGGGAGAAAGATGAGAGTGCAAGCGGCCATCACACATTCCAGGCATCGCAGGATTAATCATCCTGCCCGTTCCTACCAATTTCAGCCAATATATCCAGCTCGTATCGATACTTAGTACTTTTTTCAAAATGCAGTTGTAAAAAGATGTCGATAGTTGCAAATTTATTCAACAGCCAATGACAGCCCTGGTGAAAATACCAAAAATCGAAGGCAAAATTATCAGCAGGGGAGACACTTTTATAAGGAGTGGCAACTTCCATTGGGGACATTTAACTCAGAAAAGAATGATGAGAAATAAGGAAGCGGCTTATAAAATTGTGCCTGGGGGAGGGAAGGAGGAGGAAGCAAGGATCTTCTAGAGCTCAGGTCAACCAGGAAGAGAGACTGCCAAAACAGAGCACAAAACACATGATTAATTTATGGAAGACGCTCTTGCGGGATGTGATCAAGAGCAGGGCTCTTCCTGGGTGCTTCCTGGCAGGGCACCTCTGGAGAGCCATTCCACCTTTGCCTCCTCCACCGGGCTCTTCTTCACTCCTCGCATGGTTGTGCGTATTTCTGCCATTTCCACTGCTCAAGCTACCTGTTCTGCTACACAAAGCTGAATGCCCCCGTTGTTCCTTTTGGTCGCCGTCGCAGGGCAGGTGAGGCCCGTGTGGACGAATCCGCTTCCGCAACACCACCACAGAAGACCAGCAGCATCTCTGCCCACAAATGGTAAGTACCACACTCTGTTTCCTTTTAACTTCATGAGAAGCACGCTTTCCCCCATCCCGACGGCCTACAGCTGGTGTCTGCTTAACTAGCAAAGAATGAGGAAACCCATCGAGTGTCCCAAGGGTAAGTCCTGCAGAAGAGGACAAACATCGGGAGAAGATGGATGGGTTCACAAGTTGTGTGGTTGCCACGGTTTGCATTGCTTTTCTTTGATGTACCGGTCAGGCGTGTGGTGGCAACTCTTCTCCTCCCACCATCTCCTTCCCTCTCAGTCCTCCAGGTGGCATCTCAGGAGGCATCACAGAAGGAAGAGGTTTGGCAGGGTGGAGATACAGAGCTGGAGGACTCCAAGGAAATGATGGGTGGTCCTGAGAGGGGGCAGTGCAGGGAAGGCAGCGACGACCAGCCCCGTCCAAGAAGGGGTGAGAAGAGGCAAAGATCACGGGAAGGATGGAGAGGAAGATGGAGAAGGGCAGGACCAACGAGGAGATGCCCATGAACGTGCAAGATTGGAAGCATGTGGGCGCTTCATGCCAGAAGGAATCCACAGGGCAGAGAGGAAGATGGTGGAGTTGCACATGGATGTACAGCGACGCTGGCAAGGAAAATCTCCTCCTTTGCTGCGTCCTGCATCGCCTCCCCCTCGGCCGCCCATGACTTCCGTGTGGCCCCTGCTTATTCCTTTAGCTCCTGAGCCTCTTTTCCCGCAGGGCCCTTCTCCTCCTATCTTGCACTCACGTCACCTTCCCAAACACTGCAAAACAACTTTATTTGCCAGTTGTGCAAACTCATTCCCTCCCCTCCAACCTTCCCCATGCCTCAGAGTAAAGAAAGAAAACAGAGCTGATTAGCTTTAATCTTAACCAGAGGTTATATTAGCTCAGCTTTTGCTGTACGTTCCAGGATAGCCGCCTCCCCCAACCCCAAGACTTGACAAACAAGATGCAGTCAACCTCAAGAAAATCTGAATGCCCATCATGCACAAAAGCCTTGAGGGCTTCGAGACGTTCTGCATCGTAGAAGACCGGACCTGCTGCGGTCAGGAAAGCAAATATCCAGAACCTCCCGAAATACCTCAAAGCAACGCAAACAAAACAGGAACATTTGCAGAACGTCAGGACGACGTGCGTTCTCTTTACCACACTTAGAGCGGCTCAACCTGCGCCACGTATTTTCTGTCTTGGAAGGGATTCCTCGTGCGACACTCAATTGCATGGCAACCGGAGTTCATTTTTTAACGATTCCAGGATGGAGGAGCCATGGGATATGTTGCTCCATGATGGCATTAACCATCTCTTACATGGTGCTTCCTGACATGGCACCCTCCAAGTGTTTTGGACTACACTTCCCATCAACCTCGGCCACGGCATGGCCAATATGGCGCTGGGCTGGGAAATCTAATCCAAAGCAGCTGGAGAGCCCCATGTTGAGACTGAGAAATGCCCAGTGCCACCGGGTGCTGGCGGAAGAACGTAAACGGACTGGCCATCTCTCCCAAAGAAGGTTAAATATCTAGAACTGGTTGGTGTTTTTCAAAGCCGTCCTTCATTACTGCCAAACAGAAGAGTCGGACGGCTACACGGTAAATAGCTGGGCTACAAGGTTCAATTTGGATGCCAGGAAGCACTTCCTGCCAGTTAGGACCCCGAGGGCGTGGAATGGGCTTCCACGGGGGGTCGTTGAGGCCCCATCGGTGAGGGTGTTCAAGGACAGGCTGGACGTGCACATGGTGGGCATGTCGTGAGCGGAGCCGGCTGGTGCCGGAGGTCAGACTAGATGGCCCGGGAGGCCCCTTCTGACTCGCTCTGTTTCTATGTTTCTATGTTTCTACAACCGTGCCACAAGGACAGCGTCCTCAGCACCGGCTTACGGAACAGAGATGCGTCCACTTGCAAAAGCCAGGCTTTCGAAGTCCCCCTCCCTAACCTTGGATGGCAGCAGTGGGAGAATCAAGCTGCATCCCAGGATCAACCAAGCAGCCAGGGAAGACGCTCCCAGGAACAGGCTGCTAAGACCAAAATGAAAACCTAAATTAATGGAAATGTAGTTTCACATACATTTAATCAATACAAGTATTTATAGCACAATCCCGTAGTCCATATACATCAGCTGGGAGGGATATAAGATACTAATTAAATCTTTTGTGCTACCAGCGCTGGAAAATATGCCGCCATCGGGAATCTATACCAATATACCACTGGAATTGTGCCAGTGACTCCGTTAGCACGTACAGCACTTGGCGCAGTGGTTAAGAGTGCAGATATGGGACTCAGGCGATCCGGGTTCGAGTCCCCGCTCAGCCATGGAGGCAGCTGGGTGACTTTGGGCCAGCCACAGACTCTCAGCCCAGCCTACCTCGCAGGGGTGTTGTTGTAGCGATGAGATGGGGAGGAGGAGGAGAATGATGTAAGCCACTCTGAGCTCTTTAAAGATGGGATACACCCTGGAGAAATAAGTGATGAGATAATTTAGGGGTACCACTACTTTGGCCCCTGGCAATAGCATTGCAGGATGACAGCAAAAGCCGTGCAAATCCAGCGTCCTCGGGGGCCACAAAGAAGGCTGCCCCCCTTTTTCTGCCCAGAGATAACAACACACACGATATGGAAAAGCTCTCCCAGAAATCACAGCACAGCACACGGCCGGCAGCACCCGAACTCCAGCCCAGAAAAGCAAAGGAAGGACTGAGAGCACAAACGCCGAGGGCAAGTCCGGGAGGCGTGTGTGAAGGGGCACACGCACAAGGGGGGGGGGGGTGGCGGAGGCACCGCCCGGCCTGGCGGAATCCGGCCTTCCTTGGCATCTCCAAAGCTTCCCAGGGCCCACAGCTCAGCAATCCCGGACATCCCCCCGCCCCCGGCAAAAAGCTCCCCTCCACTCCCGCAACAGGGACACAAAGACACGTTCCCGGCAAGCGTCTCAGGCGGCGATGGCTGCAAACAGCGCCTCTCCCCAGCCTGCAGTTCTGCGAAGTGTCCTGGCAAACCATCCGTCGGCCCCCAAGAGGCAGAAGCCGCGTGTTCCACGCTGGAGAACCCTCTGCACAGAAAGCGCCACTGCAGAACCGCCCCCCACCGCCGGCCACCCGCCTGCAGCCCAGCTGCCGCCAGCCCCGGTCTGGGGAGCCCGCGGCCTTTCCACGGCTGCCGCGGGGAAGATTCCCGGGCCAGGGCCGGCGGTGCAGGGGAAGGAGGGCCCCGCATGCCGCAGGGCGGGAGGGGGAAGCCTGCGGCCACGTGCCCACGATGTTGCCAGGGGTCCACCACGGTTTCCCGGAAGGGCCCCAAGTTGCAAGCGGTCTTGAGGTGGACTCTGTGCTCTGCACCCTCTCCCAAGCCGTCTGGGTGGCGAGTCCAAAGTGAGCAGCTTCACACGCACCCACCACCAAGCGCCCACAACTGCCTTCCCACGGATGCAAACTGTTCCGCCACCAAGACAAAAATGGCATCGGACAGAAAATATAAATTATTTGCCCTTCTCTTTAATATCCTGTGAAGGATTATCCTCAATATAAGTAATATTGAAATATTTATTTGTTGTTTGAAACAGTTCATGTCACACTTGGTTGGATTACTGCAAGGTGTTATATGTGGGATTGCCGTTTCCGCTGCAATAAGCTACAACCGAAACGCTATAAACGAAACAGTCCCTGAGCGAATTTTCACAGAGTCGGTTGTGGCCACAAATATGATCAGCTTATTTATCTTTCTCCAAGGGTATGACATCTCCTTTTTCCACTTAGACAGGAGCTTTGTTGCCGATATGGAAAAAAAGGGAAGAGCGATTCTCTTTCCGGCGTGGGAACCATCCCAGTGAATTTCTCGTGGCTCATGGGTACCGCTGTGAACACATCAACGCCTTAGAAGGATGTACTTGGCATCTGCCAAAGCAACAGGCAACAGAAAGCCGGAATAGTAGATGGAGGGGGCTGCTGCGTCCCAGTCGGCGCTTTGGGATACCCGAGTGATCAAAACAGGTTCCTTCAAGGATCTCCTGGGAGGGACACCAGCTCATAAAGCAGCCACTGGTCTATGAGAGAGAAGGGAGAGAGAGTTGGCCAGCGAGTTGTGTGAACTTGGTAGGCTGACCGTGGGAGTTTGCCCTCAGCTTCCCCTGCAACAAAAACCGCCGGAAAATCCTCAAGAACCAGGGATTTCTTCACCAGAGAAGCGCTTCGGAAAGGGTTCCGAGTCCCAGAGCGAAAAATCCCAAGACGTTTTCGGGAAGCGGTGCAGGACTGGATACGAGTGGACGACTTAAGGCTCAGTCCGAATAAACCGGAGGTTTTCTTCATCCAAAATGTGAGCTGGGTACCGCCTGTTCTGAACAGCACCCCGAAGGCTGGCAGCCTCACGGTGCCGTGGACTCAGAATTCTTCCTCAAGTTCCGCTTTAGCAGGTCCGAGTTCTGGAGAAGGGCATGTCTGAGCACCATGATCTATGCCTTGATTATCTCGTATTTGGGCCTCTGCGACATGCTGTTACACACAGCACCCTCGGAAAGCATGTGGGAAGCACCACGCTGCCAAATGCGTCGGCTTGCACGTCGGAGGCCATGGATCAACAACCTGAAGCCAGCTCAAGTGCCCGCCATTTTGTTTCCAAGTCCTGATTTTTGGCTGAAAAAGCCTGAACGGCTTCAGGAGTCATGAGAACTTCAGTGCAAATGGGTCTCACTGTGATTTGAGATCTTTGGGGCTGACGGGTGGGGTAGAAATGCAGTTAACCATTAAATAATGTGTGGCCAAGAGCTGTTAACTTGGTGGGGACCCGAGAAGAACCCTTTCATGGGCAACATCTGCCAGGGAAGGCCAGGTTGGCTCGATCCCGACCGAGTTTTTAGACAACCAGTGAAGCCCATTTTGTAGCTGTCATTTGGAATTATGGCATTTTGTTAATCCTTTGACGAACCTCGATAGTTCCTTCATTATTTTGTCTTTCTTGTATTAGTCTATGTTACAAGAAAGAATAACGTATTATTCTACATTGTTTCATTCTAGCAATATATTGTTTCATTTTTCTTATATGATTCTACATTGCACAGCCCTCTGAAGGCCCCAGTAAGTAGAAAAACAATGTATGGATACTGTTAATAAATATAAATTGTCCCGAGGCGCACAGCATAATAGTGTGGGATAAAAATACCCAAACAAATAAATAAATAAATAAATTTTGATTGTAAAGAACAAGCAAGCCTGAGCAAATGGTGGATCTTCAACTCTGCTATGATTCTGTTCCCCCAAACTTGTGGTTTTGTGTGTTTTTTTGTTGTTGTGTGGTTTATGTTTTTGTATTTAAGTATTTTGTATTTTGTGTGGTTTATGTTTTTGTTGTGTGGTTTATGTTTTTGTATTTAAGTTGGGTATCTATTTAATTTGCTGAGATGCAC
>JAIXND010000773.1:15919226-15948240 GCA_023646645.1 Varanus salvator macromaculatus
AAAAAGCAATGAGCTGCAATCTAAATATTGGCCATACCACCGCCGTTTTAACAAATGTACTCACAAAGACTCTCGGGATATTGACCCCCAATGATCAGCACAAACAAGAATCCAGGCAAAAGTAATACTTGAATTGGGTGACTTGGGAAAAGGCTACTCGGAAAAGCAGAAAGCACCAACGCAACACCTCCGATGCAGACGACACAGGGGAAGTATTTAACCTCAGCCCTGCACTGGAAGGACAGTGTAAAAGGCTGCAATTTTACACGCACTCGCCCAGAGGTAAGCGAGGAGTAAGGCAAGAGGAATGCAAGGAGACCGACTTCCACGCTCCACGCACCCTTGCGTCGTTAGAGAGCGCAAACCTGAAATCTAAGCCAACCATCCCTTGCGGCGCTTAAGATTTCAGAAGGAGGGAGTGGAAGACCGGATACCAGAGAGGTCCCAGTAGTGTCTCTCCGTGTGTCATACTGTAACAGAAAGTGTGGTCAGGCAAGAGTGTTGCTTGTTGACCACACAGATGGGTTGGTGCCATTTCCAAGCAGCTCAGCACGAAAAGCAAGTCAGGAGGCCAGCTGACTCTGCACTCGGGGAAGACGCAATCGCAAAAGCAGCAGGCAAGCGAGGCAAAGGAAAGCAGCCACCGACTTGTGTGCTCCTCGGGCTTCATGTGGGACGTGGGCCGAGCAACCCAGAGTGATCCCACAGAACAGGAAGAGACGAGGAGGGCGTTCCCCACCCCCAACGCCAGGAAAAGCCAAGGGAATTTCCTGGTGCAGGAGGATGCTCCATTTCAAGGGGTTCCTCTCTCTGTGTGTGTGTGTGTGTGTGTGTGTGGCTCACCTTGTTCTGCTCTACATCTGCAGGACGCCACATGCAGTCGCTGTCCAAGTTGCTCCCCTCCACATCTGCCTTGTGATGTGCCAAAAGATGCAGAGCTAAACAGATTTAACCAAACTGAATAGCCCATAGCATCGTGCATTAGCTCATCTGCCCAAACCGACCCGTTGCTTAGGCGGGTCTAGGAGCTAACTTCGCAGAGGGCTTCTGCCTAACCACATGTAGGGGATCCTTACGTGCAGAAGTGACCAGCGTGGCAGTCCTCTTTTTTCCAGTCCTTGTTTTTCCAGGTCACTCTAAAACGAGAGAGAGAGAGAGGGAGGGAGGGAGGGAGGGAGGGAAAGATGGCTTGGCTGGCAAGAAAGATGCTTTGGGGCAAATGATTTGCCTGAACTGCACACCCAGTCAAAGTTGCTGAATGCGCACATTAGAGACAAGCGCCAGAGACGACACCACTCCTTCTGCCTGCCTTTGCAACAGACCCAGCATGAGAGGGAGGGGGGGATATAAACAGCAACACTGAAGGAAACCTTTCCGGAGGAGTCGGCTTGTACGCCTGCAGTCGAAATGCTCCGCATACTTCTCTTCATCAGATTATAGCTGCAGAAGGGAAACCGGAGGGCAGAGCCAATGCCGGGAGCCAGCCAGCCGCTGCAGTCATTCACAAATGTTGCGCTAAGTAGGCCAAAGGTTTCCAAAAGGCGCAGGCAGGCAGCGGCAGTGACAAGCCCGGCCCTCTCCGGACCCCGTGTTTTCCCACACAGCCGTATCTCGCGGCTGTAACAGGATGGACGGAGTTGTGCAGGCGCCCCCATCAATACTGTGGGGCCGACCGAAGGAATAACGCGGACATCGCCTGGCACCTACTTTGAGAGGAGGTTGCTGGAGAAGACAATCGGAATGGAGACCACGGAGGACAAGCAGAAGTAGGAAGCTGCGACCGGTCAGAATCAAATGACCGGTGAGAGAGGAAGAGCGAGCCAAAGGAAGCCCTCGTCTCCTTCTGCCACTTCCCAGCCAAAGCAAGACGCAGCTGCTCCACAGAACTATGTCGGGGGCTCCCCACCCTCCAATGAGCGGCACCCGCCTGGCCGCAGGCTCCCCTGCTTCGCCGGCTGCATTCACATGACGGAGTCATCCACCCAGGAGTCAGTCGGCAGCACTGCTTCACACACAGATCACGCGCAGCGATGGGAACGCGATCAGCTTGTGTGGACTGTTGGCCGGATGGATGAGGCACCCGCGCACTCACCAGTGGACGTGAAGAGAGAGAACCCTGTTGTGCACGCGATCATAAGCACCTCAAGCCACTGGTGTGTGGGCGGATTAAAACCCCCCGGCAATGCCAGATGGCCAAGTACACCGCAGAGCCCCATGATGCAACACCCAACAGCGTCGGCCATTCCTGATCTTGTGTGCATCTCCCATATCTGCTGTCCTCCTCCAGTTACACAGCCCAGGAGAATTTTGCTTTTATGATGCTACCAAGCCACCGAGATCTTTCTCTCTGGAGAGATCTGGGCCCCAGACTCAAACGGTCAAGATTCTTCTCACCTCCAGGGGGAAAGAGTTTGCTATTCTCCCATGAGATGTCAGCCCATAAAACAGTATCAAGAGTTGCCCTATTGAGGCACTTAGAAAGCATAATATTGCCTAGGATGGTATGTACCACTATAAGATTTTCAGGTTAGGGAAGATTCAGAATAAGTTTACCGTTGCTGCCTTCTCCATAGTATCAGCCGGCTAGCTTGAGCATTACTGCCATGCCTCTGAAAGCTCCTCCACCAGTGCTGCCCTCAGGAGTTTCTCCTCACTCATCACCAGTTAAGATCTATCTCCACTCCTTTCTGCCTGGCTCCAAACAGGGCGGATGCATTTGAGCCACGAGTCTCCTTGGATGATCCTGCTAGAAGATGGGACAAGTGGCCAAGAGCGGCCTCCTGGCAATATAGCTCTTGGCTTCTCCAGCACTCCCAAGCCTTCTCACTGTGGCGCTTCCAGGAACGTTTCCCTGGAGAGCAAAGCCGAAACCATCCACACTTGTGGGTTCCCCATCACCAGGTATGGGAGTCCAAGCTGGACAGCGAAGAAAGCAGATGTGAAGGAAACGGACGAGTCTGGAAACATGGTGCTAGAGGAGAGCTTTGCAAATAATACCTTGGACCAACAGAAACACAAACAAGGAGGAGGATCAATCGATTGATCCAGGAGGATCAATCCAGGGCAGAACTTGCCCTGGAAGGAAAAATGGCAAACCTGAAGCTGTCACACTTTGGACCTTTCACGAGAAGGCAAGACTCCCCGGAGAAGACAAGCATGTTCAGGAAAGCTGAAGGCAGAAGATGAGGAGGAGACCCCAGGAGGGATGGGTGGGCTCCATCAAGGAAGCCTTGACTTGACTGAGCTGAGCAGGGCTGTCAAGGGCACTTTGGGGGGACACCATAAATCAGAGACAACGTGGCAGCATGTCAAGGCAACATGGAGTGCTACCAAGACAGAAATTACTGCATTAATATATTTATGAAACCAACCAAGGCACTCCAGTGCTTTAGCTCGTTTAATTCTGCCAATTAGGAGGACATCCAGAGTGCAGGGAATCCCGGCTGTTCCCCATCACAGACCAGAGATAACAGAGGGGAGTCTTCCCCTGGTCTCCTCCATGAACCCCGGTAGCCTTCAGAGGGCAGGATTCGGATAATGGACGAGGAAACGCCTTTAGAGAGAATCCCATCTTCCATGGACTGGATGGTTAAACCCTGCAGGTTGGACTGGGGAAAAATGGCCCCTCAGCTTTCTCATGTTTTCAGGAAACATTCCAGCATCATGCAGGGAAGCGACATTTTTTGTTCCATCCCTACACCTCTTGCCCAAACTTGCTTTTTGTGACATCTTGCCTGATGGAAGTCAACGGGAAATCTTGCATGTTTGCACATTTTTGCAAACTTGGAATACGATGACACAGATTTTGACGCTTAACATTCGGAAGAGTTGAGAGCACTGGCCGGCTCATGGCTTTACAAACTGCCTCCCTCCTAGCTCACATACACAAAGGTTTCTACACCGGGTATGTAGAAATGACCCCCTTTGGTTTAGATTATCTCAGCGCATACATACTTGGGCATCCAAGGGCAGAAGAACTAAGCCTGGCCTTGCGACAACATTTAACAGTTTATTGTTGGTGTGGGCCCACGCAGTGCCCTTTTTTTAAAAAAAAATCTTTTCCTAACTCACACAGGGGCACTCTCCACTCTGTGGAAAGTTCTGTGGATAGTTTCTTAATCACAGTGACAAACCACGCTGGACAGGGTAAACTGTAATAAACCATACCAACCCCACTGCCACAGCTTAAACATTCAAAATGGCCACTAGCACACACTGCAACTCATCATGGCTTCAATAAGCCTCTAGTCCTCAGTGAACATGCAGGTGAGGCCATTCAGGAAGAACAGAGACACAGAGGGCCTCCCTTTGCTGCTACCTTTCAGCATCCACTGCAAGGGGAGGCAGCCGGGACATGCGTATTTCTGATCCAAGGTATACTGAATGCTTGACTTTCCACAGGCTGATTTCTCGTCCATCACTTGGGATGTTTGCAAGCAAAGGTAAACCAAGAACGGACCTATTAAGAACGACAAGGCTCGTTGCAATTCTGGGCGTCCCCACACACACGCCAGTCTCCCCTCCCGCCAACTTATCTGGCTTCCCCCCATTCAGGCGGCCGATAGTCCATGTCACTGTGGGAGAGCGCGACCTTGCCGGATTCCTTCTTGCAGGAGTTCTGCACCTCTGCAAACCTCAGCTTTTTCCTGAGTGACTCTTCCTCCCTCTCGTCCATGAGCAGTGTGCTTTTTGGCACCAGCTCTGCAAGCAGGAGGGAACGTGACTTGGTATCAGCAAATTAGCAGATGTATAACTTTTTGGCCAGATCTGAGCAGGAAGGCGATCCAGCGTTTCTTCTTTCTATCACAGATTATCTTTTCCTGCTTTTCTCAGTAATTTTTTCTGCGTGTCCATCATTGTCACAGCCGTCAGCAAAGGTTGCTCTGCTGCGTCCTGCCCCGTAAGTTGAAGAGTGCAAGCTATCAGTTCGATGCGGACGAGTGCAGGGCCTTGCACTTGGGGCACAGGGAGGGGCGTCATGAGCACAGGTTAGGGGACACGTGGCTGGAGAGCAGCACTGGTGAAAGGGTCCCCGGGGTGCTGGTCGACTGCAGGCTGAAAGTGAGTCAACTGTGTGATGCGGTAGCCAAGCAGGCGAATGCCACCCTTTGTTGCATAGCCAGAAGCGTGGCTTACAGATCGAGAGAGGTATTACTACCACTCTACATGACTCTGGTGCGCCCGCAACTGGAGTATTGTGTTCAGTTTTGGGCCCCTCATTACAGAAAGGATATAGCCAGGTTGGAGTCAGTGCAGCGAAGGGCCACAAGGATGGTGGCCGGTTTGCAGGGGAAGCTGTACGAGGCGAGACTGAGGGAACTGGGTCTCTTCAGCCTGGAGAAGAGGAGACTCCGCAGGGATCTGTTGGCGACATACAGGTGTGTGAGGGGTTGTCACACGGAGGTGGGCAGAGACCTGTTCTCCCCTGTAGGGGAGGGCAGGATGCTCTCCAATGGAGCAAAGCTCAGGGAGCCAAGGTTCAATTTAGATGCCAGGAAGCCCTTCCTGACAGTTAGGACCCCGAGGGCGTGGAATGGGCTTCCCCGGGAGGTGGTTGAGGCCCCATCGGTGAGGGTGTTCCAGGACAGGCTGGATGTCCACATGGTGGGCATGTCGTGAGCGGAGCCGGCTGGTGCTGAAGGTCAGACTAGATGGCCCAGGAGACCCCTTCTGACTCGCTCTGCTCCTATGTTACTATGTGTCTCTCCAGGTTCTCTGCAGAAGTTGCGCAAAGCAAGGAAGGAGGGCTGTGTGGGAGCACCGGAGCTGTGCCATGTTTCCCCACAAAAAACTAAGCAACGTGAGAGCTTGGAGGAAAAGGTCCGAGTTTGACCATCGGGGCACGGAATTCCAGAGCTTAGCATCCTGCTAAGACAAAAGAGAAGGGACTTCTCATGCGGGTGGGGGGGGGGGAGGCAGGAAGCTGACGAGCTGCCCTGGGCACCACCACAAGATGGGCGCACGGCAGATGAAAGCTTGCAGCTGCCCCGGCTGAATCGCAGCCGAATATTCCTGAACCCCTGTAGGATGAAGAGGTTGGCTCAGAACAAAGCCTTTGCGCTGCAGCCCCCAGTATGTCCTCCTCTCATCCAAAGGGAGGGAGCAACACCTGCGCAACTGCCAGGAAAAGCTTCTACAAATGGACTCCAATGAGCAGCGGCATATAAATATTAAGACATAAATATTAAAACCGCGCTGGAGGTACACGCAAATCCCTGGTCAACCCAGGCCTCCAGTTCAGGACTGAGGAAGGTGGGGAGCCAAACTCCCACAGCTCCAGCTGGTGCAGCCAAAGGGCAGGGCTTCCGGGGGGAGCGCGCGCCCCCCACCCTGCCGAGTCAGATCCAGGAGTCTCCTTCGAACCTAGGATAAATGATGCTTTTGCACAAGCCACACACAGAATACCTGGACTTCTGGCACTGGTGCCTAGATTTCTGGGCACTGCAGAGCCCCGAATAAGGCAGGGCCCGAAGTACGCGTTTTTCTCCCCATCTATATGTCCTAATTTATACAGAGGTGAGCAAATTCTCGTTCCTTAGCAGGCTGGCCATGTTCTAATATATTCGTCTTTTTAAGAAAAAGTTTCTCTTGCCTGATGTTAAAGTATCACTGCCTTGCTTCCAGCGCGACTGGATTTACAACAGTTGTGCAAAAACTCTGCAAGCCACAGGCAAACCCTTCAGGAGCTCCTGAGCAGGGGGCCACGTTCAGGCTGTCGGCATTTCACCACGTGGGCATGGGAGGGTCCTGTTGCGGAACCACCACAAATTACGCCAAATTCAGCCGAGATAAGAAATGGGTCAGTTGCAAAATCATCTTAATCTTAATCCTGCCTATATAAAGAGGCATGAAAGGCAAGAGGGCAGGGAACGAACCCAGATTTTACCGGGTGGAAACAGTTTCTTCCGCTTTTTTCCTCTGAGCCCCAAAATGAAAAAGAAATCATTTTAGGAGTACACAATTTAAAACGGAGATGAGCACCGCCCCCTAGAGTCAGGCATGACTGGACTTAATGTCAAGGGGAAACCTTTACCTTTACCTTTAATTTACAATGAAATGCAAATATTTTCTTTTCTATTTAATATGCTATTTTAATGCAGATAACCTGTCTCTGAGAGGCGCTCTTTCCTCCAGAAACAGTTTTTTCTGCTCGTGCAAGCCATGTTGCATGTTATTGCTGCTAATGGCTTCTGCAACTTTTATGTGTTTCTTCCTATTTGCTAACTGAAAAATATGGTCACGCTCCTCAAGATGCAGCAGCTTTCAGTTCATCTCCACTACCAGTTATATGTGTAATTATTGTTTGAAAAGTTTATGAAATCATGTTCTTTTAACATTATATCAACTAGCATTACTGTATGTGCCAACCTGCCACAAGCTGGTGCACGCCAAAGATGTTGGGCTACATTTTCCATCCCCGCAGCCAGCACAGGATGGTGGCTGGGGATGGTGGGAGTTGTAATTCAACACATCCGGAAAGCATCAGGTTGCAGGCAGCTTGCGGCTGCTTGAACCATGATGGGTACAAACCTCTTTCGAGGCCATTTGATTTCAGTGTGAAAATAAGGCGCACGTTTATTTCTCTCTTACTGAAATCAATGGAAATTCAAAGCAATTGACTCCATTTAGCTTGTGCCTTATGCACTTGGTATTTTTGAAACATCCATTGATCAAACTTAGATCCCACACTTTGGCCGTGACGGATGCTTGAGGTGACGAGCAGCGAGCAACGCACGATTCTCCAATCAAAACCGCGGAGCAGATCAGCTCGAGAGAGACCTAAATGCGCCCATCGCAGCCACCGCGTTCCGGCAACGGGCAGGCCCGCTCTCGGGTGCGTGGCGGGAGCAGCATCTTCGCCTACAGTAGCACGAAATCACAAGAGGTGCTCCACTCTCCACCGGCCAGGCCTGCATCCAGACCCCCATGGCCTGTGTTGGGCGGCACACTGCAAGAGAGAAGCCAGTCCCGTGAGGAGCAGTTAAAAGAGCTGACAGAGGAGTAAGTATGTTCAGCCTGGAGAAGAGACCCCAGCAGAATGTGCTGGGCCAGGGTTAGGGTCATGCGATCTCCAAAGCCCCTTCGAGCTCCAGGCTTCCATGATCAAAGACGGAGCGGCGCCTCCGGGCAGGAACAGCTGGCCACCAAGAGAGTCCGTGTGTCGCATTCTGGAAGAACGTTATCTATCTACTCACTCAGTCAGAAAAGCATTCTGTATCTTAGAAAAACCCTGGCAGTTTCAAAGCCACACCTAAGGAGCAGGTGGTCCAGGTAGTCCAAGTGAGATGCCGCTTGGGCAGGTGTGCAACGAGGCTGCAGGACCGAGTCTCTGGGAGGGTCCCATGCATTTTTGAGGCTGCCATCCTGCCTCTTGGCTCTGAAGGACTCAAAGTGACTCCCCCCACCTCTTCTCAGGCGTCTCTGTGCAGGGACCGCTGAGATGAGCGGCATGCATGTTAGCAACCCGCTGCTCCGGCCCGGGAGCTTCCCGCGACTACAGTCCTCCTCTCCCGGTCCCCAGGCCAGCTCTCAGCTGACCACTCCCTTCTGTCTTGGGCACTTTTTTTAGGCTTCGATGGAAAGGGACCGCAGAGCTGGGTGTCCCCAGCAGGACGGTGGCATCGAAGCGAACATCCGATCACCTCACCCAGCTGCTTCAGATCTGTCTTAACGGGCAGGTGTTGGAAGAATCAGACGGCCATCTGAGGCTCACGCAGGTCAAAGCCCACTGTATCAGGTCCACCATAAACTGGCAGGCAGCTCCACTTGCTCCGCTGCACTAGCCAAATGGACCACCAGCCCAATAAAACCAGTGGTTCCTACAATAAGCCTGGCAGCTAATTCAAACGCTCATTTCTGAAGGGGACACAGTTGCTCGTCCGCTCTCTTTCCTAGTGCCATTCGCTCCCACGGCCCTAGAGGTCGTTCCACACTTGGACGAGGCGAGACCCAAACAGCTGCCAAGGTTCTTCCCAGCCAACCAGTCCAGAAAAACCCCGTGGCTGATGGTTCCGAGAGCCATCAACCAGAAGAACCAACTGGGGCACACGCAACCTATCTGCCAGCAAGCTGACCAGGGCGTTCTCTGTTCCACAACCAGATGGGAGCCGGGATGGAACGAGCGGGATAACTGAGCTCGTACAGAAACCCTGGAACTGCAACACTACAAGTCTCAGCAGCTTGTCGAAGAATGGAAACCGGAGACCGGTCAGGAATCATGAGGAACGGCACTGTTTGGGGACTAAATTGCTGGCCAGGTGGGAACGGTAGGACCGTTGCTGGTGGCAGTGCGAAACCGGCCCGACTGGCTAGACCTGCCTTTCGCCCGGCCTGGCCCGGCCCGGCCCCAGCTCGGAATGGCCGGCAGATGCTCTCCGCCAGAGGAACCACGCAGCTGGCCAGGGCTGGCAGCCCATCAATTATCCACTCACGGATTGTCAGCTCTTTGACTGCAGCAAACTAAGCCACGGTGTAGGTGTACGGCCCAGCTTATCTCATTCCTTATGTGCCATTTGTTAGCAAGAGCAGGAGATTTCTGGTCCCCTTGACCTGGGCTTCTGTGCGTCAAAGAGCTGCATAAAAGCGCAGTCGCAGGCACCTCCAGATAGTCCAGCAGGAGCCACTAAGGGCCAAGACAATGGCCTGCACTGTTGCAAAAAACAGGGCAACGCCTCCGTGTTGACACGGAAGCGGTGCAGGGCCCAGCTGCCTGCAGGTCTCCCTTATTTTGCTTTCTTTTTCCAGTTTTCTAATTGCAGACCAATCCGGGTGCTTGGCAAGAAAAGCCACAGAAAGTCCACTGAATCATCCACATTCCTAGAAAAGTCACGCTCATCTCATTTTGACAGTCAAATTCTTTCTTTCTTTTCTTTTTTTACCGTTAACAGTTAGGAAATCTGCTTTCGTAACTGGCATTATTTATCGACTCTGTTGATTAAACTAGTTTCTGGTTGTTTGGTAACAGCAACGTGCTGGTCAGATAAAGGTGATGCTGACACAGCATCATTTCAAACTGAGATTTTATCCCCACGTGTTCAACAGGCGCCTGCAGTCCACATTCCCAAGTGGTTTATTTACCATCAAACATGGGTGGCAAATAGGCGCTTTTATACTAGCCCGTTGCTTGCGTGATCGGCTGACCCTGAATGCCCATCTCTGCAGCCAACCACACATGGAAATGTTCACCAGACTTTCAGAAGTTGTTCCTCAAAAAGTAACCAGAAAGAGGTCAGTTCCACCCCATGGACCAGAGTCGATTCTGTTAGATTTCTATTAAAATTACTGGACCATCGGCTAGTTCTTTTCAGACAAGTGACGCCAAACTCACTTCAACTCACTTCTGGCCGGAAAAACCCGTCATCTGCATAACAACCGTCCATGCGCATGACAGAAAAAGCCCACCCACCGGAGAGACCATAATTCTTCTCATTTGCAAAAGGCAACTGCGGCTTTCTGCAATTCCACCTTCAAAAAAGAGGTGTTTTTAAAAACCAGTGGTTTGTTACACCAGGGTGAGAGCGGGAGAGGCAGGGGAGGAACTAGCTGTTAAAATGTAAATAATGCATCAGAAACTGAAGTATCCAAACTCCACTTGAAAAAGGAGAATGCCACAGACAAAATAAACCAGATATTCTGTACTCAAACAAGCTCTTCGCTGGCCACACTGGGAGGCTTGGAGCGCCTCTGCCCTCAAATCTACCCACAAAACCCAGCTTTGCAATACAGCCGCTGGCCGTCCCTTAATATTCATTTTCGGCCGAAGCTAGGTTTAAACAGGCATTCATCCTGCGCTGCCCTCATGAACCCTTCCAGGGGCTGGAACGAGGCCAGAAAAGGAAAAATCATTTTCCAGGTCAGCCCGGACAAGTGTGAGCGGGCCATCGCCCCGTTTCTCTGGCCATGGTTCCTGCCCTCTGTGGCTTCATCTAAGTTGCACTGAAAGGTCCGTGCGAACAAGGACGGTGGAAGCCGTTCCTACAAAATCCTACACCGCGGCACATACACCAGGAGCAGGACGGCTTCAGGTTCGCGGGATGCAATTTGGTTTTGGCCAGAACCTGGTGATCCACCAAGAGCTCGGTGCAAAAGGCAGAGTTCAAGCCGGGCGCGGCGGTGAGTGGAGTCAGCGGGTGCCCAGTCCTGACCACGAATCTGGGAATCGCAAACCCCTTCGGCCTCCCAGATGCTGTCCAAAGGTCATAGGATTGCTCCTTCAAGCAGAACATAATTTGCTCTGAGTGCCACAGCTGCGTGGAGCGCACACTCCTTCCACATCAAACCTTATTCCGTATTGCTGTGAACCACAAGCATTTGGGCAAAATAATTTGCAGAGAGTAATGATTTTGTTCCTCTGATGGGGACATGTCTGGGGGTCCAAAAACCTTGTCGACTTACAGTGACTCCTCCGGGGATCCACCAGCTGCTCCAAATCCACTTTTTCCCTCCTCAAAAGCACACCAGTGGCCCCCACATGAATAATATCGCTCTACATTTTAAGAAGTTTGGAGCCTGGAAGGAATCACAGGCGGTGGAACGAACGACTGCAGAAGCAGCGGGCGATGACCAGCGAAGGCAGTCTCTGGGCAATGAGCAGAATATAATAAACGCAACTTCGAAGGTTAAAAAAATACAAAGGTGTAATTCTATAAACAGGATTCAGCAAGTCACTCTAAAACAGAAATAAGCTAAAAACTGTCCCAAGCCACAGGTGATTGCAAGCTAAACATGCCAGAAAATAAGATGTGTAAGGCCGAGAGCTCCACATTTTAAATCCCGTAAGAGTTCGTTGCATGGCAGCGGGGGGGGGGGGCACTCCTTTCTCACGTGGCCTCCTGCCTGTCTCCACCTGCGGGACACCTTGAGAGGCCCCCCCACACACACGGGGCCACAAGCTTGCAGCCCCTGGCCAGGAGGGAGGCTGTGTCAGGAAAGGTCTCCCTTAGGAGGAAGCGTCCCCTCCCTTAAATCCTGCCCCCAGAGTACCATGAGCTCACACCTGCCCTCTTGGCTTCCTGCCACTCACCTGCCACCTCCTTTCCATACTTCCTGGAAGACCAGGAGCACCTGGAGACCCTCATCAGGCATCTCTGCCAGGCCTCCTTTCTCTTTTAATTTACTAATGAATCTTTTTCTGCATGACAATGGCATTCCAGAAAAGCGTAAAACCCCCATCTTGCCTGTCAGCAACTCAATTTCAATGCCTAATTGATATGAACAGGGAAACTAAAGAGCCCCTATTAGAAGGAGCCAGTGGGGGATCCTCAGGGAATAACTGGGGGAGGGGACACCCCCCCCCAAAATTTGCAGGCTGCTCAGTTATCCTGTGTTGCCAAGTCTGGGGCTGAAAATGGGGGGGGGGGCTGCACGGAAAGTTTTTGCGCTTGGGTTTCTGCTCCAAATCGCCCCCAAAATGCCTCTTCCCAGCTCCATGGAGGTCAAGCTGCATTTGAATGACCGCGAGGGAAGCGGGGTTCAAACCTCCATCCGTCCACCTTCTCTCAGCCTGAACCACCTCATAGGCTTACAAATGGGACAGAAGCCCCCTGGGCAACTCCAAGCTGAGGCCTGGGGAATTCTGGGAGGCCTGGGGAATTCTGGGAAGTGAGAGGCAGCCCCACGCAAGCAGGGCAAAGGAAAGGCCTCAACGGACCATGTGCAAAAGTCAACCAAGCCAGACTGCCTCCTCCTTATTCTGGGCTACGCAACGTGTGACCAGCTCCTCCAGGGAGCACCCGGCAAAGGGTTGCAAAGTCTGTGCGCCCCCCTGAGCACAACATGTTGTCAGTCTGCAACAAGCATAAGCTGCAAGATGTACCAGGCTTCAGTGGTGGGTGGCCCCCTCCGGGGAGTGAGAGAAAGCAAAGGGCTCTTGGACAGAACGGGGCACCGAACAAACACTGCGGAGCGCCGGAGATGCAGTCAAAAGCAGGTTGGAGCCGAGACGGAGGGCCTGAAGCCGAGCCTGCCGGGAAGGGACACAGACTGGAGCCAACGGAGGAGGCAGATTTATGTACCACCACAGAGAAAAAAAAAGAGTTCTAGCAGTTCCCCAAAATAGGCTTCTCAATAATGCAGGAAAGAAGCCGGAGCGTAAAGCGCGAGAGTTTCAGCGTCTCTCCGCTGATGCCGGGTGTGGGAAACAAGCAGAATGAGCCGGGGTTCACCAGGGATGTGAAAAGCAACAAAAAGGCTTTTTTTCCAGGTAGGTTCACATCAGAGGCAGAGAAAAGAAATGGTGAGGAGAGCGAACTGATAATGGAGGACAAAGGGAAGGCCGAAGGTGCTCAGTTCCTTCTTGGCACCGTCTTTCCACAAAAGCAGATCTGGGAGTCCTGTGGCAGAGCGGAAGCACGAACCGGAGGGCCAGGCCTGGAGCACGAAATTAATAAACAAATGCGCAAGGAGCACCTACTTCCCTTGAACAAATCCAGTTCTCCGGGGCCTGATGAGCTGCATTCTGGCCTAATAAAGGAACTGGCAGAAGAATTTCCCAGAACCGTCCATGATCTTCAAGAAATCACGGGGGGCGGGGGGGGGAGACTGCCATGTGACTAAGGCAGGGCTCATGCTGTCCCCATCTTGGATCCTCTGAGGCCCATCCCTGGGAAAATTTCGGGAAAATTCTGGAGCAAATCATGCCTCAGTCTGGAAGGACCTTGAAGACAGTTCAGGGATTCCCAGAAGGCAGCATGGATGTCTCAGGATCGAGTCTTTCCAGACCGCCCTGCCCTCATTTCCCTGGTTCGGTCACCTCCCTGGCGGACTGTGGGAATGATGTGGACATAATACAGCCTGACTTCAGCAAAGGCTTTGGCTAAGTGTCCCGTGAGACTCTGATCCCCAAACTAGCTAGACGTGGGCAGGATGGAACAACTCTCGGGTGGATCCACAGTTGGCTACAGGATCAGACCCAACGGCTGCTCATCAACGGCGCCTTCCCAGACTGGGGGAGGGAAGAAGGGGCAGCGCAGGGCTCAGTCCTGGGCCCAGCGCTCCCCAGCATTTTCAGTAATGGCTTGGATGAAGAGGCGCAGGGAACACGGATCGGATTTGGAGAAGACACAAAAGCGATAGGTGGAAGACACCCTGGAAAACACCTGTTGACTCGTATTCGGCTTGTGATCCACAGCACTTCCCAGAGCCTTCTTGGTGGCAGCACTGTTGAGCCAGGGATGCCCATCTTGTAACCCTGTTCTTAGGTGGGCAGCTTGGCATCCATCCCTGCTGAATCACTTCGAATTTGGCGTGCGTCTTTCGCCCCATTCACACGTGCCCCTTCACCAACTGGGCAGCTTAAAGCCTTGTGGATTGCAGTGCAAGAAGGTTGGAGGGGCTTGATTTGGAGTGGACCAATTACACTTTAGTTCAATCTGGCATCCACAAACCCAGGCCCAGGGGACTCACCTGGGAGCCGGAAGGTGCGAGAGGACAGCACGTGCCATACATGCGACGGGGCCCAGCTTCTGGTCCAACAAACAAAACTGCTCACATGGGCAGAACCTAAAACAGGCACGCACACACACACACACGTGTCCCATGACAAAGGCGGTGTCCCGGAGCAGCTCCACCTTGTTGCTCTGCTTGTGCCCTTCTTGATATTGCCCTCAGGTACAGGTGTTGCAAAAACACATTGTGCCGGAGGCTCGTTGCCTGGCTTTTTCAATTAAAGTGCTTTTATTTTCTCGGCTTTGTCCTTCCCCCCTTTCCAATCAGAAGACCTGTCAGAAGACCAATCAGAAGACTCCTCCCGAAGTAATTTATTTTGGTCACATCAGGTGACTAAACGAAAAGATCACATCACCTCTCCCAGTTGCACGCCAGTTTCGTTTTGGGGCGGGGGAGAAAAACAGGAGCCGCGTCTTGACAAATCGCCGTTTGCAAGCTGGATACACCCAGGCTGCGTCTCCGAGTATCCCGAGATCTCCCAAGCCAGCCCATGTGAAAACTGCTCGCGCCACAGGGCCAGACTTGATAAGTCGATAAACACGCGGCTGCTAACCAAACAGCACAAAGCCTTCTCTCTCTGCAGCGTCTCCTGGATTTTGCCAGGCTTCCCATCACACATACTCCATATTCCTGGCTGCCAATGGCATGGAAACATCTATTTTGTATAATCTCCCTGAGGTCAGGGTAGAAGTTTTCAGCGCTGGGATCATAACAGCATTTAACACCTCCTCAGCCGGGGAGGAGTCGAATTCCTGCACATGGGAGGCCAGGCCGCCGTTTGCAGGAAGGAAGGGGCTTCCGCAGCACAGACGGGCCATGCCTGCTCGGGAGTTAAGTCCCCACAAATACCTCTGAAGTTGGAGCGGAGGTGGGCGGCGGGAGGAAACCTTCAGCGCTATATTCTAGTTGAGCAGCGGAGCATGAGTAACTCATAGAAGCTTTTCGTGGTCTGGTGAGTTTAAGCTATGAGCTGAAAGTTTAACTATTAATGGCCTCTGGGTGTGCACAAGCGTCCACCAAAAGAGCATTTGCACGGTTTTCCCTCCCGTCAGGTAAGTGTGGCTTATTCCCACCTTCGCTGCATTTATGGCAGGTAGAAATAGCAACCTTTCCACTGTGGTTCTTCCCTTCCAGGTGGGATGCCAGTTGCTTGCACACACTGATGCGATGAAACGGTTTGTTCCTTGCAGGTCTTCTTTCCAAGCCCCTTCAATTGCTTAAAAATACTCCAGGACTAGAGATGTAGCTGCACACACCCCAAGGCAAACTTCTCCTGCCAGCCCCCAAACCAGTTTCCCCCGGGGAGGAATGGGGCCAGCCGAGCAGGGGAGTGGCCCGCACAGCCCGGGAGCTGCTTCTCCCTCCAAGCTGGGGGAAAAGGCAGGCAGGCTGCTAAAGGAGAGGCAGCCAGGCCGGGCAGCTTGGAGCATCTGCTGGGGAACAAAGGAGGTCAACTGACCTGGGGAAGCAGCGGCTGGCAGAGGTGCAGGACTGGGAGGGAGCCGCCGGCTGGTCTCGGTTTACTCAGGGCAGGTCTGGATGTGCCGACTACAGTGTGTGACGAAGTGGCAGCCAGACAAAACTGACAGGAAATTCGGATTCTTCTTGGCGCAGAAGGCATTCGAATAGCAAGCCCCGAGGAAGCCAGAGGCTTCGAAGGGCGAGCAGATCTACTCGGTGGACCACGCGGCTGTCAAGGGGGAGCACCAGGCCCCTCCTCCACCACACCAGTTTCGGGTTGCAGAGCAACAGGCGTGTTCCAGACGTCCTTTCGGGGTTCTTGCCAGGGCAGGGTTTTTCCCTCGCTGCAAAGTTGGCAAAGAAAAGGAGCACCCCAAGACACAGGGGGGACGTGCTCAGAAGTCACACAAACGTGCGTTTTGCAGAAGTTCAGGTCTTCTGAGCGGAAGGTGATTTTGGCTCCCCTCCAGTCCCCCTCACACAGAAACAAGGAAAACTGGTAGAAATGCACGAGGGCGGGCAAGAGGATCCAAAGGGATGGGCGCTGTTTTTAGTTTTGTTCGTTTTGTTTCAAATATAAATGATGGCAGAGGAGTCAGCCAGCAAGAGAGAATGCAGGAAAAAACGGGCTCCTAGCACTGAGCCGTGAACTCAGATGGTCCTAAGCTTAAAAAGCGGTTGGGACCCTTCGCGGCTGAAAGTTTAGCAAGGCACAGAAGGAGCAGCTAAGCCAAGAAAGCTGGCGTCTGTGAAGCACCGCTCTGTAGACGCGGGCCAGAAAGGAGTCCTCTAAAAGAAGAGCTTGTCATGGGAAGCACACGCAAGATTAAGTGGGAACAGCGAAAGTGGGGGCAAACCAAGCACAAAGCAGCCTGGGGGGAAACGGAGCCTGAGCAAGGGAGCGAAATCCAGAAAGATTCTTTTTTCCAAGGAGTCTTTTAACCTTTGCTCGGAAGTCTGTTTTTCTCTCAAACAGTTTTGGGGCCTTCCCCTCCAAAGTTCCCACATGTCTGGCACGGAGAGAGCATCTTCAAGACACCAGGAAAAAGGCGGGCACTTCATCCGTTCCCCAAGATATCTCCATCCCTCCCAGCTTTCCAAGTGCCTTTCCAGGATGAGCTGCGAACTCTCCCCACAGGGCCCAGATAGAGCAAGGGGGAAATGCAGCCCAGCAACAAGCTGCAAAGGAAATCGGGGGAGGGGGGAGTCAGGTAGCTCCCTCCTGCTGCCCCTTCTCTTACGTAAAACCAGCACACACTTTTTGCAGTCTGGGGTGCCGGCCCTGCGCTGACCACGAAACCTTCTGGCTGTGGCATGTGCTCTTGGGAAGCAAAACCAAACCCAAAACTTCCCTGGGTTAGCACCGTCATACTCCGACACCCGCCGGTATCAGAAATGCGTGTGAAGCTGGGAATGGCAGAGGGAGGCTGCGGGTTGAGAGACGCCCAGCACCGCTGCTGTCCAGGACCCCAGGACCCGCCGTCTCCTTTCCAAGGGTGCTTGTCACACTGCCAAAACTGCTTCCTGGGAAGCGTGACTGTGGCAAGGTTGTGGCGGGAAGTGCAAACGCCACGCCAAGCGCCAGATCGCATGCAGATTTTGAAGGAAAGGGAGGCCTCTCCTGGGGCAGGTGTGACCAGGCCAGCATCTCAGGAACGCAAGGCGCCCCAGCGCTGCCCGCAGCACGGATTGCGGGGTGGCGTGGTCTCACACATCCTGCCCAGGCGCAGAGACACCGCAAGCCACGTGGGGGTCCCAGCTCCCCTCCTGTGCTGACCTCTCGCTTGAACCCAGCTGAGTCACTGGCAACACAAGCTGGAAATGAGCAAAAGCCAGGACTGCACCCCAGAACTTTCCATGGGGCCCCCAAAGAATCCGGGGAGCACTTCCCGCTCACAGCTTTGCTGGAACCAGCACCCCAAGTCTGGACTCTCACGTTGCTCCCGGTCTGCCCGGCATCCTGTGAAACCGGACGGCGGACCCAAAAGCAGCGCCAAGCCCTGCGCTATCAGAGTCCTCCTCCGGACTCTCCGAGTTTCTGACCTGAGTCACCGTGATTAGGACGTGCCTAATTGTCTAACAAAGCCATGCATGCTGATTAAATGGACTTTGTAGCCTATCAAGCATCTAATTCTAAGCCGTGTCCTCTTTTCTTCACGAATTCCCACCACACACCCCTTCCGTCTTTTACAAGTCCTACAGCCCACTGCATGGACACATTTTCTTTCTAATGTTTCCATTATCTAGGAAGGACACCTCAAACTGTTATAATTTTACAATGGGTGCCTGACATTTGCTGAATGTTTATGGTCGCATCTGTTTGCACATGATTCCAGATTAATTGTGTTCAGACATGGAGTTTTCTGCATTTTTTAAACACACAGGAGAATGGCAACCATCACATTTCCAAAGTTCACTGGGACGGTGCACATCCTTACACAAACATAAACATTCCCCAGGTTTCATCCCTCTGACTCCGCAGTACGAGAAAGTTATAGCATGGTTTTGTTTTTAACACAAAAGCCACTTCAGTATCTAGAAATCACTGAATATATCCACAACGGGCAAGCCATGTTTTGTCTCCTGCTTTTAAAACACTACTGCTTGCCTATTATTTTATCGTTATTGCCTATTTTTAAAAGAACACGGGACACATTGCAGGGATAAAACAGCCAAACAATTCACAGAATACAGAAGTCAACAATACAAAACCAACCTACTTTCATCAAACTTGGGACTCTTTTTATTATTGGCTAGAGAAACGGGACTTCGCACAGATTTAAATATGTTTTTAAGTTATCATAAATGGAAAAAGGCTGTGGGGGCTGGCTCAGCTGGCCCGATGTTTTTGATGATGGATGTTGTTTTTTAGGGGGTTTTTTGGTTTGTTTTTTAGGATTATAATTTCAAATAAAACTTATTTTTTAAAAAAAACACAAAGCCGACCAATCCAGTTTGCTCCCATCCATCTACCTACTACTAACAGCAATAGGCTCATTTGAATACATGGAACGAAGCGGGCATCGGTTTCCCTCCGTGTTACGGCCCTGCCATAAAATCTGGACATATCTTGGAATGCCAGGCCCTGCACTGCCTTGGGTGATCCGCTCACTGCCCCGCAACCCCCGCTGAGGAGACCAATGCAGCGAGGGAACCAGCGCAGCTCTGGGGAGCAGCCCGGCGGCCCCGGAAGGGGCATTTTGGGCAAGTGCAATCGGTCGTCTGTGCTGCTGAAATTCCCAGGTGCGCATGACAAGCCGGCCGTTTTGGCAGGACTGACGGCTCCAAGCCTGAGGATGATGGGAGCTGGCTGACCCAGGTGGGGCTCCGAGCGCCAACCCAGTTGGCGGAATTGTTGAAATGGGCAGGACTGTGCCTGCAGCCCCAGTTCCTCAGCGCTAGTCCGAGTCTGTCCTGAATGGAAGCGGCCCAAGGACGGCCAAGGGGCCCTGGCAGAGGCGAAGGGAGGAGATGTGGGCATGGGGAGCCTCCCGGATGGACAACGGCAGCCCCGAGGAGCCGGCCCCAAGGGCCCGTTGCCACCACCGCCGGCAGGTCCGACTGGGTGCTCGGAGTGCGGCACGCAGGTGCGCCTGGATCCACGGCGCCCCTCGCTCCCGCAACAGGCCCTGAAGGGCTCCTGAGCAAGGCTTCAGGTGGAGGCGGCCAGAGAGGGTCAACATCTCTCTTTGTGCATGCTCAGAGACTTGGGTATGCTTAGCGACTTCCATGTAGAATAAAGATGCTTGCAAGAAATGCTGGAGCGACTGGGGAGGGAACACCTGGCTTGTGACACTACGTATGTAAAGCAACCGAAAGGATGGACAGACGGACGGAAGACAAAAGGAAAGATGGAAGGACAGACAGACGGATGGAAGATGAAAGGACAGATGGAAGGACGGACAGAAGGACAGTGCTTGCTTGCAAGCCAAGAGGCAGAAGAAGGCATCTGACCAGCACACTGGCAAGATGCCCTGGCCTAAACGGAGGGCAGGGGATCGTGCCTCGGAGCCCAAAGCCCCCAAAATTAAACTTGTGGGCACATTATCACGTTTGCAAGAGCTCAGAAAATTCCATTTCACGGAGAGTGTCCCTCAGTAGCCAGCAGCCCAGCAGAAAAGTTGCAGAAATGGTGCTGCCATGCGGACGGGGAAACACGGGCGTTGTGTTCGCGCAGTGCCTGGGGAGCAGCAGAAAGGCTGGTGGGGGGACCCAGCCACAGAAAGCGATTTTCCCCGGAGCTCAGATGGGAGAAGGCAAGGAGGGGACTGGGCCATTCTCCCAGCAGCACCCGGCTTTGCTAGGAGAAAGGCCCCAGTCCAGGGCTTTGGGGGACCCCTCACCTCCAAGCCACCACACCCCACCTTTACAGCTTTGCCGGCCTGTACGGTGCATGTGGCTGCCATACACATCGTCAAAAACATGAGGGCAAAAGTGAAACGGAAGCCAAGCCCCCACCACAAGTCTGAGGACTCCTTTCTCACCCAAACAGCTGCACCTCTCCGCCCCAACCTTTGCAGCACCTTGCTGAGGGACACCTCTAGGAGGCCTGCTGTTTTCCGAAGAAGGGTCCACAGGACAACTCAGAGGTCAGACATGCCTTCTCTGGAGACCCTCAAGATGACAAGGCGGTGCTTCCATGAACACCACCGTCCCGATTGGTCCAAAGCTCAGACGGAGCACCAAACGCTGCACATTTCCTCTAACTCCACCGAGAAATAAAACACTTCTCCACCGCTCCCATTTTAAAACACCAGAATATGAAAGCACACGCTGCAAAATACCTGCACCTATTTTTCTGTCATTGGACACACGATCCATTCCTAAGGGACTGCCATGCCTACAGATATTGTCCAAAGCTGCTAGGAAAAGGTTACAGACTTTCTTATTTCCCATGACAGTCAACGGGAGCACAAACACTGAGATTTCTGGACCTCAGCTCAGGTTTAGTATCAGTAACTAAGCAGAAAGTTTCCACATGTCCATCTTCTGGAACACCAGCTGAGAATCCAAGTCTATTTGGATACTGATGAACTTCCCTACCAACATCCCAAAGTCAAGGACATCTGTTAGTACAAGAAATGTGGCTAACGATAAATGCACAGAAAGGTCTGGCTCTTTTTCCTGCACATTCTTCTGTAAATAGCATTAATTCTAAAGTGCTTTCTTTAACATGGTAGCTTTGGAAATTGCTTGGTGTTCTTGCCTCAGACAAAAAGCTATGCATGGTCCAGACTCTTTTCCTCCCAAAACGCTCCACAAGATGCTTCCATATCTGAAAATACTGCATACAGAAGAGATTTTGAGAGATACGCTGAAATGACTCTTTGTGTCATATATACAACATATTTATCTGTCCCCTCATTTTCTACTGCTGCACTAAAAGTATGGCTCATGTAAAGGGGTAAAACAAACCCAATGTTTTCCTTGAAATTCTTGAAATGCTCTGGCTATTTCGATTTTATTTTCATCAGCCTAGTCAAAATGGTTCACAGCAGCTTTCTCCGGCCTGCACATAAGGTAAACTGGAATCTACCGATAGACCTTTGAGATGGTTTGTAAACAACCTGGGATTCTTGTGACGTCTGAACCTGAGGAAGAACCAACCTGGAGTTCCAACCCCAAGCAAGCCAGCAAGCAGAAGCCTTGGATGGTGAGCAGACAACTCGTTCACTCCCTTGTGGTCCCAACTACCCCCGTAAGGTCCCAACTCCCCCCCACTGGGCAACTAGCTCACGGCTTGCCATCCCTTGCGCACAGGTCTGAGCTTCACCCTGCGTCACGCACCCAAAATGAAGGAAAGTTGGGAGCAGTGAGGGGTCTGCATGAAGGACTCTGAGACCCTCCCAGTTCGGGACACCAAGCAAAACTCTGAGCTCAGGGATCTTTCATTCTAATTTTCAGCATTTTGTAAAAAGGCAGGTACATCTTGCAGTCCTAGAAAGACAAGCAACGTACAGTGGTACCTCAGTTCACGGACGCCGCAGTTCACGACCAATTCGGGTCGCAAACAAAAATTTCATAACAATTTAGAACCAGGTCGCGAACTCTGCATTGGGTAGCGACTGCGATGGCAGCCATCTTCCCACCCCCACCCCTCAAGTGGGAAGGTGGCCGTGATAGTGCTGGGGGCAGGGGGGAGATGGCAAAGAGCGCCCCCATCTTTCCTGCAGGAGTGTGCCCATGATTGCACCCGTCTTTCCTGCAGGAGCGCAACCGCGATCTCGGCCATCTCCCCCCACCGAGCGAGCCCGCGTTGGCGCCTGTCTCCCCTCTGCCCCAGCACACCGAGATGACGGGCGCCTGCTGGGATGATGGTCGTGCTGGGGGTGGGCAGGGAGATGGCCGGGCTCGTGCTGGGGGGGGGGGGGTGGAGACGGCCACAATCTTTGTTGTTCTTTGTCTCTTTGCTTCTTCACATTTCTCTGATTTAAAAAAAAAATGGTTACAGAATGGATTAACCTTATTTACCTTGAACCTTGTGGGGGAATTTAACTTGGCTTACGACCAATTTGGGTCACGACCAGAGTCCTAGAACAGATTAAGTTCATGAGCCGAGGTACCACTGTACATGCCACGAGGCTAAACTTTGCTTTTCCCTGCTCCGCGGCCTCATAGGCTAGGGACATGGGATGGACTGGGAATGAAAGAGACCCAAAAACCACACTGTGGGCATGAGGGTTTTTTTAACGTGCCACGTCATCCGTCCTGGAGACCCATCCAAAGCACAGTCCATGAACACGGAGCCTCCGCACAGAAAGACACTCACCATCTTCTGCTTCAGCTGAACTCCAAACATTAAAGGAACCAATCCAAAAAATGCTTTCATTTGAAAGCCCGCTTCATGGCATATGCTTTTAAGACGCATAGCAAGATTATGATGCTTGCAGGACAATTTTCCGTCACCAACTGTCCCCAAACTACAAAAGTTCAAGTCTTAACTTTTGCGATAACCGAGTGTTGTGATATCTAAAGGGAGACTCCTATAAACATCCCAAAAGACGATATTTGTAGTTTATAACAGTCTACTTCAGTTTTCCCAGCTATCCTACACCTAAATGGTTAAAAAAACGTTCTCTATGTGTCAAAGCTACACAGTTTCTATGGTGTTTTCAAACTGCTTTTTTGCTTTGTTTAGCCTAAGTAAATAAACCAACACTCTAAACTTCACACCAAAGATATTATGACTTACAGGCCCAACCTTTTTAATACAACAGATATTCCAGAAGGCCTCCACATCCTAGATATTCCTCCATCCAAACTGGCATATTCTGCAAAGCCTATCAAAGTGAAAATGTTTTCTGTTTTCTAAACCACACAACAAATAGGAAATCCATACTATGGTTTGGAAGAACTAACCTGCAAGCTAAGTCCCAGATGTTAACTCTACTTAACATCTGGGCTAAAGTTGCATTACAAAACTGTTTCAAGAAGGGGGGAGCTTTTCCCACTGAACAGCGTCCGAGGCATTTTTTTCAAATATGGCAGAACAACAGTGGGATGTTTCAGTGGTTTATTGGATGTTCTGTGATATTTGGGGCTAAACAGAACCCCAAAGTCTCAGGTATAATTGATCAGTGCTAAAATTTTGGAGAAACGCATTTATTTGGACCTCCAGGACCTGTGCTCAAATCAAATCTTTTTTTAAATAGTAGTTAATAAACAAACAAACCAAACCAAGCAGCTGAAATCCCGTGCTACCTGTTGGGAGCAGATCAAGGTCAGGCTTGCAGGATCTAAATATTACCAGCGCCTCGCTCAATCCTTGCAAAATGCTTGCAAAGCAGCAGTTTAGTGCTTCTGGGGAAAACGCACTTCGGGAGCAGGGCAGGCCAGTGGAAACACACTTCCTGAAATAAGCATTTTGGTTTGTCCCAGGATGCACTGGAAGGAGAACATGTTCCGCCTTCGAAAAGCCCCATGCCCCAGATGTGTCTGGGGATCAGAGCTGATCAGAGCTGATGCTCCTTCCAGACGTGAACACTTTCCTGGTTGCCACCGCATTCCCCCCCTTCAGCAATATAAATTAGGGTTTTTGTGGGCAGGAGCGCTTGGCCGCTCGAGGGCATTAGCAATCCTTTCTGATCTGCTGCAGATTAGCTGGATGCACCGGCTCTCCGCCACGACCAACATTTCTGTTTCGCAGAAGGGCAGGTCTTCCAGAACAGGGAGGCTTCCTGCTCTTCCAAAGCAAGCACAGACGAACGGCTTGGATTCAGGACCGAGGACCAAAACAAGGGAAAGGGCAGCCCAGGTGGCTTTGGTCCTTCCTGCCGCTGCCCCTCCGCCATACCCATGGCAGCAGTGCCCTTTGGCCAAGACTGCGCCAGCAAATTTTTGGAAGCCATCCCCTCCCGCCGCACCCCCGGCCGCTGAATCTCACAGGTTTGGCTGCTAAGCCGCCACAGGCGAGGCCTTGGCCTTTCCCAGGCGGCTGCAGCTCCTTGCTGGCCGAAAGCGGCGTGACCTTCCGCAGGCCTGCTGAAGGTTGATCCCGCGCCGGGGCTCCGCTGGCACCTTCTGGCCCCGCTCCTCACCACGGCCTGCCTCACTCCTCCTCCCCACCAGCCTTCCCAGGTCGCTCCGACCGGGTTCGGCCCCCGTTTTCCTCTGCGGAGCTTCACATATCTCCTGCCTCTAATCTCTGGATTGCAAGATGATCTCTTTAAAAGATGACAATGTGGGATATGCCCACAGACAGCTGTGCACCCGTCTGGATGTGCACGCGTGCACACACACGCCAATCACTGCTGGAGTGTGCAAAACCACCGGGGGGGGGGAGGGGGAAGCCCGGGGTCAGAAACGCAGCTGGTGCCGGGGGAGGGGGCAGCGAAGAATCGCATTTCATCCTCTGGAAATCGGCATGCCATCAGATGCCTTGCTTTCAAAATTGTGAAATATCGACAGAAGAGAAAAGTCACAGCACCAGAGAAATCCCTCAGTGCTTGCCTAGATACCACCACGGAAGGTGGTATGGAAAAGCCAATCATGCAGGGCAGCAGGACTAAGGTGAGGAGTAAGATGCTTTCTCACGTAGCGGTACAGGCCAGCCAGAAAGCAATGCGCCGCACTGTTCCACGGCCAGGTCGATGCCACGCACGCAAAGGAGCTTACGTTCCACACCCCACGTCTGCAGCGCATGGACCATCACGTCCAGGAGGCCCCTGATGACTTCAGAAAGCCAGTAGCAACTGCCTGGACAATACCGGTCCGGTGGGATCAGGCCACTTCCAAAATATGTAAGAAACTGGTTGTAAGAAACTGGTTGTTACCAATTGGTTGTAAGCCGCCCCGAGGCTTCGACGAATGGGGCGGCATAGAAGTTCCCTAAACAAACAAACAAACAAGCACACGACAGAAATGTCAGTGAGGCGGCAGCAACCAATGCGAATTTTCGGCTGGCATACCCTCCACCCCTCCTCGGTCACACCCACAAGGAGCTCAGATGGCCTTGTTCTTACTGCTGTTGGTCCTTCATGTTTTAGCCTTCCACTTCTACTCAGCACAACTAGCTTCACCCAAACCTGACAAACGATGCAGAACGGACAAACCAGAGTAAGTAACATTTTTCAGGGTTTGCCCAAAACACCAGCTGAACTGTGGTTTGTCAAACACGGAAGGGGAAGCCTCCACTCTCCTGCCCCAGAGAAGAAACGGACCGCGCAGGCGCCCAAGATTCGCTGCCGTTCAGGCCCAGCGAAGCAGGAGCAAACTCCGCAACGAGTGCTCCTTCAGAGACATCTTTAGCCAGAGAGAGCATTCATCGATGAGACGTTCTATCTAGCGAAAGGCATCCCATTCACAGGCATTGTCTGCGAGCATAAAATGTGCCATTTACCTCAATGCAGACAAAACTCTGCCATCTGACCAATTTAAATGTTTGAATCTCGCCGTATCGCGCTTTGCATTTGCCGTACGTCAACAACACTCCGCGGGCTCATTCATTCAAAGAACTGCTTTCATTCACATAACCAGCAGCTACGTTTAAATCATTCCTTCCATTTACTACATTGATTCCATTCATCCAGTGCTCTGAACTGTCATTTCCTCATAATGTACTGTGCCAGAAGATGCATATTGCTTAGAAACTGAAATGCGGAGGGAGAGGGGCTCCGCTCTAGTTTTTCCTGACAAAGGATCTTCAGAGGGGGTTTCCTCCAAAATGTTTGCAGATTGCAGAGTTAAACCTATCCATCCTCCTAAAGGCCCGGCAGATTATCTTCTTGGGTTCGACAGCAAACAACCAGTATTCTATGGCAAGGATGCTCGCTGCTTCTACTTCTTTCGTACCTTGCAAGGAAACACGTATTGTTAATTCTTATTTTGACTGAAAATATTGGGGAGGAAAGGACATACTGTTCACGCTTCCTCACTATGGCCCAAACCGCCCAAAATTGTACCCTTGGCCTCTGGAACCAGAGAGGAGAGATAGCGAGAGCTTGAGGTCTGATTTGGTCCTACTGAGATGCCCCACGCAATCAGGTTCCATTCACATTTTCCATTTTGAGAGAACACCCGCAATCTTTTTTACTTTCATATTTATTATTTTAGTTCCAGAAATCCCCCTGGAAAAAGTAGGAGCGGAGGACAAGAGGTCCACTAATGCGGAAATGTTTTGTTTTTACAGAGAATTGCTTCCTCTGAGATATGTTCACTCACTGGCCATGTCTGAATGGTCCAATTTCACTACATCCAAGTGGCGTAACAACAGGTTCCAAACAAACCAGGATAGGAAGTCATAAAGTTGGGCTTAATATCCTGGCTTGTTTGGAAGCCTTAACCATGGTTTCCCTACTGGGCAGTAATTACTCATGGTGGCTTCCTAGCTTGACTCCCCCTCCACATGGGGGCAGAATGGAAGCAGTTCTGAGGTTCACTCATATCTCAGCTTATTAAGGCAAAAGCAAGGCTGTTTCCTGCGGTCGCCTGAAACATAATTCAACACTCAATGGCAGGGAAGTTGGTCCCTCTTCTGATGCTCTTCCCTGTTTAGCAGCTCTTAATGTTTCAAAACTCAAACTGGAACCCAGAGTGTCTGCTAGTGCTTGACGACTTACTCAAATGCACAGGAAAAGGACAGCAAGAAATAGACTCCCGATTCTGATTTCTTGGCTTGGGAAGCTTTAAGTCAGGCCTTAAAACGCTCTTTCTAGCTACCGTTTGCTACCTGTAAGCCAGGTTTCCAGCTTGGGATCCAAAAAATATTCAAACAGAAGCGATCCAAAGAAACCCCTAAATGTTATCCTTGTGTGTTTGCAGTTAACCAAAGGTAAAGCATCAGTTGAGTAGGAAAACAACTGCCTTTCCCATCGTCAGAACTTGGAGGGAACGGTTGCAGTTCAGCCACATGAGCGTCCGATGCTGCGCAGAAGCATTGTCTGTGTCGCACTTTGTTCTCTGGAGAACTGAAAAGTCATGAAAATGCACTCCAACCTGCAGGTGCGTCTTGCAGGTGTGACAGGTGGGAAGCTCCTCAGACCTCAGCACCTGCAAGGCTCCAAGGATCCACCCAGCATTCCCTGCCCAGTGTTCCCAGTCCAGCAGTGCAGCCCAAGACCAGTCTCCTCCGGAATACGAGGCACCCGTTCGGCCAAAGAGGGGCCGACCGCCGCACTGTGCAAGGCACTGTGCAAGGCCCAAGGATGCTATTTCTGACCCTCCACATCAGGGTCACCTGGAACACATTTTGTGCTCCCTTATCTAAGCCCTCCCCAACCAGATGCCCTCCAGCTGTGTTGGGCTGCAGCATCCATCATCCCCAGCCAGCTCCTGCTTTCCCCAGTGGCTGTCCTTGTTGGTGCGCACTTACAATGGCTGCAGAAACTAGATGTTAAGTATCACACGTGGCTACCTGGGACACTGAGAATGCAAAGCAGGGGGGCCGAGATTCCCCACTGACCCGTACCTCCTTCTTGCCCCCCCCAAAGAACCCCTGAAAGCTTTGCAGACGATAAAGAAGCTTCATGATCAGGCTGCTAAAGCAGTGACAAAGTACCATCCCTCACTCGGAAGGCACTAAGCCAATGCAGAGCCAAAGTTCCCATTTTGAGATGGCGGACGGTGATGTCCCCAGTGTGACAACCAATATTGCAACAAGTATGTTTCCAGCTACTGTGTCACCTTGAAGATGGAGGGACCCAGAAAAGGCATCCCACGGAAATTTTACAGGCCAAGCTGCAGCAGGTCCTTCCAAACTCGCTCCAGATACTACAGAGAGTAACTAGCAAAACCTCCCGAGAAATCTGAGCATACAATCCATTTCTTAGCAACAGGTAGGTAGACTCACTTTGGTGCAGATCTGCCATTACTGAGGACTAGACACTTTTGCAGGGTTTAACAGCAGATTTCCCGGAACAGTGTCCCGAATTTGCAGGGACTCAAACACCCGGATCTTACCATCCTTTGCTCTCCTAGCTAGAGCGGATTTTCACGGACTAAGATCCCTGCCATGAAAAAACCATTTCAGGAGCAATCCAAGGAGGCCGCGCTTGGAAAACACGTATTGCACACACCTCTGTTCACACTTACGATCAGAGGCGAGAACCCCGTTTAAAGGACTGATCATCTGCACAAAGGAAAAACACCGTCGCCGGCCAGCTCAGGCCTTTCAAGCTCTGGCCAGACCGGCCTAAGGCTGGAGATGGGGGCGTGCACCGGTCTGCCTATCGCGGGAGTCTAGACCGGACGGGTCCAACCCCCAGACCCAGGCAAAGCCCACTCCCGCGGCCCCGCAGGCCCACGCCGGGCACCACGGTCTGTTAAAACTTTTTTCCAAGCAGCATTGCCCGAGGCGGGCGCCGGGCGGGGGGGAGCGTGGACTCTTTCCCAGGGCTGGGCCTGCCGCTGGGGGGCCGTGATGTCATTAGGGACGATCTGGCAGCCCGCCCCCGCCCCCCCCCGCCCCGCACAGCTTGGGAAGGAGCCACGCCGGAGCGCGCGGCCCCGACTCCGCTCTGCCAGCACCCCCAGGAGTAGGTCTGGGCTCTGCTGCTCCCCACCGGGGAAGGAAGGTGCTCGGAGGCAGGGAGCGGGGGGGGGGGGCTGCGCCGCCGCCTGTGACACGCGGTGCCCAGCCCCCACCCTCCCGAGGAGCCCTCCGGGACCAGGA
>JAIXND010000773.1:15953240-15972356 GCA_023646645.1 Varanus salvator macromaculatus
CGCTCCTACACACAAAATCTCCATTCCCAGAGGACTCAACTGCTCCAGGATTCCACTTGCGAGACACTCCTGTGCTTGAGTCAACTCCTTCCTCGCCTTTTGAACAATGCCCTCTAATCTCATTGGCAACAACAATGGCCAGGACAAGGCACCCAGGCTTAGAAAGATCCAGGCTTGCAAGGAAACCCAGTTCATCAAGCCCAAAGGTAAAAGCAAAAATGTAGGCACACGAGTGAGTTAAGCACCCAGGTGAGTTTAGCAACAGGGCAAGAAAGACCAAGCAATCAAAACTTTCTCACTTTCTTCCAGTAGTGAACTCTGAATGTATTTCCTGCCTTCTAATAACAACTTAGTTTGCCAGGGATATAAGCCTAATAACAGTTTGAAAGCAGTTATGAAGATGGCCAGCAGGGATGTGAGAGTTATCCAGGGTACTGAACAAAGCACAAGAAGTTGGACTAGGTGGAGGGCAGACAAGGTCCTTCGCGTAGTCTAAACATGTTTCCAGCCTTCCGGGAAGAGGTATGTTCCCTTGAAGCCAAGCTGGATGACCTGGTGCTTCTGCGGCAGGCAGAGGAAAAGCTGGAGGAGACTTATGGGGGACTCATTCTGGTGTCCCAGTGACTGGCACACCGGCTCTTCAGGGCTCAGGGAAGGAGGATGTCCCTCTACGTACGAGGACAATGTTCCCTTGGAGGAGACTCGTTCCGCAGGAGGTACAAACCCTGTCGCTCCAAGAGAGTTCCTCTGTGGGATGGGGACTCCTGCCCGGTCATGGCAGGTTTGGCCGCTTGGCGCCTGGGTGCCTGTGCTGGTGAAAGTGGGGAGATGATCCCGGAAATCGCCTGCGCAATGAGAAATGTGTAACTCTCAAATATCGTCCCAGAGGCAGTGCTGATGGAGTCCACAGCCATGGTTCATGTTGGTGCCAACAACGTGTGGATATGCAGCTGAAAGGTACTGAAACGTAAATTTAGGTACTAGGCCGAAAGATGAGATCCTGGTGCACCAAGGTGGCTTTCTCTGAGAGGCTACCTGTCCTGTGCTCAGGCCCAGATGGAGAAGCAAAGCCGATGGGTCTCCGTCTGTCCATGACATTGTGCGTGGGGAGGGGGAGTTCAGATCTGTGAAGCACTGGGGAGCTGGACCGGCCCAGGAGGAACTGGCTCCACTGGAACCAGAATGGAACCAGACTGGTGGCACTCATGAGAAACGGTGGCGGAGCCCCTTTGAACCTAAACCCTGTCGAAACCCCGACTGGAGCCGGGAAGCCCCTGCTGCACGGTGACCATCCCTGGAGGATAAATTGAGTGTTCCCAATCGCCCACAGGGGAACAGGGAGGGAACAGGCCACGAGCACACAGTGAAGCTGAGGAGCGCTGCAGAACGTCCACTTCCTGGAGACATCTGGGCCGGTGCTTCCGTACTGGTTCTGAAAGCCTCTGCGCCAAGATGGGAGCACGGGGCACCTACTTCCAAAGCAGGGCCAAGCTGTAGGCCTCGTGCAAACCTGGCGGAGCAGGAAAAGCCACTCCTGGGGGAAGGGCAGGGCAGCGCCGTGCGAGACAGGCCACTCCGCCCATGAGAAAGGGCACCCGCTGCTGCCCTCCCATCCAGAATAGTCGGAGTTATCTTGGGATCCACCCAGGGAGCCTTACTGGTGAAGGTAGCAGGATAAACATCCAGTAAATAGAATAACAAATGATAAATAAAGGTGGAACCAGGGAGGCATGTGAAAGAGGTGTTTCAGTTCTCCTGAAGATCCTCGGGGTAGCTTCCATTCTCCCACCTGACTGGGAAATGCATCTCCCACCTGACTGGCATGACAAGGACATACAATTCCTCCGTGTTCCACACCCCTGTGCCCCGGCACACGTTGTGGAGCCAGCGAACCAGCTGGGAAGCGGACGTGGGTTTGGCCCCAAGCAGCATTGCTCGGGACCTAGCGAGAGAGGCAAGCGTTGCCGAACCAGCTGGGAATAGCAGCCGGCCAAGCGCTAGCAACGCTAATGCGTGTGTACGCGGGAAATGGGAAGCCCATCGCAATCACATTCCACTTCAAAGAGGAATATGCTTCTCAAGTGAGGGAACTGAGGCAGTGGGCAGAATCCACATATGCCTGAAGGATTCCAGGAAGTGACGGGAGGTCACTGCAAGTCAGACTCTGACTGGCCAGCTCCACATTTTCCTCCCCCTCTTGCATAGCACACACTGGATCAAAAAGATTCCCTGGTTGTAGTGGCCTGCAAAGGGCGTGCAAGATTCGCTTCCCTCCACGAGACTAACATGATGAGTACCAGCAATAAGTGCAAGCTGGCGGAGCTATTGGACGAGCAGGTGAGGGTTCCCGAGCAGTGGGTGTCCACCCTCCAAGGAATAAGAGATGGGGAAGAGCTCTTGGGCAGAACGGTGGAATTGCAAGAACAGCAAGGAGAACCAGAGACGGAGGAGCAACAGCAGGCTGAAGCAGAGGTGCCGAGTTGAGCCGCCTGGCGGAAATGAGGTACAAACGAAGCGCCAGGATTGAAGCTTGAAATTAATAAACAAATGTTCAATGAAAACTAATTTCTTTGAATGAGTCCAGTTCTCCAGGACCTGATGAGCTGCATCTTAGAGCAATAAAAGAACTGGCAGAAGAATTCCCAGAACCACCGTGTATTATCTCCAGGAAATCATGGAGGACGGATGACGTGCCAGGTGGTGGGATCCTTTCATCTTGGAATGACTCGAGTTTCATGGACCTGCTTCTTCCAGGTTTGGTTCTTAATCTTCTGGCCTTGAGAAACTCATTGGATGACTGTTCCTTACTGGATATTTCTAAGGGGCAAGCAACATGGAACCCGATGGCTTTAAGGCCCAGAACTACTGATAGCTGGCCGAGGCCACTGCCTACCTTTCTCCAATTTGGAACTATCCAAAACCCATTTCATTCTCTGGGCAAATAATACTTCTTTGGCTGTCTCTTATCGACACATCCTTTGATCCTCTCCCTGCTCTTCTCATTGCCTTCACTTGCTCCCAGTCCCCACTGAGTGAGATTCCTCTTTCAGGTTTTCAGATGTCTTCACTCGGTCGTCCTTCCAGACTCCTTTTTTTTTTTAACTGCCCCCTGGCATTCCATTCATTCCCCGACAAACCAACCCTGGTACTGCTCCTCCGAGCTCCTTTCATCCTGCCTTGTAAATTCACTAGCTGCTGATATTTAGACCTTCTAGCCTTCGTGCGTTGTTTTGGCAAAAGAAGAACACCTATTTCCTGAGGGCCGCCAACGGCCATGCACTGGCCGCCTTCAGCAGGCCTCCCCCTTGCGGAGGGAGCGCCATGGAGCCGTGGCCTGCGCTGCCCGGCATGCAGCAGCCCCGCGTTGCGAAGGACCCTGGCTCCCTTTGGCGGCGCTCTCCAAGGCCAGGGATCTCCCTGGAGCCCTCTGGAGCGGCCTCTCAGCACCAGACAGAATTTCCAAAGAGGCCACACTGGCCCTGTCGAAAGGGGAGTGAAGTCAACGGCCAGCCAATCGTTCTTTTAACTGCTGACATCGCCAAGAAAGGGTAGCAGAAAAATTAAAATGTCCCACCTGCTCAGGAGGTACCTGAAGTACAACCACTGCTATTCCATCAGTTTTGCTTCCAAGGGAAGAAGAAAGTTAAGTGCTAAAAGATGGTGCCCTTGAGCAGTTGCTTGTGGAACCAACTGGAGGGGAGGTACTCCTGGACTCAGTTCTAGGTGTGTTTGCCACGGAATAGTACAGAATCCAAGTGCTGAGCCATTGGTGGCTGAGTGACCGTGCCAGTATCAAACGTAATGCACAGTTAAGTGGAAGACTTGCAAAGAGGTCTGATGCAGCTATTTCTGACTTCAAAAGAGGAGACGTCTCAAAATGGGGGAACTGGTAAATAAGATGCTGAAGAGGAGAATCACAAATCTATACCATGTGAAAGCACTTGGAGGTTTCTCAGAAACACGAATACTAGAGGCACAGGTAATAAGTACGCCACAGGTGAGGAAAGGTAGCACAAAGCCCAGGAAAACTCTTTCATCAAGGAAGCTACTGGGGAGAAGAAAGCGTCCTTCAAAAATGGAAAACTTGTCCCAGTGGAAACAAAAAAAAAAAAAAACAACCCAAAGGGGCCACCAGCTTGCACAAGGGAGATGCGAGCAGGAAATCTCAGGGGTGAGGAAATAGTTTGAGGAGCATATTGCCAACAACATCAAGGATAGCAATAATTCATCTGTTAAATATATCAAAAGAAAGCAGCTAAAAAGCAGTTGGACCATTGGATGATAATGGAATGAAAGGAGCACTGAGGGGAGGATGAAGAGACTGCACAGAAGCTCAACGAAGAGTTTGACGGTCTTCTCAGAAGTGCAGGCACCTGGCCCTGAACTGGCATACTCTGGAAGGGAGTCTGAGTGGTGATAAAAAGAGGGAATTTCAGCCTGATTGACAAGCTGAACGTCAGCAGGGCCCCCAGTCCATCCTAGAGTTCTCAAAGAACTCAAGCATGAAAGCACTGGCCTTCTCACCAAAATATTTATATGTCCCCAAAATCGGGTCTTGTACCAGAGGACTGGAGAATGGCCAAAGCAATGCCAATTGTGAAGAAGGAATCCAGTTAACTAGGGAACGTGCTGCCATGGGAAGGGGCGATGGCCACCAACCTGGATGGCTTTAAAGGGCAGTTGGAGAGATCCATGGCGGAGGAGGCTACTGGAGGCTCCCAGCCTTGCTGGCCATGGGCTGCCTCCTTCACCAGAGGGGGCCTGCCTGCACGCACCCGTTGCTGAGGAGATGGGCAGGAGGAGGCCTGGCACCCGTCCTGCTGGAGGGATCCTGCGGGCAGCTGGGTTGCCACCATGTGAATGGAGCGCTGAACTAGATGGACCTACGGTCTGATCCAGCCAGGCTTTCCTTACGCTCCATTTTCTAACATATATTGTACAAGCCGTTGTTGTTGTTGTTGTTGTTGTTAGTCGCGTAGTCGTATCCGACCCATCGCGACCCCATGGACAACACTCCTCCAGGCCTTCCTGTCCTCCACCATCCCCCGGAGTCCACCTAAGCTCACACCAACCGCCTCAGTGACCCCATCCAGCCACCTCATCCTCTGCCGTCCCCTTCTTCTTTTGCCATCTATTGTGCCCAGCATCAGGCTCTTCTCCAGGGAGTCCTTCCTTCTCATTAGGTGGCCGAAGTATTTGAGTTTCAACTTCAGGATCTGGCCTTCTAAAGAGCAGTCAGGGTTGATCTCCTCCAGGACTGACCGGTTTGATCGCCTTGCGGTCCAAGGGACTCTCAGGAGTTTCCTCCAGCACCACCATTCAAAGGCCTCAATCCTTCGGCGTTCAGGCTTCCTTATGGTCCAGCTTTCACAGCCAATAGGCAAGCATTTTTAAGAAAGTGCAACTCAGTCTGAATAGAGCCACTGACAAGAGAAAGTTGGTCAGATTGTTAAAAGAAAGAAAAACATGATTTGGAGCAGAGACCCACGATCAGGATTTTCGGCAGTGTTTTTTAAATTTCAGGTGGCCGCGTTGGGCTCCTAACTTGACTGAAGGAGCGATGCCAAAGCCAAGATCAGCTTGGAGGCAACTGAGATTAGGGCAACTGGGCGCACCCTTGTTATCCTGTCCAACTAGCTGGCCCCTGCCATCCGCCGGTTCTAAACAGTGGATATTTCTCCCTTTTCCAATAAAGCAGCACAGATATTTACTTCCCACCACATGGGGGTGCATGATTTTTCTCCTGCTTCTGGGAACGTCTGGACACGCACCAGAGGCTGGTGCAATGCACGCGAACTCGGATGTTCTGCTTCTCCACTGGGCGGTTCACGTGATATTGCAGCCTTAACCAGCAGAAAGAGGCTCTTCCCGAGCCTCCTGCAAGAAGTCCAGAGGCAGCCGAAACACATCTGTGCCTTATCACTAAGCAAGTTCGAGTTGCACAGTAGAAAAGGCAAGTGAGCTGCAAGGACAAATATTTTGCATTGTGCTCCTTGGCTGTGTGAAGGCCCTGTCTATTTGCACATAACAGCGACAGCAACATCTCTCTTCATATGCTACCTTTTTCCTGTAGCAAAACCCCCAAGGTACGTAGCTAGCAAGGCTATCCTCTCCAAGTTAGCCACATAAAAAGAGGGAGCTTTGTGGCCAAGTAAGAGCAAAACTCGGACTTCTGGGGCCCCAACCAAAGCACTTAAAGTCATTCTGTTTTAATTGTTGTAGTGCCCCGTTAGCATTCCTGCTTCTTCGGGAAATATATGAATTTCAAAATAGGAAGGCTGACTGAAATCAAGGGAATGACTTGGTCTCTCTTTTCCATGTTGATTTAAATCATGAATCCAATCAATCCGAATCTAATCATTTGTGATTTATTTGATTGTGTTTAGTGCTGCATTATAAACTAACCTTCTCTATGTTTTAGCTGCTCAGATACTTATCTTTCAAAAGTGGGATTTGTTTGGGTTTTAAAAACAATGTTTTAAATGTGCTTTCTTAATTAGTTTTCTTGTTTTGCTTTTATTAGGTATGTTGAGGTGACTTCTGAATTGAATAAATCACATGAAAATGGATCCTGAATCAAATTAACTCTAGTTCCACCTACAGAAAATATGTTTTTGAAAAGTATAAGAAGAGTATACATTTTGGGAAAAGATCTACAAGGTTTAAAAAAAAAAGATAAGAAGGTGAATAATTTGAAATGGACCTGTTGATCAAGGTTAAGTTAGCAAAACACTGGAAGTAGCAGTCGAAGGATAGATAACAGGCAAGGAGTATCGCAAACAGCCGCAACAACGGGCAGCGGTTTCTCCCGAGGAAAAGCTGTCCTTGGAGGACATTTCAGGAGCACAGCCAGCCTGCTCACACCCCGCTTCTCCGCTCCAGGCGGCCCAGAAACTGCTTTTCGCTGCGGCCTTCCGGAGGCATGGTTGGTGTTTACTGACTGTTCATAAGCGGTCAAAATGCCTTCAGTAAATGCACGTGTCAGCAAACGGGTGTGTGGAATTTGGGAGGAGAGGTGCAGGGCTGGCGAGGGGATTTGGATGGAGGAATCTTTAGGGGGAGAAGGCGCTGGGCACCCACTTCTTACTGCTCCTGCTCCTATCTCGTAGGTGCTCGTTTGATGTCGATGTACGTAATCTGCATTTTCGATGTTACTTGAGCTGTTTGTGCATGGATAGCTACTGTGTGGTAGAAGGGGGAATAAGATGACCGTTCTGGTCACGTTTGGAGAAGGACGGCTGCTGCTCTTACAGGACATAGCTTTTCAACCATTAATTCTTGAGCATAAAGGCCAAAAGGTCGTCTGGCAACACCTTGCGACGGTTGCGCGCTGAGGAACAGAGCGTATGAATGCTGTGGGAAGCCCTGCCTGAAAAGGAGAGAAGTGGGGGACGAGGCTCAGAGAAAGAGGGGGCGTTGCTTGGAGCACAGTCCTAAGCAGGGCTCAGGCAGAAAAACGCCTTGGAGCCACCAGCATTTCCCAGCCAAGAGGGATGTGACCCAGAGGAACCCTCGTGGCACAGCCGACTTGGAGCACAAGAGTCTGGACTTACTCTAGATTTGCCCAATGTAGCAGATATTAATAATTACTAATATCTGCTACATTACATTCCGTACCACCCACAGCCAAAGCTCTCTGGGCAATTCACAACCTTTAAGTCCCCCATCCAGATTCCAACCAGGCCCGACTCTGCTTAGCGTCCAGGATGAAGCAGGATCAGGCACATGCGGAAGCTGGTCTAAACTACGCCATTGCTCCGTTTGCACATGGGAATGATTACACTGCAGTGTTGTACACAGGCGTGTGGGGGGCACATACCCCACTTGTATATATCTGAAAGCAACACCAGTAACATGGGCGGCCTAATTCTGAAGCCGGGTCTCCACACGGTACATAGTTGAAGTCTGAATCTGGTCCTGATTAAATTAGCTCTACAGACACGACTTGATATTTTTCCACCCTGTGAGAACCGTGCATAACACAGCGTTAATTTTTAACCCTCGCGGTCTGTCTCCGTGGGTGAGCAGACACTGCAGCTGCAGCTGCCTGGGCAAGGCTGGCTGCTTACACACAAAGGTCAAGCGACGGACGGCTTCCCTGCAAACAACCCTCCTTTCCTGTAAATCATGGGAGGGAGGAGGAAAGAGGCTGGGACACGGCTCTCCCATAAATTCATCGTTCCGCTGAACATATTTGTATGCCGAAGACACGTTGGGCTGAATTTTCCATCATCAACACTGGACAGGTGCCTACAGCCGTTCTTCTGTTCTAACAAAAGCACTGACGGTGCAAGAGAAGTATGGCGTGTTTTGTGTGTGTGTGTGTGTGGCTTTTGTGCTCCCTTTTGATCCATCGCTTCAGGAGAGAGGCTCCAGTTCTCCAGAGGCATCCTGCTCCGGGGCCCCCCTGAAGGACGGGGGAGCAGGCACTGGCCTGCTGGCTTGGCTCCCCACTTCCTACCTGCTCAGCAGGAGGCCAAACTCCGGTGGGTCCTGAGTCAGTCTTCTCCTTTCGCAGAAGGAAAATGGACTCAGACTGAGGGGTCCCAGGCATCATTAACTCGCCTGGTCTTGGCACAACAGCGATACTTTGCTGCCCTATTAATCCGTATTTTGCCTCCCCTTCACGTTAGATAAGGCCCCATTTTATCCTGCACCTTGAACTAAGCAGTCATGGATTTATGAAGACGGTTAAACTTTCACCAAATAAGCAAATGAGAAAAGAAAAGAACGAATGGCAAAATGATTTAAATACTGAACAATCCCCAAAGCACCAAAACATCAACATATATTCTGGGGTTTTTGCACAGAAAGAGTTCTTATCAGACCAAAATTGCGGAACCTGCTTAGGGGTTTTTCTTAATATTTAGCCATATAGAATAGTACAAATAAATAAAAACATGAAACTGAACCTTTTCCAAAGGAGTTTTCAGGGTGCAAAATATCAGCTCTGCTGATATTACAAAGCAAGCTGTGCAGGTAGAAAGCTTGCAAAGCTGTTGGAGCCTCAAAGGACCAAATCTCAAAAGGTTGATTTTGGCTGCAAGCTGAGCACGGAACTTGCCAAGCAACCAAAGGATGTTATCACGACAGGAAAGATTTTGCTCCCGAACCTGCCCAGATGTGGACACCATACCAGTACTGTGAAGAAGTGAATCTTGTGAAGGTGCGCAAAGTCCCTTCCGTAGCCCACACACCAGGCCGGTGAATGGTCCCAGGAGCTGTGGCAACACTCACGCAACATCTTGCAGTAGCTGCATCCAGAGATATGACACCGACCGCTCCGGGTGAATTGGTGACTGAATACTTGTTCGAGAATTTATCCCTAACCCTATTTAACCCTAGGAATGGCAGCTCCTAAATCCTAAATCCCCTCCATGGTGTTCATCCATCTCATCCTTCTTCCTTTTCTTCTCCTGCCTTTGGCTTTTGCTAGCATGTTTGTCTTCTCCAGGAAGTTTTGCTTTCTTGCATGTGGCCAAAATAGACCAGGGAGATAAAATACACCTTTGTCTGATGCTGTTGCCTATGGGAAACCATTTGTTTTCTTCATATTTTTTCCTAATAGTAGCATCTTCTCCACCATACAGGTTGCACATCAGAGACGGTCAAGTGTGGAGGCAGCCCCACTCCCTTCAGAGCCATCCACACAATCAAAAGCTTTGCTGTAGTCTACAACGTGTAGACTGATCTTCTTCTGAAATTCTATGTCCATTTGCAACATGCTCTCTGCTGCCTCTTCCTTTTCAGATTCCAGCTTGAGCATCAGATATTTCTTCCTCCATGATGTTGTTAGTCGCGAAGTCGAGTCCGACCCATCACGACCCCATGGACAACATTCCTCCAGGCCCTCCTGTCCTCCACCATCCCCCGGAGTCCACTCAAGCTCACACCAACCGCCTCTGTGACTCCATCCAGCCACCTCATCCTCTGCCATCCCCTGCCGTCTTCCTCCATACAAGACAAAATTCTTCACTGCGACATTTTGAGCACCACTTGGCTTGCATGGGAAATTAGTTCAGCGGTTGCTATGCTCTTTTGCATCTCCTTGCAAATGCATATTCAGCATTTCTAGTCTGAGGGTCTTACTGACTATGCTAAAGCCTTTGATTGTGTGGATCACAACAAACTGTGGCAAGTTCTTAAAGAGACGGGAGTACCAGACTATCTTATTTGTCTCTTGAGAAACCTATATGCAGGTCAAGAAGCAACAGTGAGAACTGGACATGGAACCACTGATTGGTTCAGAATTGAGAAAGGAGTTCGGCAAGGCTGTATACTGTCGCCCTGCCTATTTAACTTATATGCAGAGCACATCATGAGAAAGGCAGGGCTAGGTGAATCACCAGTTGGGATCAAGATTGCTGGGAGAAATATCAACAACCTCAGATATGCAGATGATACCACTCTCATGGCAGAAAGTGAAGAGGAGCTAAAGAGCCTCTTGATGCGGGTAAAGGAGGAGAGTGCAAAAGTTGGCCTGAAACTCAACATTAAGAAAACTAAGATCATGGCATCCAGTCCTCTCACTTCCTGGCAAATAGATGGAGAAGAAATGGAGGTAGTGACAGATTTTATTTTCTTGGGCTCCAAGATCACCACAGATGGTGATTATAGCCCAGAAATTAAAAGACGCTTGCTCCTGGGGAGGAAAGCAGTGGCAAATCTAGACAGCGTGCTAAAAAGCACAGACATCACCCTGCCAACAAAAGTGCATACAGTCAAGGCTGTGGTTTTCCCAGTTGCAATGTATGGCTGTGAAAGCTGGACCATAAGGAAGGCTGAGTGCCGAAGGATTGAGGCCTTTTGAGTTGTGGTGCTGGAGGAGACTCCTGCGAATCCCTTGGACCGCAAGGCGATCAAACCGGTCAGTCCTGGAGGAGATCAACCCTGACTGCTCCTCAGAAGGCCAGATCGTGAAGATGAAACTCAAATACTTTGGCTACCTAATGAGAAGGAAGGACTCCCTGGAGAAGAGCCTGATGCTGGGAACAATAGATGGCAAAAGAAGGAGGGGACGGCAGAGGATGAGGTGGCTGGATGGAGTCACTGGGGCAATGGGTGTAGGCTTGGGTGGACATTGAGGGATGGCGGAGGACAGGAGGGCCTGGAGGAATGTTGTCTATGGGGTCGCGATGGGTCAGACACGCCTTTGCGACTAATAACAACAACAAGTCTGAGGGTCACTGCTTTGTTTTCCATATTTCTCAGCGCATTCTTGTTAGGTGCTACTGTCGCTGCAGCTTGGACTCGTCCTGTTGGTACCCTACGTATTCCGGGGGCTTCATTTGTTCCAATTGATTTCAGAGCAACGTTCACTTTGCTCCTTCGGAGCAATGCTCCTGAAGAAGGTGGATTTCTTGACCCCACTGCATCCTGGCCTGGTTTTAGGATGGAGGCAACTTGAGTAACACTTCCTGGTGGACGATCGTCAGTAGAAGGAGCGACGCAAGCCCTCCAGAATTGCTGGATGGCTTCCGTCGTTTTCGATTCCATGGGTCAGCTCAGAATGTGATGGTGGGATTTGGCGGTCCCTCACTTACATGGGAGGACGGTACAGAAACACTTAGGTGGATGCCTTTGGGATGGGGAGCCAAAGATTCTTCTTGACCCCAATGAGCCAGCCAGTGGGAGCAGAAGTGGCTTCTATCTGTGGAGCCAAGTCCCTGGCTCAATGTCTGTGTCACGCCAGCACTAAACGTTCAAAGCCCTAACAGCTTGGGACCAGGTCATCTGAAGGATCGCCTCATCCTGTATGCACCTATGCTATGCTAGTCGCAAAGTCGTGTCCGACCCATCGCGACCCCATGGACAACCTTCCTCCAGGCCCTCCTGCCCTCCACCATCCCCCGGAGTCCACCCAAGCCCACACCTGCCGCCCCAGGGACTCCATCCAGCCACCTCCTCCTCTGCTGTCCCTCCTTCTTTTGCCATCTATTGTTCCCAGCATTTGTACGTACCTACCCAGACCCTAAGGTCATCTGCATGGGTCCTTCCCCAAGAGCCCCTTCCAAAGGAACTGAGGTGGGTGCCTACCTGGAGACAGGGCCTTTTTGGTAGTGGCACCCCAATTGTGGAATAAGCTCCCCAAAGAGGAGCACCTGGCACCTCCTTTGCATTATTTTCAGGCATAGACCTTTTTATTTTCCCCAACATTTTCCCCCGAGATCCAGCAGCACCTAATTTTCCAACTTCCATTTTATTCTTTTTAACATCAATTCCGTTTTATTCTGTACCACTGCCATGCTTCTGTGCTGAATAATAGCAATTGCAATGATGTTGTTCTTTTAAATTGATACGTTCTTTTAAATTAATAGTAATTGCAATGGTTTTGCTCTTTTAAATTAATGTGTTTTAGCATGCTTAACTTTTCTTAACTGCCCAGAGATCCTTGGCTTTTGGGTGGAATAATTAACTCATTAATGAATTAAATGCGAAAGTGGCAGGCTCACTTCTGACGGAATTTGGAGAGGTGGCGTTCGCCTACCTTTAGATCTTCAAGGGGCAAGAAATGAAGAGAGAGTTTGCGCCTACCAACTCCCACAGGTCTGCATCCATCAGCTTCCCCCGTTTCAGGCTCAGTGACATGCAGCCGGCTTCCTCCAACACACACTGAGCCTGGCCGAGGCCGACTCACACACGTCCAGATCACAAGCAGCTGAATCAGCGGTGCTTGTGATCAATGTTATTGGAAGGGCTGATAGATCTAATCTTTCCAGCACAGAAAACTGTCTGCCCCCCATTATCCAAGGTCCATCCATCACCCAAGTCAATGCTATTTCTGCAACCTGAAGTGGATTGGAATGTTCTAGCGAGTTTTGTGATCTTCAAACAGCACCAAAGCTACTCTGTTATGTCTTCCCCCGAAAAAGGAAATCAGACGCAGAGGAATAAAACGTAACTACCAAGGGCTGACAACTTCCATGCATAAGCACAAGTGCAAAGCTTCTCATCGAGCTGTGCAAAAACAGGCTCGACGGGAGCTTGGGCTGAGCTTTGCTGGACTCTGCTCCCCGAGTCAAGGTGCAAAAAGACTCCATAGGTGCGGCTCAGGAGGAAGGGATGTGCCCCGTGGTGTCGACACCAAGGTCTGCCTGGCAAGATCTCTTCTCTGTGCAAACGTGAGTTCACACACACATCAGTCATCACCCGCAATAGAGGCCGTGAGGTTCGCAGGCCCCTCTTCCAGAACGGAAGTTGATACCGAGCCAGGAGATTTCAAACGCGTCCCATTTACGATCTGCAGCAGATGCTCTCCTCCGGGAGCCCTCTGTGAAGGAGGTGAAGAGAGTGAGTACCCGGAGGACGGCTTTCTCGGTGGTGGCACCCCACTTATGGAACCTGCTCCCCAGAGAGGCTCGCCTGGCGCCGTCATTATTTGCTTTTCGGCGCCAGGCGAAGACCTTTTTATTTAAGAAATATTTTAATTGTTAATTTAATTATTAATTTATTAATTTATTAATGTTATTATTTATTAGTTTTGAGTTTTAGCTTTTGTTAGTTTTAATTGGGACTATGAGATGGGCCAATTTTAATTTAATATTAATTTTAGTTTTAGCGGTAGGTCGTTTTGTGTTTCAATTTCATGTTTGTATTTTTGTATTATATGGACCTGCTGTAAGCCGCCCCGAGGCTAGCTGGCAAGGGGCGGCATAGAAATTTTTCAAATAAATAAATAAATAAATAAATTTTGAAATGATTGCGAAGTTGTCGCCGTCAGAGCAGTTCAGAAGAGCAGAAGAGTGCTCACACAAGACAGAAGGAAGGTGAGTTCCTTGGCGCACTCTCGAACGAAGTGGAAATTGAGGGAAGGGGATGCAGCGGGGCAGCAAGGAGAAGCCGCTCACAGAGAAAGGAACGGAAGTCAAGAGGCAAGCGAAACCTGGAGCGCCAGTACAGGCCACGCATCCCTGCTGGAAATAAAAATATTCTATCTGTAATTCTGATATACGTTTATAAAGATCTGGATCTTGCATTTCGCATGTCGTGCTTTTATGGCTGTGCCGTGATGGGAATGTGCCATCCGGTAAATCACATAAATGCGCCTTCTTAACTAACGTGGATTTTGTGGCACAGAAGACCCGGGACAGAGGATTTCTATGCACCTGCACGCGGCAGTGGCATCAGATTGCAGGTCAGGCCATGGGGACCCCACAAAGCAGGGTGGGCGCAGGGTGTTCTTTCGTGTGGAGAGGGGGCAGCTGGGAGCAAACCCGGGGGCCCAGTCCACTTCCCCCCAACCTGCGCTTCCAACGGCTCTCCTCCTAGTCAGACATGAAAGCTGGAAGCCAAAGCACCAGAAAGAAACTGGCTAGTGTTGATTTTTTCCCCCAGAGAGGGCAAATCCACAAGAACAGGAATCAGCTCTCCCCAGTATGCTGCTTCCGTGCTTTATGTCAGCCAAGCACAGCTCTGGCAGAGGATGTGAGCGTGCTCACACCAAGGGCAGCAAAACAAACCCCACAGGCGTGACATCATGAGCCGGACGGACGGGGCCGGCGATCCCGCTGCAGGGATGCGTCTCGCGGGCCAAGAACTCCAGGCTTCATTTTTGCTCCACCGGTTGTTTCCTTGCAGGAGCGGAAGAGAAGGTGGCCTTCCCGAGATCCAGCAGCGTCTCTGTGCACGGGGGTGAGACGGACGCTGGAGCGGCTGTCAGCCTCCTTCCCTCGTGGGTTAATCCGGAGCACACCCGGTCCCCAGCCCACAAGAGGGCCTGGTCCAGGGCAGCCGCGCGAAGCCCAGCCTTGCGTGGCCCAGGTGTGCTGGCATGGCACAGCCCCTCCGAGGACCGGATGTCTGCCAAAAGGACATTCGGGCTGACGGAGCGTGATCAGAGGCGAAAACCTGACAGGCACCCAAACAAGGCGCGGAGCAGATGTCCAGTGTCTGCTTTATGTAATGATCAGGGGGAACTAAGCCAGGCTAAGCTGATTGCGCAGGGCAGGTCCAGGGGCGGCTCTCGCAGCAGCAGGCTCTCCTGCCTAGCGAGGGAGGCCCCACAGCCGCAGTGCCGCTCCTGCGGCATCTGCTTCCAGGCTCCGCACCTTCCTCCAGGCTTGTGCCACCCCAGTCCAAGGCAGGGAGCTGGTCCACGCACAGCACGGCAAGACGGGGCAAGCAGCGGGTCACAGAGACGCACAACCGAGGAACGTCTTCGCTGGCACTCGATCCAAAGCGTGGTCTGTGCGGCTGAGCACGGACTCTGCTGATCAGCCGGGCTCACTCGAGGGAAACGCAGAAGAGCGACGCTGCACTGGATCGAGGGTCCTCCAGTCCAGCCCAGGGGAGGAATGAGGGGCGAAAACGCCAGCGGGGAGACAAGCAGCCTGGCCTGCTCCACCCAGGACGCCGCCGCCAGGCCACCTTGTGTGGGAAGCCACGGAAAGGAGGGTGGCGGCCCGGAAGTGGCTCCGTCACGGCCACTCGCAGCGGCAGAGGAGAGCATCCTCAATCCATCTCCTGCCTGGGGGCAACAGGACTGCAGCGTGGCGTGAACCTATTAAACATCCCCGAAGAGGAGAACACGAACCGTTCCGACTTCACACCTGCGCCAGTCCTGCGAAGGCCAAGCATGCAAGCTGCCAGACGCGTGCCCTTCAATGCAGCCCAGGGCAGCCCCACCAGGCCCATGTGTCTGATCCGCCTCTGATCTTGCGAGCTGGCCAAAAGTGTGCATTTGCGGCACATGGCACAGCATAGAGAAACGGAATGTGCAGAGGAGGAACTGTGGAAAGGAAATGCCCGAGAAAATGCAAACAGACTGCAAAAGCGTCAACAGGCTCTTCCAAATCGGATGAGCAGGAAACAAAATGGCAAATGACGTTCAATGGAACAAAGTTGCTGCTGCTGCTGCTGCTGTTCAACGGAACAAAGTGTGAAGTGATACAAAGTGGAGAAAGAGCCAGTTGGTGGAAGCTGAATTCCTGAGGACCAACCAAGGACCAGGACGGGGTGGATGGGAGCTCAGTGGAACGATTAGTGCATTGGGTGCCTGCAGGAAAAAGGCAAGCGCCACACACTGGTAGAGCATGCCTGCCTTTGGAGGCTTGTGCACAATTTTGCTGGTCCTGCTTCAGAAAGGAGCAGCAACCCAACCTCCTGCTCCACCAGGAGCAGGTTCAGAAACAGTTGCAGGTCAGAGCGCCTTCATGAGCAGGAAAGACTAAGACGCACTGGTTTTTGCTTAGCCATTTTTAAAAGGGACCAAGTTAGACATTTTCTTGTGCAGCAACTGGCGGAAGATTCTTTTTTTCTGCCCCGTTGCTGGAACCGGATTGGCGAGGCTTTAGGGGCGGACAAAACGGACTTTGATGCACGTTGAGCATGTGGGACTTAACGCCACAAGACCCACTGATAACCTCCAGTGCTTTTACAGGGGATCAGGCATATTCAAGCAAGATAAGAAACCTGCCTGCAGCTATTAGGCCTGATGGCTGGGAACAATCAGAGGTTGTTAAACAGGCTCCCCAGGCCGGGAGTTCCGAGAAACCACCAGGATGGCTGCTCCTCTGAAGGAGCCACCCGATCCGGGGAAGTAAAATTTGGGGACACTATGAACCCTCCCCAAAGAAAGAGGGCTTTGGAGGAGTGGAATGGGACGCTGCAATTCTTACTTTAGTACCAAGTCTGAGGAGTCAGGCGTAGGGCCTCCAGCTTTGATGCATTTACCAGACGCCAGATACAATTCTAGCTTTTTTTAATTGCTAAACCATTCACATGACCAGCCAGGGTTTATGACATTCAGTCTACAGAGCCCCGGTCTCCAGGTGACCTTATCCAAGTCTGAGCCCAGCCGCTGCGGATCGGAGGATCCAAGAGTTCGGCACGCGCAGCAACCAGGGAAAGGCAGCAGCTGGCCAGCCAGGCCACTCCAGCGATCAGCCCCAAAGGCTCAAGCTCAGCCTTGCCTGGCCGGCCTGCTGGCCATTTCTCTGCAGAGGTGGCCCATCCCCGGCTGTGAGTGCTCAGCACCCGTGCCGGAAAGGCCTCCGTGCTGAGAAGAAGCATCCTGCACGCACGCAAGAAGGCCCTTTCTCCCTCCCTTCGGGCAGCAGCCCTGTCCAGAGCCTGGGGGGTCAGCGGCCCCACTCTGGGGCAGAATCCGTGGCTCCTGCAGGGCGGGACTCACGCCTGAAGTCCCCCCACCACCCCCAGGCAGCAGGATCTGCCCTCGGGTGGAGACCTCTGACCTTCCATGCTTCCTCCCAACCCTCAAGGAGATTCCTTTCCTTCTTTGTTTAAAACTTCTCTGTTCCCACCACCACTGACATATCTGAGTGGCTCGCAATAAGGAACAAATAAAATAAAATAAGCAAAACAGACACAGCATCCAGCAAGTCGAGATAAAAGCCCGGGTCAAAAGCAACTAAAGATGAAAATAATAGGGAAATAAGGTTTTCACCTGATCCTGAAAGGAATAAAGAGTCAGTGCCAGGCGGACCTCTCTGGGGAGCGTGATCCACGGTCGGGGCGCCACCACTGAGAAGGCCCTCCTCCAGGTAGCCACCCTCCTGATCTCTTTCAAGGATGGTTCCCGGAGGAGGGTCTCCACCCCAGATCTCAAAGGGTGGGAGGGCACATAGGGGAGAAGGCGCTCCTTCAGGTATCCCGGACCCAAGCCGTTTAGGGCTTTATAGGTCCTCACCAGCACCTTAAATTGGGCCCGGAGTTCAATCGGTAGCCAGTGTAAGCTCTAGAGGACCAGCGTTATATGTGAATTCCTGCTGGTCCCCATTAGGATCCTGGCAACTCTATTCTGAACCAACTGCAGTATCCAGACCGTCTTCAAGGGCAGCCCCACGTAGAGTGCATTACAATAATCCAGTCGGGACGTTACCAGAGCATAGGCCACTGTTGCAAGCCACTGCTATCCAGGTAAGGGCGCCGTTGATGGCTCAAACCTGGAGGAAAGTGCTCCTCACCACTGCTGCCACCTGAGACAACAGGGACACGCCTGGATTGAGGAGCGCTCCCCAGCTTCAGCCTCCCCTCCCCAGCTTCAGACCTCTGCTGCCAGGAGAGTTGCGAGAGGGCTGGCAGGGACCTATTCATCCACCTCACCACCCTCTGCAGATCCAAACTGCTCCTGGTCTCAAACTGCCACCGAACCGGGGAAGAACTACACAGCCCTGTGAGCATTCGCCCAGTAGCGTGTTGGATGTGGCAGTTCATCTGCCACACATCTGCTCTTCTACACTCGCTGGCTTCTTCTGTCGGGGAGAGGGGATGGAGTGTGTCACAAAAGCAGCTGCCTGCCCCTTTCTTCCAAAATTTAATCACCGTAGGATGGTTTCCCCAAATGCCCATAATCTCAACTTTTGGCTTCTTACAATGCCAGCACCAACACCGACCATTTCCTAGCTCTGTCCAGTTTATAGGGGGCAATTTCCAACAGAATATTATTTCAGTATGACTCTTTTTAAAGTTAAGGCATGAAGCTAAATACTTAGTTGATTCAGATCTAGTCAAGTTTCCACTTCTCCAGTTTGTCCATCCGGTGTCTGAGCCCTGCCAGAGGGCTGCTAGCAGCTAGTACCAGAAGGTGCTGGTGATCATCAATCTCTTTGAGAACAAACTCTGACTTTTTCGAGCTGAAAAGGCATTTGACCGCAAAGACTGGAAGTTCTTATTTATACATTCAGATTTAATTCTGGAGGGAACGTCTGCCATTATTTCAGAGCACGCCTTATAAACTCCACCACTGGACCAACAACCATCCGTCAGAAAGCATGATTTATATTGTGGTGCCTGACGAGTGTGTTTATCGCGATCGGTGTGGCCTCATCCAGGAATGCCAGGAGCTGCGCAGCGCCACCCTCGTGAGCACCATGACAGGCTGAAAGCAGCGAATTTCCCAGGCCCAAAGGAGGCTTTCCCAAAGCAGGGCCCAAGCCAAGCCTTTCCTCCAGTATATACTTCCTCTCTCTTGAATCCAGGTCATTATTCTTTCCTGCCCCGTCTTATGAGTCAATGGTCAAGGATACAGGTGGGAAGGTACACATCACCTAGCATGTTTTGTTTTGTTTTGTTGTGCTTGTTTTGTTGATTTGAATACTGCACCGTACCACAGCTACGTTCCCACTGCAACAGTTCCGACAAAACCGAGCTGGGCAG